>JASFAX010002162.1:0-47169 GCA_030737875.1 Allium sativum
TAACAAAACATTTTGCATTACGAAAATTATTCGTATACATTTCCACTCCATTCCCAAATTTGAAAATAATTTTTCGAACCAAGTCCCCATATTATAATAATATAATATTATTAATTATGGAGGAGATTTAACCGATCACTAATGCAATACAACCATTGCAGTGTAATAGTGTGCGCCATACAACATCAACGCCCATATAGAAATCCATAGCAACCATTATCAACATCACTAAAATAAATAATAACTATGCACAAGCGTTATAACACTAACACTTAATAGTGTGTTTGTGTGTTCTAATCTACGCAACCATCATCCATCATAAACAAACATTAACCATTAAACATCCATAACCGATTTAAATTAACGATGCTAGTTAATTATCCAAATTAATCTTCGCTTATTAGTGCAGATTAAATTAGTGTTCAAATTTAAAGAGTTCTCACCAATATAGCTCTCTAATTCTTCAACGTAGGCGAGCCTAGCTGACTGCGGAAGAACCGTCAGACAATATTTTGGCGCACTGTCTTCTTGGCTAAAATATAACATATATACATACATATATATATATATTAATCTTCTTCTTTTTTTAAAAGAGGAGGTGGAGGAGGGCGAACTTTAGCAAGGTGGTGGTGGTGGAGGTCGAATTTTAAAGGAGGAGAAAAATAAGAGAAATAAGATTTACACTATGGCAACCATAGCCATAAGCTTTAAGAAGGTTAAAAGGAGAAAATGGATTGGAAAGATGGAAAAGTGGAGAAATTGCCTCCTTTTATAAGAATGGAGGGCAAAGGAATTAATGACACCTAAGTGGGCTAGTGAAAGGCATGCATGAAGTTCACATGCAAAAATACAAGTGTCATTCCACTTGCCTTACAAGGAGAAAGTGTAATTTTGGTAGCATTTCCTACCTAATGCTATGGAAAACCATATACAACACTAGGCTGCCGTTACCGTATTTCAACGTCTTGTTATTGTTTGAGGAATCTGATCAAATGACAAAAGGTACTAACAAATCTCAATCTTATTAACAATTGTTTAATCCTTTATTAAATTCAAAACTTATATTTATTAATCAAAAAAATTCATTTTTTATTTAACAAAATTTGTTATTTAACTTGTCAAAAACTCTAGATCGTCACATTCACTCCTCCTTAAAACTTTTTTTACTCGAAAAGGAGATGGGGTTAGAAAAGATTTTCTCTACTTTATGGAATTTCAAACTTAAGATTAAAATTTCTTTATACCAAACTTCCATCCTTACAATGGAAATGTCGGGTAGAATACATAGGTCCGGGTAACCAAATCTACAACATTTTCCAAACGATGACCTCCAATTATCCCTTATATCATTTAAGTTTTGGCTATCCTTATAAATTATTCCAAATTCAGGGTTACAAAAACTTATTTACTTCAAAATTTAGAGATCACTCAGATATATCTATATTAACAGCTTTAACCAATGTAGTCCTTAACCATTTTACAGAATTCCTAAAATATCACCAAATATCTTATAGTCATATTATGAAACTAAATTCACAAGATATTTGCATATTAAATTTAATCAGTTGGGGAGGACTAATTATAAAATATCTTGATTGCTTAATTCTAACTTAGCCTTTAAATTATTTCCCAAACTACCTTTTTTTATACTTTGTTTTCTTATGTATATTACATCTTTACATAGACGTCCTTTAATCAACTGTGAAATTATAATCACAAGAGGTCTATGCACAAGTTTTAATTTCCAAACATTTTCAAAGATCTTTTTTCCTTTATATTCAAAATATATTCTATCAAAATAAATTTCAAAGTAATTGCCAATTCTTACTCAAAATTTTGATTTTAAAACCATTTAAGTTTTCAAATTTACCATATATATATATATATATATCTTCAAAACCAATTTTGTATCGCAAATACGCTCTCTCATATACTCTCTACTTAATATACTGGCTTATCCTTACTATTAGGTTTACCTGGTATAATCCTTACAACTCTATCATATTTTTAAGATTTGGCTTATCTATTCAAGTTCACATTAATTTACTAACCATTTTCAAACACTTATATAAATAGGTTTAAGTGTATATTGATGATTTAATCGGAGTCATATAGTCATCCCAATTTCAAAACTCGAAAATACGTATTGATGATGCTGCAGTCATCAGCAGAATCATCTTCAAGCGACTAGAGTGTGATTCTATATCTATCTAGTATACTTAAGACTTCGTGTATACTATAGCTAGGCGTATATTCAAAATCTTCTTATGCTTGATAGTCCAACCTAAACATCAAATAAAATACTCAAACTCTTATTATTTATTTTAATTTCTAACCATACTAATTAGTTTGTTTAGAGTAGAATTACTAATATCTTAACAAATTTGACCCAATTTTATCCCTTAACATGAATTCTAACATATATTAATCCCAAAACTTAATTCATTTTACGTAAAAGGCGCTCTCTCTAACGTAGTACTCTAGAAACTCATTCTAGGGTATTACTAACCCTATCTCTAATGAGCTCATTCTTAGGGGATATTACTAATCCCAACTCTGATGAGTCCTTTCTCTTTTTTCAAATGAATCGTACCATAAAGCTTTATATAAACCAAAGCTCCGATACCACTTTGTAACGACCCGCCTTTTTGCCCAGTTTTCACCAGTAATTTAACCTACTCAAACTGTTCACAAAGATGGATTGTTAGGGGTACTTACACATTTGCACAAAAGTAAAAGAACTTTCCATTATTATTACATTAATATTACATCAAATGTGACGATCTAGAACTTTTTACAAGTTAAATAAAAAAATTTGTTAAATAAATAAAAAATGAATTTGTTTTGATTAATAAATATAAGCTTTGAATTTAATAAGGGATTAAACAATGGTTAATAAGATTGGGATTTGTTAGTAACTTCTGTCATTTGATCAGATTCTGTTACTTTCAAAATTAACGCCGAAATAAGCTAATGGTGAAGGTGTAGCAGACCGCCATAAGCATAAAAGAATCCTCCATAAGCAGAAGCTAAGCTCAGGGTAAAACCAAAAGCCTAAGAGAAGTCTCCGGAAGGGCAAGCAACCGGCACCCTCAACAAAGAAGGACCCCCAAAATCCAGTACGAAGAAATTACTGGTAGGGTGATTCCGGCAGGAAGAATGACCGACAACAAGTTGTCCAAAATCGGGAGCTAATGAAGAGGAAAGTTATGGACATTGCAATCCGAGACCTTGAGAGATGAAAGGTCTATCGGTATTAACTCGCTTAATACTGATACATCGAAGAACAAGAGCATAAGGGGATCATCCGGGAGCTATCTACCAAATCCTCAATCAGAGTCACCAAGAGGCCACTTTAGTAATCAACTAATAGAGTACTGGAAGCATCTTGTAACGAACTGGGATTTTTGACTCCGAAAATCAACATAAAACTGCCATGTTGACTATTCAGACATCGAAAATACCTGATCATTAATAGAAAGAAGTTAGAGGGTGAGGATAGATAAGACAGAAATTAGAATAGAAGAAGAAGAACACAATCAGAGTAAACGCGAATCTCACAGCGGAACGAATAAAATATAATACATAACATAACTTTGCAATAAAATGGTGTATATGTGATGACCCCAAATCCCGTACTGACGGTGACAAGGGTTATCTTTGGAATATAACACAGAAACAGATAATAGCAGAACAGAATTAAATAAATACACCAGATAATGAACAAATAATACACTGGATAAACATAAACGTTAGAGTTACACAACATACAGGATCATACTTAGTACAAATGCGGTTCAGCTATACATAAATGGCTACAGCGGAAATAAACATAATATGTACAATAGGAGCTGAACAGCATAAAAAGAGATAGATAATAGAATCCATCTTCAGCTCCAGCTATCCAGAGAAAGCCAGCAAAAACCTGAATACAAGGCTACCCGTGTAGAAAAAGGGGCACCCGAGTTTGAAAGTGAAACAAACTACGAGTCAGTCATGGGACTGGTATGAGAAATCTACTCAACACATTTATAATATAGCTAATCACCGGACCACGCCACTTTCGTGGAACGAGTTTACTCCATTGGATTGCCAGTGCTTTAAAACAAAACTTTCTTTTAAACATCGCAATGCTTTTTATAAAAATGAAGCCATTATAAGACTCAGTTCCCATCACACAATGCAACGCAAACCGGAGGATAGAGTTTTTACCTTATAACGGCCAAGATATGCTTGATACGAATAAAACAAAAGCATTTGATATTACTACTAGTGTTTATATGTTTCAAAAACAATTTCAAATCATAACTATCAATCATAGACGACATGAGCGTCCCATGCCACTATGTTGCCAAATATATATACAATCGAAACCGCACAGTCACGTATTTGGAAATTGGATTTCCGTCATGAACCAAGGCAAAAGATAGTCCTTACCGACTTCGAGACAATCTAGCCCATGTCTCAGGGTCAGAGCGCATTGACCCTTTGGATCGTCAGGGCTGGTCCACCGATGTGGATTATTATGCCTTAACACTACGTCTCCCCGCCCTATGGGGCGTAAACGAGCCAACGAATGGCTCCATCGGTCCCGGATCGACCAATATATCCGAGGCACCTCGCTATCCATCATCCACATAAGTAAAATGTCAGGCCGTGTAAAAACACCAACACCACTCCTAGCTAGAAAGAGACGCAGGCCCTCCCTGATGTCCTCTCCCGTTTCTGGTTCATACCGGGGTGTGAAGCTCGCGAATTCACGTTATACACAAAGCTACTCCACACAGGCGGTGCTTTGATCATCACCACAAGACTTTGCTTTTCAACAGAAGCCCTGATCACTGCATCTCAGCATGTCACACAGGCAATTCACACCATGCAACTGATGGCTATCAATCACATAGAATAAATTCCAATGTCAGACACACAATCCATTTGCACGTCCGTTCTGGGTCGGAACGAAACCGGAGGCACTAAATACCTCACATATTCATCGATTTCCATGTACGTCAGGACGATCACCACTAATTATCCATATTTCGGGATGCCTCCCAATCAGGACCTCAGTGACCATCCAAACGAGGTGAAGATCGGTCTTCAACCCCCGTCTTCATCTTCGACTTCTTATCGTCGATTCAGTTATCCAGAATGGGATAAACCCGGTCTTTCTGAGCAACTCGCGTATATAATAAACAAGTGCAACACTAACATACATACGCAACATTTCAATTCATTATTCACCAACCGTCAATCAGTAAGAGAACTATTTCCCAAATATTAACCCCGAAGGCCGAAACCAACATCAGATTAACACCCAGGAAACCATTCGACTTAGCCAACCTTCAGTTAATTTCTAAATTTCACATCTATATCGTTTATAATATTTTATAACGATTTATCGCTATTTTTATTTATTTTTAAATAGCCAATTTATTCAAAACGACGTTTCGGGCCATAATGCGGCCGTGGCGCTGTTTTTCTTCAGATTTGATTTACACATATCTGAAAATCTAACCGTTGGATCTTCACGAAATTTACATCATTAGAAAGATCTTTTCAAAACGAATCCAACGGTTCCAGTTTCGGGAAATTCCAACGGTCGGATCTCCCGGTATAATCGTTTGAAATTTCGATTTCAAAATACGAACTGCAGCGTCGTTATTCGATTATATATAATTATATATATATAAAAAAATATAATCGATTCTGGTGCTGTTTTTCTTTAGATTTGAATTAAACATTCCAGACAATCCAACCGTTGGATTTTTACAAAGTTGGTGCCGTTGGAAAGATATTTCCAAGGCGAACCCAACGGTCGCGATTTCAGGAAAATCCGATGGTCGGATCTCCCATACTAATCGTTTGAAATCACGGTTTCAAAATTCGAACTGCAGCTTCGTTATTCGATATATTTTAATTATATATATATATATATATATATATCGATTCTTCGATTTCAAAACTATATTCTTTTCCCACGTTTGATAAAAATGATATTTTTATCTAACTGGCTTCTATTTCTACACTTCACTATTTTTAACAACTCATGTATATAGTAAAAATGTGATTTTTATTGTAAAACAATTTATTTCAAACTCGACTATTTTGTATAGTTAATATGCGTGATAAAAATAGGATTTTTATTATAAAACAATTTCTTTCAAAATATGAATACCATTCAACACATGAATTTCAATTCAACGAATGAATATCGATTCAACACATGAAGGTTTTCTATAGTTTCTATATATAGATAAAAATGTGATTTTTATATTTAAAACACGAATACCATTCAACACATGAATTTCAATTCAACGAATGAATTTCGATTCAATACATGAAGGTTTTCTATAGTTTCTATATATAGATAAAAATGTGATTTTTATATTTAAAACACGAATACCTTTCAACACATGAATTTCAATTCAACGAATGAATATCGATTCAACACATGAAGGTTTTCTATAGTTTGTATATATAGATAAAAATGTGATTTTTATATTTTTAAAACACGAATACCATTCAACACATGAATTTCAATTCAACGAATGAATATCGATTCAACACATGAAGGTTTTCTATTCAACGAATAAATATAGTTTCAACAAATGAAAATAATTCAAACACATGAATATTATTCAAAATTTCGGTAGCATAACGGCAGGGTAGTTAAAACCGGGGTCGTCCCTAGTACGGCTCCTCGCTCTACCTTAAAGCCTCGTAGCTTTTGACAATGGGGATTCATGCATCTAGTTCGCACGCAGGCGGCATGTATATTTATTTCATTTCCACAAACTAATCCTATGTGGTTTCAACCAAATATTTCTCAACCACAAACGGGTATTTTTCAACCACAATCAATCAATATCAACCACAAACAATTCCAATCAACCATTCGCTATCAATCAATTTTCACACCAATCACAACCAATAAATATCGTCCATGGTTTGTGGACGAGGGGCGTATATATATATATATATATATATATATATATATAGCATTTCACTTCTATTTCAACACATATATAATTTTTAAAACGCATATACAACTTATACATCGAACGTACAACTTATACAATGCTTATACAAGAGGTGTACAATGCTTATATAACTCATACATCGACTATATAATTCATACATCGTCGTTTTCCATATCTTTTATAAATTAGAAATCTCACATTGGGTTCCACTCCACCAAAAATAGCAGAAGGCTCAGAAAAATATGCGGTCTCTTCTAAAATATAGAAGACGTCCACACGAGTCCACTGTCTCTTGTTTCACTGAATTTCGACAAGAAACGAAAAAGATATGATTTTTACAAATTTGCAACACTTAAAAGTGTTATTTTCAAATCAGAAAAATTAAAGCCATTTACCTCAGCTTGATGTTCAAAACTAGGTTTGACAATAACTCGAAATCCGCAGAACGAGGTGACGATCGGGCGGTGCCACCCTGGAGTGCTCGGAACGACGCTCAGGCGGAGGTAGGTGGGGCCCACTTCGACGCAGGGAGGAGGGCACAGCGGCTCTTCGAAGGCGCTGACTTCCATGGGCTCGTTCGCACGGCACACGAGACGAGGAGGAGCGAGGCTGGTCTTGATTTGAAGAGGGGGAGGAGATCTTCAAAAAACCCAACTGGAGCCTGGCCTGAAGATGATCGTGGCGGCGGCAAAAAGCTCGGGAAGGTGGGAACACTTCCGTCGTTCGCGAGGGGGGCTATCGGGGAGAGAGAAAGAGTGATGGCCAATGAGGTTTTTTCTTTAATTTATATATTTTTAAATTCCGAAAATACCCCCTTTCACACACGAACCCCAATCCAGACCCAACGACTGTCGTCCCTAGCGTTTTACCCCCATTTCGAACACAATGGGATATGTTTCGAAGGCCCATTCAACTGTTTCAGTCAGTTTTTCTTCAAATTAAAATATAAAATATTCAATATTCGATTTGAACGTACATTTCAATTTGCCAGGGCCACAAACTGATTCGAAAAATTCCGGAAAAATAAATCTAGCTATGTTTTGACGATACGGTCCCAACAAAACTAGTTTCGTCGAATTCTGAGATCGTTTGCAAAAAGGCCCATTTCTGGTCGATCCAATTTAACTGTAATTGACCAAAACACGTTTTCCTATGCCACGCTCACATACTAGCTTCAAAAATTATGAAATTTGAAACCTAGCAATAACTTCACATCTCGGATCCAACAAAAGTAGTTTCGTCGAATTCCGAGGTCGTATGCGAAATGGCCAATTTCACGGGCTATATAAATTCCATAGCGACCTTTCTGAAAATTCATTTGGCCATAACTTTTGCTTTCCGCTATGAAACTTCGATTTTTCAGATTCGTTAGAAAGGTATTCACTAACAAATTTAAATATTTTTGGGTTCACTCAAATCCGTTTTGTTTTGCATCCGGTACAGTCCGACAAAGTTTGAATTCAATTTTTGAAACTGCCGCGCCATTTCAGGCCTTGTTTATAATTAGAATTAATTATATTCCTTTTCAAACATCGATTCAAACTCACTTTTCATTGCTATTATTTAAAATATTTATTTTAAATATTTAAAATCCATTATTTTAGCCAATTTAAAAATTTTAAATTGGTTCGGATTTTCTGGGTCGTTCCAATCTCCCCCACTTAAAACTTTTCGTCCCCGAAAAGGAACAAAGTCGAAAGTGGTTTGATTAATCAACTCTACGTTCGATCTAGCTTCCATTCTCCAACTTTTCAGTTTCTGAGAATTTTCAAATTCTTCAAAAATTTGGCTAACACCCGAAATTTTCGAAAAATTTCGCCATAACCTCCTTTGTACGGGGAGGGGTTTGGAAATTTAATGGACCGTATTAGGTACCCAATAAATCCTAATAAGCATACACATATTTATAGTGATATACTCTGGTGTTTACAGGGGAGTGTGTATTGATAATAACTCCAGAGAATAAATTCTCGTCACCCTGTCAAAGCCTGAGGGAGTGTGTATTTTAAATGCTCCAGACGATAAATCCTCGTCACCTCGTCCCGTGTAGGAAATAAATAGTCCATGTGCCGTATCTAATGACTAGAGAGACGTGATTATTGTCAACTCCATACCCGCGGGGGTTTTTTATTAATCTGGCAATTTTATCGTTACAATTTAAATAGTCCATATCAGTCATCAGTTCAACCTGTAAAATATAGTCATCGCCATACAAGCCTCTCGCTCGTATGGTAAATCTTCCACCTCGTCACACAAGCTCCAAATGCTTATGTGGTATATGATGAAGTATGCCTATCTTCAGAAGTATGCCATGTAGTGTAGTTCAAAATTAATTGTTACTATCCTATGGCGACATTTATTATTACACACAGAACAACCAGCACTCCGCATCCAATGGCATTCACAGGAGTTGATATAATAATAAAATTGCGCATCCAACTCATTAAGGTTTACCTATTTGTCGGGCACGCAAATAAAATCTTTACTCAACAGCTAATCCATTTACCTGTTCAAACATATATAATGCACATGTATATATTTCTATCGATTCTTCCTCCTTGGGTCTTTAATCAGATGAGGGGCAAAATGAGAGAGTTCGTTGAATTTCTTATGATATTCTGGAATGGTCATATCTCCTTGAATCAGATAAGAAAATTCATCACATAATCGCTCAGTCGCTTCGGGAGGAGTAAATCTTTCTAGAAAAATCACTTTGAATCTGTCCCAGGTGATATCACCTTCTGGATTATTCTCTATAACCGAATCCCACCAGAACAAAGCTTCGTCTTTGAGTGCCCAGAAGGCCAGTAATCTTTTCTGGTCATCCCTCAGCTTTAAACCATCAAAGATTTTCTCAGCAGAGCGAATCCAAGCCTATGTCTTCATAATAGATTCTTCACCAAAGAACGGTATTCCACCCATATTTCGATATTTGATTAATAGGGCCTCAATATCCGGTTCTGCATTCCTTTTGTTTCTGACACTCATTTTCTAGTACTTCTGCAAATAGCAGATCAAGCGTCAGGTCACAGAAAATATATTTTAAAACATAGAAACAAATACTTCAAATGTAAATGTGTCTATCGAGGTGTAATTTTATTCTTCTTTACTCATACTAGGATATTACTGATCCTATCTGTATAGAGTTACCCGTCCTAGAACACTACTGGTTCTATTACTGACGAATTCCTTATATGTTATATCCCAGAACTAAGCTTAACCTCGCTCTGATACCACGATGTGACGACCCCAAATCCCGTACTGACTGTGACAAGGGTTATCTTTGGAATATAACACAGAAACAGATAATAGCAGAACAGAATTAAATAAATACACTAGATAATGAACAAATAATACACTGGATAATGAACAAATAATACACTGGATAAACATAAACATCAGAGTTACACAGCATACAGGATCATACTTAGTACAAATACGGTTCAGCTATACATAAATGGCTACAGCGGAAATAAACATAATATGTACAATAGGAGCTGAACAGCATAAAAAGAGATAGATAATAGAATCCATTTTCAGCTCCAGCTATCCAGAGAAAGCCAGCAAAAACCTGAATACAAGGCTGCCCGTGTAGAAAAAGGGGCACCCGAGTTTGAAAGTGAAACAAACTACGAGTCAGTCATGGGACTGGTATGAGAAATCTACTCAACACATTTATAATATGGCTAATCACCGGACCATGCCACTTTCGTGGAACGGGTTTACTCCATTGGATTGCCAGTGCTTTAAAACAAATCTTTCTTTTAAACATCGCAATGCTTTTTATAAAAATGAAGCCATTATAAGACTCAGTTCCCATCACATAATGCAACGCAAACCGGAGGATAGAGTTTTTACCTTATAACGGCCAAGATATGCTTGATACGAATAAAACAAAAGCATTTGATATTACTACTAGTGTTTATATGTTTCAAAAACAATTTCAAATCATAACTATAAATCATAGACGACATGATCGTCCCATGCCACTATGTCACCAAATATATATACAATCGAAACCGCACAGTCACGTATTTGGAAATTGGATTTCCGTCATGAACCAAGGCAAAAGATAGTCCTTACCGACTTCGAGACAATCTAGCCCATGTCTCAGGGTCAGAGCGCATCGACCCTTTGGATCGTTAGGGCCGGTCCATCGATGTGGATTATTATGCTTGAACACTACGTCTCCCCGCCCTATGGGGCGTAAACGAGCCAACGAATGGCTCCATCGGTCCCGGATCGACCGATATATCCGAGGCGCCTCGCTATCCATCATCCACATAAGTAAAATGTCAGGCCGTGTAAAAACACCAACACCACTCCTAGCTAGAAAGAGACGCAGGCCCTCCCTGATGTCCTCTCCTGTTTCTGGTTCATACCGGGGTGTGAGGCTCGCGAATTCACATTATACACAAAGCTACGCCACACAGGCGGTGCTTTGATCATCACCACAAGACTTTGCTTTTCAACAGAAGCCCTGATCACTGCATCTTATCATGTCACACAGGCAATTCACACCATGCAACTGATGGCTATCAATCACATAGAATAAATTCCAATGTCAGACACACAATCCATTTGCAAGTCCGATCTGGATCGGAACGAAACCGGAGGCACTAAATACCTCGCATATTCATCGATTTCCACGTACGTCTGGACGATCACCACTAATTATCCATATTTCGGGATGCCCCCCAATCAGGACCTCAGTGACCATCCAAACGAGGTGAAGATCGGTCTTCAACCCCCGTCTTCATCTTCGACTTCTTATCGTCGATTGAGTTATCCAGAATGGGATAAACTCGGTCTTTCTGAGCAACTCACGTATATAATAAACAAGTGCAATACTAACATACATACGCAACATTTCAATTCATTAGTCACCAACTGTCAATCAGTAAGAGAACTATTCCCCAAATATTAACCCCGAAGGCCGAAACCAACATCAGATTAACACCCAGGAAACCATTCGACTTAGCCAACCTTCAGTTAATTTCTAAATTTCACATCCATATCGTTTATAATATTTTATAACGATTTATCGCTATTTTTATTTATTTTTAAATAGCCAATTTATTCAAAACGACGTTTCGGGCCATAAAGTGGCCGTAGCGCTGTTTTTCTTCAGATTTGATTTACACATATCTGAAAATCTAACCGTTGGATCTTCATGAAATTCACATCATTAGAAAGATATTTTCAAAACGAATCCAACGGTTCCAGTTTCGGGAAATTTCGACGGTCGGATCTCCCGGTATAATCGTTTGAAGTTTTGATTTCAAAATACGAACTGCAGCGTCGTTATTCGATTATATATAATTATATTTATATATATATATATATATATATATATAATCGATTCTGGCGCTGTTTTTCTTCAGATTTGAATTAAACATTCCAGACAATCCAACCGTTGGATTTTCACAAAGTTGGTGCCGTTGGAAAGATATTTCCAAGGCGAACCCAACGGTTGCGATTTCAGGAAAATCCGATGGTCGGATCTCCCATACTAATCGTTTGAAATCACGGTTTCAAAATACGAACTGCAGCTTCGTTATTCGATATATTTTAATTCTATTTATATATATATATATATCGATTCTTTGATTTCAAAACTATATTCTTTTCCCACGTTTGATAAAAATGATATTTTTATCTAACTGGCTTCTATTTCAACACTTTACTATTTTTAACAATTCATGTATATAGTAAAAATGTGAATTTTATTGAAAAACAATTTATTTCAAACTCGACTACTTTGTATAGTTAATATACGTGATAAAAATAGGATTTTTATTATAAAACAATTTCTTTCAAAATATGAATACCATTCAACACATGAATTTCAATTCAACGAATGAATATCGATTCAACACATGAAGGTTTTCTATAGTTTCTATATATAGATAAAAATGTGATTTTTATATTTAAAACACGAATAACATTCAACACATGAATTTCAATTCAACGAATGAATATCGATTCAACACATGAAGGTTTTCTATAGTTTCTATATATAGATAAAAATGTGATTTTTATATTTAAAACACGAATACCTTTCAACACATGAATTTCAATTCAACGAATGAATATCGATTCAACACATGAAGGTTTTCTATAGTTTGTATATATAGATAAAAATGTGATTTTTATATTTTTAAAACACGAATACCATTCAACACATGAATTTCAATTCAACGAATGAATATCGATTCAACACATGAAGGTTTTCTATTCAACGAATAAATATAGTTTCAACAAATGAAAATAATTCAAACACATGAATATTATTCAAAATTTTGGCAGCATAACGGCAGGGTAGTTAAAACCGGGGTCGTCCCTAGTACGGCTCCTCGCTCTACCTTAAAGCCTCGCAGCTTTTGACAATGGGGATTCATGCATCTAGTTCGCACGCAGGCGGCATGTATATTTATTTCATTTCCACAAACTAATCCTATGTGG
Organism: Allium sativum; assembly: GCA_030737875.1. Taxonomy (NCBI): domain Eukaryota; kingdom Viridiplantae; phylum Streptophyta; class Magnoliopsida; order Asparagales; family Amaryllidaceae; genus Allium; species Allium sativum. The sequence continues at coordinate 13,446 of JASFAX010002162.1, forward strand.
TTTCAACCAAATATTTCTCAACCACAAACGTGTATTTTTCAACCACAATCAATCAATATCAACCACAAACAATTCCAATCAACCATTCGCTATCAATCAATTTTCACACCAATCACAACCAATAAATATCGTCCATGGTTTGTGGATGAGGGGCGTATATATATATATATAGCATTTCACTTCTATTTCAACACATATATAATTTTTACAATGCATATACAACTTATACATCGAACGTACAACTTATACAACGCTTATACAAGAGGTGTACAATGCTTATATAACTCATACATCGACTATATAATTTATACATCGTCGTTTTCCATATCGTTTATAAATTAGAAATCTCACATTGGGTTCCACTCCACCAAAAATAGCAGAAGGCTCAGAAAAATATGTGGTCTCTTCTAAAATGTAGAAGACGTCCACACGAGTCCACTGTCTCTTGTTTCACTGAATTTCGACAAGAAACGAAAAAGATATGATTTTTACAAATTTGCAACACTTAAAAGTGTTATTTTCAAATCAGAAAAATTAAAGCCATTTACCTCAGCTTGATGTTCAAAACTAGGTTTGACAATAACTCGAAATCCGCAGCACGAGGTGACGATCGGGCGGTGCCACCCTGGAGTGCTCGGAACGACGCTCAGGCGGAGGTAGGTGGGGCCCACTTCGACGCAGGGAGGAGGGCACGGCGGCTCTTCAAAGGCGCTGACTTCCAGGGGCTCGTTCGCACGGCACACGAGACGAGGAGGACCGAGGCTGGTCTTGATTTGAAGAGGGGGAGGAGATCTTCAAAAAACCCAACTGGAGCCTGGCCTGAAGATGATCGTAGCGGCGGCAAAAAGCTCGGGAAGGTGGGAACACTTCCGTCGTTCGCGAGGAGGGGCTATCGGGGAGAGAGAAAGAGTGATGGCCAATGAGGTTTTTTCTTTAATTTATATATTTTTAAATTCCGAAAATACCCCCTTTCACACACGAACCCCAATCCAGACCCAACGACTGTCGTCCCTAGCGTTTTACCCCCATTTCGAACACAATGGGATATGTTTCGAGGGCCCATTCGACTGTTTCAGTTAGTTTTTCTTCAAATTAAAATATAAAATATTCAATATTCGATTTGAACGTACATTTCAATTTGCCAGGGCCACAAACTGATTCGAAAAATTCCAGAAAAATAAATCTAGCTATGTTTTGACGATACGGTCCCAACAAAACTAGTTTCGTCGAATTCTGAGACCGTTTGCAAAAAGGCCCATTTCTGGTCGATCCAATTTAACTGTAATTGACCAAAACACGTTTTCCTTTGCCACGCTCACATACTAGCTTCAAACATTATGAAATTTGAAACCTAGCAATAACTTCACATCCCGGATCCAAAAAAAGTGGTTTCGTTGAATTCCGAGGCCGTATGCGAAATGGCCAATTTCACGGGCTATATAAATTCCATAGCGACCTTTCTGAAAATTCATTTGGCCATAACTTTTGCTTTCCGCTATGAAACTTCGATTTTTTAGATTCGTTTGAAAGGTATTCACTAACAGATTTAAATATTTTTGGTTTCACTCAAATCCGTTTTGTTTTGCACCCGGTACAGTCCGACAAAGTTTGAATTCAATTTTTGAAACTGCCACGCCATTTCAGGCCTTGTTTATAATTAGAATTAATTATATCCCTTTTCAAACGTCGATTCAAACTCACTTTTCATTTCTATTATTTAAAATATTTATTTTAAATATTTAAAATCCATTATTTTAGCCAATTTAAAAATTTTAAATTGGTTCAGATTTTCTGGGTCGTTACAGTATATATATATATAGGATAACATTATCAGAGTACAACACTTACACACAACCCAAATAACAATAGCCATATAATCCTGAAGCCTCCTGCTTCAAGCTCCTCTAAACGTATCTGTAAAGACCTGAACTACCTGACTGCCCGTACAAATTTGGGCACCCAAGAGTTTAGGGAAAACAAAACAAAATAAACTCTGGGTTAGTCATGGGACTGGTGTGAGTAAACTCAAATCATTTGGTTTAACTTTTCAAAAATCCTTTTCAAAAGAAAAGATAATCGTAAGACCAATCCACACATAAACACGGACGACTTTTACCTTACGATAACCCAAAATACTTTCGAAATCAATACTCCTCTTGATATTATAATAATGTCTAATCACAAGTAATTAGAATCTAGCAGAACGCTTGCATCTCACGTCCCACATATATAGTATACAAACAAAATCGCGGGCGCTTATTGGAGATTGGGTTCTATCTATGACAAGGTATGGGACCACCTGCCGTTAGTGTATCTCTAGAGGAAAATACACTGGATTCAACAAGAACATCTTGCAACCCGGCCCACACATGACCGACCACTCATTTCACTTGAGTGTATCGAATGTATATCACCAACGGTTGGGAGCTACCCACCGTCTTCCTGAAAAGAGACAGCATCGAAATAGACAATAGAATGAAATGGATTTTCTCTAGATAGGTGATATACAACCTAATGGGAGCGACCCACTTAGCCATGTTGCCTGCCTGATTTCTGTCATTTCCCGGTTGATGAGGCTTGAGGTCAAAACGTATCTTTTGGAATATCTGACCACAATTTACTTTGAATGCCACATCGTCATACCCGCCAAATCACAAATTGATTTCCCCAAAAATACCACGGGTATAAAGCTAAGAGAAACGAATTCCTCCACCACCAAACGTAAGTACGTTTGAAGAGATCAACTTACACGATCTGCTAGATATATTCTGTCAGACATTCGTCCATTCACGTTGTCCTGGGATTGGACAAACCGAAGGAACTATTCTGTAACAGGATATTCCTTGCATAACTCCGTCTTCAATATTTGATCGCAACGCTAATGTCCATACAGTGTGGTTTTCAGATAATATATCTGATCTCGGTCTCTCCATATTGACGACGGAAAAATGGTCAAAAACTTCGATAGTCGGTAATTTAACTATCAAAGAAAAAGAGGTGTGCAAACAATGATATTATTTCCAGATGGAAATTCTATCGATCAATCATCATTCAAAGGTTTATTTCTTTTAATTAGATTATCATTAATTTATCCATTTTCCCTTTGTATATATTCGTAAATTCTAAATTTCTAAATTTGGAAAAACATACTTTATAAATTATTTGGACCACGTCACCATATTTACTTCTATTTCTTATTTCCAATATTGGAAAACATTTCTGGTCCTTATTTGGAAAACGTTTCCAAACTCCTTCATTTGATTTAAACCGATGTTTAAATATAACATCACTAAGCCAATTCAAACCAATTCACTCATTGGCTCAATTCACTTAACCAATCTTTGCTATCGATCTTTAACCATTTCTTAGTTAAAACGAAGTCAATCAAGTTGGGGTATAATTACCTCTCAGACCTTAACTGAACAACATTCCTAACCTCGAAATAGACAAAGTTCACCTTTCAAATCTTTAACACTTCCTTACGTAACTCATATTCTATTTACAAACCCACTTCTTTATTCTAACATTGATTTTAACTATAGCGTTATAGTTCCTTTCTTTCTTGAATATCCAACTTCAAAATGTAACTTTTATTCCTTAATTTAACTAAATAACTAAACCACTAATCTATTAATAAATAAGTAAATCTTGATTTAACCGGAAAGTAAATATTACTTTCCCGAATTTGATATAATCGAATTCAATGTATAATTCTCTTTTTCGAATAATCTCTATTCGATAGCTCCTTTTCGAATAAACTATATTCGATAACTCTTTCTTCGAATAACTATATTTGAAAATCTCTCTTCGAATGATTTACATTCGATTAACTTTCGACGAATGATTTATATTCGATTAATCTTCTTTCAAATAAACTATATTCGATTAACTCCTTTAATTCTATTCGAATAAACTGTTTCGAATAACTCCTTCGGATTAACTCATTTGGATTAACTCGGTTTGGTTAACTCATCTTGACTAACTCAACTCGATTAACTCAACCTAATTAACTTACTTGATTAACTCAACTTATTTAATTCCTATCAAATAACTAATATTCGATTAACTTATATTCGAATAACTATGTCTATTTTAACTTTATTTTGAATGGCTAATATTCGATTTAACTCCATTCGCTTGACTCTAGATCGTAGCGATCACAATGGTTACGCCTGATTCCCTCAGGAAACATCCGACCGCCGTAGGCTATCTGCAGTCCTGCGAATTACACTAGCAGTCGTACGAAATGGCAACTCATCCTGAATAACTATGTTTGATTAACTCTATCTCAAATAACTATATTCGATCCAATCTAATTGCATAACTTATATTCAATAAATCCTAATTCGATTAACTATGTTCAATTACTCTAATTCGATTAATTCTAACTCTAATCGATTTACTTTAACTGATTAACTCTAACTGATTAACTCTACTTTTATTCAGTTTCAAATATCGAGGTTGAAATCGATTTTTACTTCTCTATATAAGTCCAGACTTATATATCCTATTTATCCAATGATAAACATTTCATTTGATTTATAAAATATCATTTATAAATTTATCTTCTCAATTTATCGGTCAGAATAGATTCTATTTATAATCTTTTCTTTACATCCATAGCATGTTATACCCGTGTGCGAAGCACGGGTCTAAACTTTTCACATGTAAAATTCTCCTTTTATACAATTCCAGTCACTTTTTCAATATTTCCTTTTAAAATCAATTTATTTACAAAATAAATCCCCTTTTGATAATTCTATTTATTTATAAAATATTTCTTTTTTATATAAAATCCATTGATTTTATAAGTAATTCCTTTAATAACCTGATTATTTCCTTTCTATTTGTTTTACACATATTTCCTCTTTCTATTCTATTCTATTTGATTAACAAATAAATATTCCTTTCAATTCAATTTGTAAATAGTTTACAAATATTCTCTTTTTCAATTCTATTTGTAAATAGTTTTACAAATATTTCCCTTCAATTCTATCTATTTTGATTTACAAATAAATATCCCCTTTTTAATCTATTTATTTTCTAAATAAATAGTTTTTTTTATAAAAAAATTTGATTTTATAAATATTTTTTTTTTCAATATAACATTGAAAATTTCCTTTTTAACATTCCAGTATTCTTTATGGTATTTAACGTACCATATAACAATGATCGGTATCATTCAACCATACAAAATCAACAACAGATTTTATATCACATCATATAACACAATATATGGAAAACAGTAAAATAAATGTTGAGGAACCCAGTTGGGTCCCTCCGACCTGTTCCCCTGCATCCACAGATGTTAATCAACATAAATAACACGGATGTGAAGTATTCTGATAAATAGAATTTATATTCGATTAACGATTTATATCTATATCGTTATCTATATTTTCAATCAACTGACTAGCGGTTCAACCAAACAGCCAACACACAGCAAACAACCATTATTTATAAATTCTAAAAATATTTTATAAAAATATAAACTGAGCAGAGTTAGTGAGATTACTCACCTTTCGCGTTAACCGTTATATAACGATTTGCGTTAGTTGATTCTGATCAGACAATTTATTTCGCCATAAATTGTAACGAGCTCGAATCCACTCCCAGTCAGTTCCATGTTATAGCTGTCGTCCATATGATCCCAACGGATCTTATTTCGCTGATTTTCGATAATATATGAGCAAGTTATTGGTTTTACAAATTTATGCACATTTAAATAAAGCAAAACTTGAATTTCACTTAATTGGGCTCACCACTATTTTCTCGGCCCACTTAACAATTTAACCCCAACCCATTAAAAGACCATCTTCCTCCATAATTCAATGCGGCTCCAGGAAATCGTCCAAAGCCATCTTCGAATCTTCTTGCTTCTCGTTCTCCTCCTTCTTTCCACCGAGTCCAACTAGAACCTCACCATTCTCTTCCCCCTTTCCAACTCTTCCTCCTCCACCCAGTAAAGCCCAACTCGACGCAAATCTCGAGACAACGTCTTCCAGGTCTGCACGACATTACAGTGCATCGATTGACATTTTTTTGTTTGAAAATACCCCAAAAATCCATAAACGAGGCCAACTCCCACCATAAACCCAAATCTAATCTCCTTTTATTCGATTAAAATCTAAATCTCACAAAAAGGTAAACCCTAGGTCTACTGTTGTCTTCCGAGAGCCTCTGGAGTTGCGTCGCACCAAGAAAAACTCACACAAGAATGATGCTTTGCTCGCCAGGAATCCATATATTGATAAATCGTGATTTTATGAATTTTCTATGATTTGTTTTTTATTTTTAAAAAAGGGCTTTTCACGTTTTTATTCTTTTGTGGTGGCGACGTGAGTATTGACCGGAAGAGAAAATGTGAGAAGGGTTTGGTGAGGTAACGATAATATATAGGATAGGTTTAATATAATTTTATTCGAGTTTTTTATATTTATTTTAAGCTATCGCTGTTTGTATTCACTGTAACAACCCGTATTTTTGAATAACATGTTATAACAATGGAGGCAGAATTAAACTGTAAAATCTGAATCAAGGGAAACGGGCTGTGCCATTGCGTTCGTCTCGGAAAAATACGCGAAATAGAGTCCGAGTTTTCGAAAATCGGAGTCCGTATGACCAAGATATGGCCTCGCGAAGTTTCACGAAAAATTCACAAATTAAAGTATACTTAATTAAGTGAAATGGGTTGCGCAGAGAAATATATATATTGATATATATATATATATATATATATAATTGAAAAATAAATAAATAAATATGCAAAAATGTTCAAAACAGCGAATTGGGAAAGGGGAATAACCGAACCGGCCGATTTTTGAGGTCGACCCAAGCTCGCTGGGTCGACTAGGGGTTAATCCAGGGTGTTTGGCTGTCAACCCGTGGGCCGATTCGCTCAAATGCAGATTTTGCATTTGAATGGTTCTCATGGTTCAGCTTTAATCTAAAGGCCCTAGATGGTTCCTACACTTGACTTCTTCCCCAAGACATGCTTTGATGGCTTGGATTGAATCTAGGGTTAATCCTATGGCTAATACTATCCTAAAACTCTATAAAAAGACCCCTAAGCCTAGCCTAAATCACCATTATTCAATCCTACAACTAAACTATGCCAAATTTGTTCCTCTCATGGCCTCCACTCTCATGCTAAAATTTCTAAGTTAATTTCTATGAGAGATTTTGAGTTCATACAAGTGTTTTCAAACTTGTATGAGTGTTCTTAGCTTGCATTCAAGTCAAGTTGCAACATTTCTATTTCAAAGCAAGGGTTTTTATTGAATTGGCTCAAGGGTTTTCATTTGGAGCTTGCATATTTGGGTTTTTGGTGCTTGCATAAGGGCTTCTTCTCAATCTTTATAATAAATATTTATTTGTGTCTTCATAGCATTGTAAGCCCTTTTCTACTTTCTTTCTTTGAAATCTAAAGTTAAATGAATGATGCAAGTTTGGGGTTGATCATTATATGCAAGTTTGGTTGCTCATTATATGTAAGTTTGGTTGGTCATTATATGCAAGTTTGGTTGATCATTATATGCAAGTTTGGTTGATCATTATATGCAAGTTTGGTTGGTCATTATATGCAAGTTTGGTTGATCATTAGATGCAAGTTTGGTTGATCATTATATGCAAGTTTGGTTGGTCATTATATGCAAGTTTGGTTGATCATTATATGCAAGTTTGGATGATCATTATGCAAGTTGGTTTAATCATTATGTATGACACATGTTGCTATGTTATGGAAGTTTGGGTTGATCATGTTATTATGTTATGCAAGTTAAACTTGAGGTTTTGAGCATAAAGCTCCAAGCTTTATATTAAAGGTTGCATTTTGGCAACATGAAAGTTATCATATCCCTTATGATAACTTGCATGTGAGGCAAAATGCGAACTTCTAGCAACTTCTACATATCATTTATCACCATGTATCACTCATATGCTAAGTTTGGTTTTATGCATGCTTTTGAAGCCTAATAATGCAATATGCAAGTATATGAACATATGTACATTTCATATGCCACCATGTTAAACTTGTGGCTTCAACACCTTTATGTCATGGTTATGCCAAGTTCCCTATTTTATCCTTTATGCGTTGTTGCGATTATGTAAACGATGGGATTACGTTGGGGTTGGGTAACATAATGACATGAACATGATTTTTGTAACATGACGTGATATGTTAACTTGTAATTATGTTTTGGAAACATAATGGACATGACACTTAGAAAATATGAGTGTGGCCAACTCGAGGTTGGGTTGAGTTTGTAGCATAAATCTACCCGGACCCGCCCGACTTAACTAGTGGCTACAAACAATAGGACCCAATGTGAGAAGTTGTTCATGTTGTGCTCGAACCCGAGGTTAGACCTAGTTGTGGTGTAAAGCTACCCGGACCCGCCCGGCTTAACTAGTAACCACAACAAAGTCTAATGTGAGAGGTTAAAGCGCATTAAGTTAATTAATGCCTCCTGATTAGGGTTAAGTCATGGTCCATTTAATACTTAACCAATTTAGGCTTGATGGGTTAATCGAGGTTAAGTCAGGAGCCTTGGGTACTCTTAACCGATTTAATCCACGTTTGGATCGGGTTAACCACATTTAACCCGTTAAGAAACCCTAGTTGCATGGTCCTTTTCAGCAGTAACCTTCTAGGTAGTATCATAAGAGCCTAGGACTAGGCTAGGGGGGCACGATTACTGGGCTGATTGTAAGAGACCAAAAGAGACGACTGAATGATGCCCCGGTTGCTCAGGCGGACCATGGTCGTGCACATCAAGTCCGAGGTTGAACACGGGCAACGGTAGGTTTGGACTGTGCATCATGGTATGGTGTCGGAGGGTTACACCATAGGGCCTGATACACCCTAGGGTGGACCCTGCACAGTCAACTACATTACATGATTAAGCCGCATGACACTGACACTTGACGTTAGGCTTATAGGGAGCTGATCGACTAGACCGAGTAGTTGGACCTTGATTTAGGTCATCTCATGATGTTGGGCCAAGCTTGGGCCAAGGGATCAATTCTTGTTTTTACTTGACATGTTAGAATGCTAGTACACCCGTGGTGCAAAACTTAACCTTAATTATGCGATGACACCTTTATCTATCTTGTTAGTTAATCATCATGCCAGTGTGTTGTTATCTTTATGTTCATCTCAGCTTCTCATGCCAGTTAACTTTACTAGTTCATAGACAGATAGTAGTAGGGCTTACCAGTCTTTTTGACTGACCTGTTTTCTTTCGCCTCTTTTCTTCCGTTCCCCCCCCCCTCAGGTTCTCAGGGTGGGAACATTGGAGCTTAGCTTGGATCTTTCTAGCTTGCTTACTGGATTTGCTCATGTACGGGTTTGGACATTGAGCTAGCTATGGTTTATCACTTCACTTTGGGGATAGTACTTTATGTATTTCAGTTTTTCAGTTTATGCTTTTATCTAGACTTTGTTTGTTGGAAAATAATGACTAAGTACTTTATTGTAACTTAACTGTGGTTTTGGAAATGCAAGTTTTATCCGCTGCTTTACTACTCTATCTTACTTATATGTTCTGTCTTGTGATATCTGCATGCATGTTTACCTTGTTTAAACGCCCCTCCAAAGCTAGTGTCCTTGCAAGAGTGGCACTGGCGGAGGTGGGGTGTTACATTTGGTATCAGAGCATAAGGTTTACAAGATTTGAGCAAAAGTGTTTTTAAAACTTACCTTTTGAAAAACTATTTTCAAAACCAATCAAGTATTTTCCAAGAAAGGTCTAGTTATTTTTTAAAAAAAAAGGGCTATTCCCCAAAAGCCATAGCACTATCCTTCGTTTCTTCGTTCTGAATCTATCTTTTTCCTTTTTCAGTATGGCCGATAATTTTTCCATCCTGGAGGGCGTACCAGTACCTATTTGGTTTAGAAGGTACGTGGAGGCAAGGACGAACGAAGCCGGCCCCGCGAACATTCCTCCTTTCCCCGTCACTAACATTTCTCCCCCTCCCGTAGCTGAGGTTCCTCCTCCCCCTCAGCATCCGCAAGAGGATTTCGCAAAGCTTTGCAAAGATTTTAAAGCGATGGGTTGCAAGAATTTTGTCGGAACGGAGACTCCCGTGGAGGCAAGAAACTGGTTAAAGGAAACTGAAGACCTCTTTGCTATCTTTGATGAGGAAGATCGTAGGAAAGTTCTGTTGGCGGTATGGCTATTGAAAGGGGAAGCTGCTTATTGGTGGGTAGTCACCACCACTACTAGACCCACTGAGACTTGGGCTGACTTTAGGACGAGATTTGGGCTTAAGTTTCTATCATCAACAGAAGAGAACCTTCAGCTAGAGAGGTTCCTATCACTAAAGCAAAGGGACATGACCGTTAGCGAATACGTGGATAAGTTTAATCAACTTGCTCAGTTCGGTCTAGAATGGGTTAACACCGCTCGGAAGAAGGCCCTACGCTTTGCTCTAGGATTAAATGAGCCATTGCGCGGTTTGGCCATATCTCATATACCCCTGGGGGCGACCTTCGAGAGTTTAGTGAATATGACCCTACTTCAAGAAGAAGATAAGAGTGTCAAGAAGGAGGTCAAGGTAAATGAGTCCCAAGGCAAGAAGGAAGATACCGAGAAAAGAGATAAGAATAACAACAATAGCAAGGACAACAAGTCAAGAGAAAAAAGGAACTGCAACTTCTGTGGGATTACTGGGCACATAGCCAAAGACTGTAGGAAGAAGAAGAGGAAGTTGGGCGAATGCTTTCACTGTGGAGAGCCTGGATATCTTAGCAAGGATTGCCCCAAGAAGCAAGGACAAGGGCAAGGGCAGAATCAGCGTGCAGGACCTTCTGGAGGGCTAGTGCATACTCTCAACATCACTCCAGTTCTTGATCGACGTAGTATTTCTGTAGAAAACCTTGTTTACATTTCTGATTTCCCTGTTCATACCTTGTTTGATTCTGGCGCATCGCATAGTTTTATTTCTGATTTTGTTGAAAGTTTGCACCTAAGTACTAGTCTAGTTGAGATCCCGTTAGTGTTTCAAATCCAATTGGGGGTTCCACCCATCTATCTGTGATTTGTGTGGATTTAAAAATCTCTATCTTGAGCATAGAATTCATGTGTAATGCTTAGGTTCTCGGGTTTATGGGATACGGGTTGATTTGGGTGTGGATTGGTTGTGAACATAGGGTGGTGAGGCTCATGATTCGCCTCGGTAATACCCTAGAAATTTCTTGTAACCCTAGAGGTCCCGTCATGTTATGTTATCTTGAATCTCTTGACTCGTCCATCGATGATCTGCAATCTGTAAGGGTGGTCCGAGACTATCCTGATGTCTTTGAAGAAGTAAGGGGGCTACCCCCTAAGCGGGAGATAGATTTCCGCATTTATCTGGTTGATAATGCCGAGCCAGTTACATTGCCCGTTAGGCACATGGCCCCGCGAGAAAGGAGAGAGCTTGATAAGCAAATCAAGGAATAGCTTGGGAAAAATTTCATTAGGCGAAGCATTTCAGAATGGGGTGCCCCGGCGGTATTCGCTACTAAGGCGGATAGTCCATTTTACTTAAGCATGGGTTAGAGAAATCACCCTAGTAAGTACATTTGGTAACGTGGATTGGCACATGTTTTCAAGAGATAGTTTTCTGCGTGGGATACCGCATAGTATGTAAACGAGATCCAAGATTCACTAATGAATCTTGGAAAGCTTGCATGAAACCATGAGTACGCAGTTGGGTGAAAGCCAAGTATTTTAGGCAAAGAATAAGTGGAAGTGGAATGAGAGGCAACGGTGAAATGAGTTCTAACTCATATTTTGGAAATAAGAATTAAGAACTACGGAATTGTGAAGTTAAAAGACGGTCAAGGCACGATGGGATTAAGCACAAGAAAATGCGGCTTAGGAGACTGAAGACTAGATACGCGCATTTAATCTTTTTCTAAGAGTATATCCATGATCCCTATTGTTCCGTAGAGCTTACTCGCATGCTATCTTTTAAGTATATCCTCTCGGTCCTATCCTCAATCTTAGTTCTGTTACAAACCCCCTAAGGAGTATGGCTAGCCTATTTGTGGTATATGGTTGGGGTGAAGAAGTTCGCCACCAAACTATTTGGGCTTTATGGGATATGGGTAATAATTGATAGATTTACAAAGAGAGCCCATTTTATTCCAGTGAAAAGCAAGAGGACCGTATCACGGCTAGCATCTGTTTATCTTCAAAAGATAGTGCGGCTGCATGGAGTTCCTTCTAGCATAGTTAGCGATCGTGACCCAATTTTCACTAGCCAGTTCTGGAATAGTTTGCAAGAAGCAATGAGTACGCGATTGAATCTGAGTACAGCCTATCACCCCCGGACGGATGGCCAAACCGAAAGGGTGAATAGAGTGCTAGAAGATCTTTTGAGGTTTTATGTTCTCGACTTCGGTGGTACTTGGGAAGACCACCTTCCTCTTGTAGAGTTTGCTTATAATAATAACTATCAAGCCAGCATAGGGATGGCACCATTTGAAGCTTCGTATGGGAGTCCGTGCAAGCCACCAACATGTTGGTGGGAAGACGACGGATAAGCTTATAATTGAGCCCGACATGATAAGGGACACATCCGAGAGGGTTGAATTAATTCGAAGACGGATAAGAACGGCCCAAGACAGACAGAAATCCTATGCAGACAAGCGAAGGACAGACTTGGAATTTAAAATTGGAGATATGGTCTTTGTGAAGATTTCTCCATTGCGAAATATGGTTCGCTGACACCAAGGATCGTAGGACCCTTCCCTACTATAGAAAGAGTCGGGAAGATGACTTATAAGGTGGAATTGCCGAGAAGCTGACCGGAGTGCATAATGTCTTTCATGTCTCGCATCTCCGGAAGTGTTTGTACAGACCCGCCAATGTGGTTGAACCAAGTATTCTTGAAGACATGGAGGTAGAGGATGAAGCAACCCTGAGACGAGCTCCGATTCGTATCATGGAAATGAAGACAAAGAAGCTAAGAAGCAAAGAAGTTAAGCTTGTTAAGGCGCAACGGAGTGAAACAGAGGGAGACGCAACTTGGGAAACCAAGGAGAAGAGGCGCGTGCTTTATCCATTTATCTTAGAGGATACATTTTCAATCTCTTTTCCTAGATTGGTATATCTTCCCTTTGCTATCCATGCTTATCTAGTTTATCTTGTTTCGTAAATCTTGTCATGAGAACCTTAGGTAGAAACCCTTGGTTGAAACATGTATTTGAAACATGTTATGTTTGATGTTTGCAAGTGGTTGCAAGTGTTTGCAAGTGGATACTCGTGGATGCATAATACACGTTAGGCACTAAGATCGGCTCACACACTTTCATACCGCATATGCATGAGTGTTTATGCTTATTCATGGATGAAAACTTGTTATGCTATCACGTGGATGTTGCATATGGATGAATGTTATGTGCACTCATGTAGAGATTATAAATTATGTTAGGAATTTGCATACATATGGACTCATTTCACTAACATATTTTGCATTAAGGGGGTTTACTGAATCAGTAACCTCCTGATTTTCGCATTAGATAAGTACATATACACACACCTTTGCATATGATCATACAGCATTTAGAACCTTTTAAGGACAATGATTGCTCGTGGATGATGTTTTGAGTAGATGGATGATGGATGGTAGGATACGTTCTTCCTAACTTGGAGATTTCGGGGACGAAATCCTTTAAGGAGGGGAGAATGTAACAACCCGTATTTTTGAATAACATGTTATAACATAAATGGAGGCAGAATTAAACTGTAAAATCTGAATCAAGGGAAACGGGCTGTGCCATTGCGTTCGTCTCGGAAAAATACGCGAAATAGAGTCTGAGTTTTCAAAAATCGGAGTCCGTATGACCAAGATATGGTCTCGCGAAGTTTCACGAAAAATTCACAAATTAAAGTATACTTAATTAAGTGAAATGGGTTGCGCAGAGAAATATATATATATATATTGATATATATATAATTGAAAATTAAATAAATAAATATGCAAAAATGTTCAAAACAGCGAATTGGGAAAGGGGAATAACCGAACCGGCCGATTTTTGAGGTCGACCCAAGCCCGCTGGGTCGACTAGGGGTTAATCCAGGGTGTTTGGCTGTCAACCCGTGGGCCGATTCGCTCAAATGCAGATTTTGCATTTGAATGGTTCTCATGGTTCAGCTTTAATCTAAAGGTCCTAGATGGTTCCTACACTTGACTTCTTCCCCAAGACATGCTTTGATGGCTTGGATTGAATCTAGGGTTAATCCTATGGCTAATACTATCCTAAAACTCTATAAAAAAAAACCCTAAACCTAGCCTAAATCACCATTATTCAATCCTACAACTAAACTATGCCAAATTTGTTCCTCTCATGGCCTCCACTCTCATGCTAAAATTTCTAAGTTAATTTCTATGAGAGATTTTGAGTTCATACAAGTGTTTTCAAACTTGTATGAGTGTTCTTAGCTTGCATTCAAGTCAAGTTGCAACATTTCTATTTCAAAGCAAGGGTTTTTATTGAATTGGCTCAAGGGTTTTCATTTGAAGCTTGCATATTTGGGTTTTTGGTGCTTGCATAAGGGCTTCGTCTCAATCTTTATAATAAATATTTATTTGTGTCTTCATAGCATTGTAAGCCCTTTTCTACTTTCTTTCTTTGAACTCTAAAGTTAAATGAATGATGCAAGTTTGGGGTTGATCATTATATGCAAGTTTGGTTGATCATTATATGCAAGTTTGGTTGGTCATTATATGCAAGTTTGGTTGATCATTATATGCAAGTTTGGTTGATCATTATATGCAAGTTTGGTTGATCATTATATGCAAGTTTGGTTGGTCATTATATGCAAGTTTGGTTGATCATTATATGCAAGTTTGGATGATCATTATGCAAGTTGGTTTAATCATTATGTATGACACATGTTGCTATGTTATGCAAGTTTGGGTTGATCATGTTATCATGTTATGCAAGTTAAACTTGAGGTTTTGAGCATAAAGCTCCAAGCTTTATATTAAAGGTTGCATTTTGGCTACATGAAAGTTATCATATCCCTTATGATAACTTGCATGTGAGGCAAAATGCGAACTTCTAGCAACTTCTACATGTCATTTATCACCATGTATCACTCATATGCTAAGTTTGGTTTTATGCATGCTTTTGAAGCCTAATAATGCAATATGCAAGTATATGAACATATGTACATTTCATATGCCACCATGTTAAACTTGTGGCTTCAACACCTTTATGTCATGGTTATGCCAAGTTCCCTATTTTATCCTTTATGCGTTGTTGCGATTATGTAAACGATGGGATTACGTTGGGGTTGGGTAACATAATGACATGAACATGATTTTTATAACATGACGTGATATGTTAACTTGTAATTATGTTTTGGAAACATAATGGACATGACACTTAGAAAATATGAGTGTGGCCAACTCGAGGTTGGGTTGAGTTTGTAGCATAAATCTACCCGGACCCGCCCGGCTTAACTAGTGGCTACAAACAATAGGACCCAATGTGAGAAGTTGGTCATGTTGTGCTCGAACCCGAGGTTAGACCTAGTTGTGGTGTAAAGCTACCCGGACCCGCCCGGCTTAACTAGTAACCACAACAAAGTCTAATGTGAGAGGTTAAAGCGCATTAAGTTAATTAATGCCTCCTGATTAGGGTTAAGTCATGGTCCACTTAATACTTAACCAATTTGGGCTTGATGGGTTAATCGAGGTTAAGTCAGGAGCCTTGGGTACTCTTAACCGATTTAATCCACGTTTGGATCGGGTTAACCACATTTAACCCGTTAAGAAACCCTAGTTGCGTGGTCCTTTTCAGCAGTAACCTTCTAGGTAGTATCATAAGACCCTAGGACTAGGCTAGGGTGGGGCACGATTACTGGGCTGATTGTAAGAGATCAAAAGAGACGGCTGAATGATGCCCCGGTTGTTCAGGCGGACCATGGTCGTGCACATCAAGTCCGGAGTTGAACACGGGCAACGGTAGGTTTGGACTGTGCATCATGGTATGGTGTCAGAGGGTTACACCATAGGGCCCGATACACCCTAGGGTGGACCCTGCACAGTCAACTACATTACATGATTAAGCCGCATGACACCGACACTTGACGAGTTAGGCTTATAGGGAGCCGATCGACTAGACCGAGTAGTTGGACCTTGATTTAGGTCATCTCATGATGTTGGGCCAAGCTTGGGCCAAGGGATCAATTCTTGTTTTTACTTGACATGTTAGAATGCTAGTACACCCATGGTGCAAAACTTAACCTTAATTATGCGATGACACCTTTATCTATCTTGTTAGTTAATCATCATGCCAGTATGTTGTTATCCTTATGTTCATCTCAGTTTCTCATGCCAGTTAACTTTACTAGTTCATAGGCAGATAGTAGTAGGGCTTACCAGTCTTTTTGATTGACCTGTTTTCTTTCGCCTCTTTTCTTCCGTTCCCCCCCCCTCAGGTTCTCAGGGTGGGAACATTGGAGCTTAGCTTGGATCTTTCTAGCTTGCTTACTGGATTTGCTCACGTACGGGTTTGGACATTGAGCTAGCTATGGTTTATCACTTCACTTTGGGGATAGTACTTTATGTATTTCAGTTTTTCAGTTTATGCTTTTATCTAGACTTTGTTTGTTGGAAAATAATGACTAAGTACTTTATTGTAACTTAACTGTGGTTTTGGAAATGCAAGTTTTATCCGTTGCTTTACTACTCTGTTTTACTTATATGTTCTGTCTTGTGATATCTGCATGCATGTTTACCTTGTTTAAACGCCCCTCCAAAGCTAGTGTCCTTACAAGAGTGGCACTGGCGGAGGTGGGGTGTTACATTCACTGTTTAAAAATCACCGTGAGCACATACAATACCCAAAAATCACAAAAATGGGCATGCAGTTACAGTTTGACATTGCGGACCCAACGAAACTGGTTTCGTCGAATTCCGACTTCGTTTGCTCACACAACGTATTTTTAAAGGTCTATTTATCGGCTGTATTTCACATTAAAATCCCGTATGGCCACATATTGATTTCAAAAATCACGGAAACTGAAATCTAGCAATAATTTGACATTACGAATCCAACAAAATTGGTTTCGTCGAAAACCGAGGTCGTTTGCAAAAGTGGCTATTTTTAAAGCTCAAAATAAACCATTTAAATATATAAATGTATTTGAAAACATTTAAATTTAATATTTAAAAATAAATATTATCGTATATATTCGCAGTGGAATACCATACAACTCCACTGGGATTTACAACTCGATATTTCAAAATCCCAGATTATATCGATATTCGATTTATATCAAAAAATCCTTTTATAATATAAATAAATCGTTATAAATTATAAAGGAATTCCACAGCGACTTTTCTAAAATTTTACTTGGACATAAATCAAAATCTACACGACAAAATTCCGAATTTTCTCTTCCACTAGAAAAATATACTTCATGAAACACCCCACCTCCGTTAGGGTCACTCTCAAAGGGAATGCCCTAATTTTGGTGGAGGTTTATAAGTACAAGTCACAGATATACAAGACAGATATAAGAACACATATTTTGCAAACAGCGGAAGAACAACAAACTTTTATTTCATAAAGTCAAATATGTGTTACAACAACAACCTTTCCAAAAACATAACATAATACTTTCATAATCTGTCTTGAGTACATTATTTAAAGAAGCATAAATAAAACATAAGTAAACTGCAAAAGCCCCATAGAGTGTGTCCAAAGCCATAGTTCAAAACAGGAAAGTCCAAGCAATACATTTCTCTTCTTCAAGCTGGATGTCAAGGCTGATCAAGCTGCTGTGTTCCCTCCCTGAGGACCTGGGGGGGAGGGAAACGGAAGAAAGAAGACGAAAGAAAAATAGAGTCAGACATAAAGCCTGAGTAAGTCTAGTACTACTTTGTCTATGAATAAAGAACTGGGTATGATAAGTAATAACAAGAAGTGGGCAAACATCATAACTTGGTTAAGTTGTCTAGGGTCGAATATACTATCGTACCCCATGTTGATCTCTGAACCCATATAAACTAGTTTCCAATTTGCACCCCATAATCAGGGTGATGTGGTCCATTCTATGATGATCGGCTCCTACTCGCATAGTTACATGTGTCTTACGGCCCCCGATGTCTGTAGTTACCTATGCTGGTCCCACCATGGGGTGTATCAAGTCCCATAGTGGCAACCCGACACAACCTTAGAGTGCAAAGGTATGCTACTGGTGTCCAGTGCTTTATTTTTCTGCGCCGGAGTGCGTGCACGCCCGCACACCGTTAGAACCTACACTGCTACACCATCGCCGTCGATTTGACCTCTTACAATCAGCCCAGTAATCGTGCCCCACCCTGCCTAGTTTCAGGGTATCCTGATACACCTTTTAGGGTTACTGCTGAAAAGGGTCCCCCGTTACTAGGTTTTCTATCTCTAGCCAACATGCTAAGTTGGTTAAGTGTTTCTAACCTAACCCCCACCTGCCCGTTTAGTTTAGCATGTTCCATTTTGATTAAGTCTTTAGTCCACTTAATCCTAACAATCCTGACTCAGCCTTAATTGTCTTATTAAGGCCCTGACCTCTCACATTAGACAGGTATTGTTGTGGCTGCCTGTTGCCGGTTGGTTCCGGGCAGTCTTACGCCACAACTCAGTCTAACCTCGGGTCCTTGCTGGGCTCCATGTTTAACCTCCCACATTGGATAGGTATTGTTGTGACTACTGGACAGCCGGGCGGTTCCGGGCAGGTTTACATCACAAGTCAATCCAACCTCGGGTTAAACACATCGTCTTTTCTACATTTACATATTTTGTCATTCTTCTTTATTTATATGTAAATATTTGCGGCCCATTATTAAGTAAATGGTGTAAAGGTTACACCAATCATGGGCCCAACCCATACTTGAATTTGGGCCCTTCTATTTTATATTTTCATTCATTAATTAATTTTTACCCAACGTTATTTTCCCCCGTTTTACACGTTCATTCATATATATTGGACTTAGCCTTTTAAAGCCCAATTTAGCCATGCGAAAAGGGGAGGCTTATGGCGTATACACAAAGAGGGGAAAGTGAGCGCATGAACTTGCATATGACGTTGGAAAATACATAATAGAAATCGGTGTACTTGCATAGTGGTGACATGCATTTCGGTCATAAAACATAGGTGACATAAATCAAGGCATGTAAACTTGCATAGGTTTAACTACAACATGAACCTATATTCTTATTTAGGCATAATGTCAAACATAAGCATGGCCTAAATACTTCTAGCATAAACATGGCATATTGTCAAACATAAGCATGGCATAAAATACTTCTAGCATAGGCATGGCATATGGTCAAACATAAGCATGGCATAAATACTTCTAGCATGAACTTAGCATAATTCAACTTAATCATGATTTAAGCCTAATCACACAACGATGGTATAAACATACTTATGCCTAAATATTCCTAATCATGGTGTTTGCTTTAAAACTTGCAAAAAGGGATTTTTGAGTCTAACCTAGCCATGTCTCATATATGTCATCATATAAACAAGATAGACTTAATCATGGATTATGGTGTCAAAATTTCACATAGTTTCATATGAACTATAATAACCAAACTTGTTTCAATTACTTGCAAAATGATTTATGCATAAAATTATACGTCATGATGGCATAATAACAAAGCCCAAACTTGCATAAATTTCACTCAACTATATACATGTAGCTTCAACATAGACTACATAATTTGCGCAATATTCCAAACGTTTACTTGCATAGAACTACCGCATGTAGTTCTTTATAATGAATAATATAATTCAAGAATATACAAACGTATATAAATTAATAAGAACGCACAAATATAAATTACTTCCATTGCCACAATTCAAGCATACACATCAACACAGTTGTTTATTATACCAAAGTAATACTCTACTTACAATGGTTGCGGCGAATTCTCTTATTAAGAGATACGATTCTTTTGTTGAATTGATTAGCTTTAGGTTGCTTGAATTGCTTTAGGCCTAGAACTTTCTTCCTAACTCTCTCTTTAGTCGGCGGCTACTCTTTGTCGTTCCTCAGCAACATGGCGGCTATAATCTTATTTTGAATGAATAGATTAGGGTTTAGTCTAGGGTTGTTTATATAGAGGTTAGGAATTGATTAGGACCCTTGATGTTGCTAGGTTAGATCATAGCCATTCATTAGGAAGAGAGACCAATAAAAACCCGCCACCTAGCCCTAATGACAAAGCAGACCACAGAAATCCGACCACACACCGACCTGGCCAGCCAGGTTGACTGGGCTCGACCAGGTCGATACCCCTGTCGACAGGGCTGTCGACAGCCCTGTCGACATGGGTAGCCCAGGTCGACAGCCCAGTCGACCTGGGTGGCCCAGGCGGGTGTTCTTCCACCCTGGCCCAATGGGCCCGAATTTAAATTATTATTTTATTCTGTTTGAATTTTAAATTTGATTCAAAACTTCCGAAGTCTTCATACAGACTCCGTTTTTCGAAAACTCGGACTCTATTTCGCGTATTTTTCCGAGACGAACGCAATGGCGTATCCCGTTTCCCTTAGTTCTTTGATTTGAATTTGATTATACTTTAATTCATAAATTTCACAGTTATAGAATTTTCGGGGTGTTACATTCTCCCCCACTTAAAAGGATTTCGTCCCCGAAATCTTCAAGTTAGGAGGAGTGTATATCCTAACATCCAATCATCCATCTACTCATCCATCAAACACGAGCATCCATTGTCCTTAAAAGACTTCTAATGCTTCATGATCATATGCGAAGTGTGTGTGTACATGTACTTATCTAATGCAAAAATCAGGCGGTCTACTGATTCAGTTGACCTCCATAATGCGAATTATGTAAGTGCCATGAATTCATTATGTATGCAAATTTTCCTATTCTTGATTCTACATGAGTGCACAATCATTCAATACAAATGCAGCATCCACATGACAACACATTAAAGTTCAATCACATACGAATGCAAACATATATGCATATGCAACATGAAGTGACTGAGCCGATCTAAAACCTAGATTGTGTGTGTATATGCAACCACGAGCAACCACTAGCAATCACTTGCAACCACTTGCAACCATTCATACATAACATGTTTCAACTACATGTTTTCATCCAAAGGTTTTCTACCTAAAAGATACGGTCGAGGAAATATACCTAAAAAGATAGATAGATAAAAGCGCAACTTAAGGAAAAGGAAAGATCAAGGATGTACCCTCGAACAGAAAAGGGTAGGCTGTACGGATTCTAACTTCAGTTTCCCAAGTCGCGTCTCCCTCGGCGTCGCTCCACTGGACTTTGACGAGCTTGACTTCGCGGTTGCGTAGCTTCTTCACTTCCGTTCCTAGTATGCGGATTGGAACCTTTCTTATGGTTGCTTCGCGTTCCACTTCGGCCTCTTCGAGGATGTTTGGCTCTACCACCTCAGCTGACTCATGCAGACATTTTCGGAGATGTGAAACGTGAAAAACGTTGTGGACTCCAGCCAACTTTTCGGGTAGCTCTAATCTATAGGCCATTTTCCCAATCTTCTCGATGATAGGGAATGGACCTACGAACCTTGGTGCTAGCTTCCCTGTGGTTCCAAAACGAACAACGTTCCTTAGCGGTGATACCTTGAGAAAAACTCTGTCTCCAACTTCAAATTCAAGGTCGGTCCTCCTCTTGTCGGCATAGGACTTTTGTCTGTCTTGGGCCGTCTTCATCCTTCTTCGTATTAAGTCTACTTTCTCTGAGGTCTCTCGGATCATGTCTGGTCCAAGAATGAGCTTATCCGTGGACTCCCACCAACAAGTGGGCGATCGGCACGGTCTTCCGTATAAAGCTTCGAAGGGCGCCATTCCGATGGTTGCTTGATAGCTGTTGTTGTAGGCAAACTCCACCAAAGGAAGGTGGTCTTCCCATGTCCCTCCGAAGTCGAGGACGCATAGCCTTAAGAGGTCTTCCAAAACTCTGTTCACTCTCTCTGTTTGGCCGTCGGTTTGGGGATGATAGGCTGTGCTCAAGCATAACTGCGTTCCTACTGCTTCTTGGAGACTCCGCCAAAACTCACTGGTAAAGATGGGGTCTCGGTCACTAACAATGCTAGATGGTATTCCATGGAGTCGCACGATTTCCTTGAGGTAAAGTGATGCTAGGGATGAGGCAGTTCTTTTACTTTTGACAGGTAAAAAGTGGGCGCTTTTAGTAAGCCTATCCACTATTACCCAAATACTAGTGTTGCCTCTCCTAGACCTAGGCAGCCCATCGATGAAGTCCATTGAGATGCTATCCCACTTCCACTGCGGGACCTCCAGAGGATGTAGCAGTCCGCCAGGCTTTTTCTGTTCCGCCTTAACCTGTTGGCACACCATACACTTAGAAACGAATTCTGCCACGTCCTTTTTCATGCCGTTCCAGAAGAAAGTCCTTTTTATGTCTTTGTACATTTTATCTCCGCCTGGGTGTATCGTCATCTTGGAGTGATGTGCTTCCTCGAGAACCTTCTTAATTAAATCGTTTGTCTGTGGGACGCATAGTCTTCCATCTCGCCTTAGTACACCCTTATCGTCAATGGAGTATCTGTTGAGGTGACTTGAAGTCTCACCCCTAATTAGCCTATCAATTATTTCCATAAGTTGAGGGTCTTCGCGTTGTGCTGCCCCTACTGAATCTACTAAAGTTGGGCGCACTTCGAGTGATGCTAGCAAGCCTGGTACGAAATCGGAGGAGGGCCTAAAGTCGAAGCTGGCTATCAACTCTAGGCTTTGTCTTTCAACAAACAACGGGCTTAGGGTCAATTTCTTTCGGCTCAACGCGTCTGCCACTACGTTGCCTTTGCCCGGAGTATAGGAGATTTCGAAATCGTACGAGGCAAGAAACTCCATCCATCTTTGTTGCCTCAAGTTAAGATCTTTCTGCGAGAAAAGATATTTCAACGATTTATGGTCAGTGTAAAGTTCGAACTTCTCACCTAGGAGATAGTGTCGCCAAGACTTGAGTGCAAAGACGATGGCGGCTAACTCAAGATCGTGGGTTGGGTAGTTCTTTTCGTGCACCTTCAACTGCCTCCCACCATAAGCTACTACCCTTCCTTCTTGCATTAAGACGGCGCCTAGCCCTGTCCCACATGCATCCGTATAAACAGTGAACATCTTGCTCCCATCTGGCAGCGTCAAAACTGGGGCTGTTGTAAGAGCCCTTTTCAGTCGTTGGAAAGCAAACTCGCAATCCAAGTCCCAATTAAACACTAGATTCTTCTTAGTCAATTTCGTGAGCGGAGCTGAGATTTTCGCAAAATCCCTTATAAATTTTCGATAGAAACCCGCTAGTCCTAGAAAGCTTCGGACCTCAGTTGCATTCCTTGGTGTCTTCCAATCCTGTACCGCCACTACCTTCGCAGGGTCCACCGCTAACCCTTGTTTGGATACTATGTGCCCAAGGAACCTCACCTCTTCTCTCCAAAAGTGGCATTTGGAGAATTTGGCTTTTAGTTGATGGACTCGCAAAGTTTCCATGATTGCCCTTAAGTGTTGAGCATGTTCCTCTTCACTCTTTGAGAAGATAA
Organism: Allium sativum; assembly: GCA_030737875.1. Lineage (NCBI taxonomy): Eukaryota > Viridiplantae > Streptophyta > Magnoliopsida > Asparagales > Amaryllidaceae > Allium > Allium sativum. The sequence goes on from JASFAX010002162.1 coordinate 36,994, forward strand.
GGATATCATCTACGAAGACCACGACAAATTTGTTGAGGAAATCTCTAAATACCCTACTCATCAGGTCCACGAAGTAAGCAGGTGCATTTGTCAAGCCGAAAGGCATGACAAGCCATTCAAAGAAGCCGTCTGGGGTTCTGAAAGTCGTTTTATCGATGCTATCTTCAGCCACCCTTAGCTGATGAAAACCGGTTGCTAAATCGAGTTGGGAGAAAACAGACGCTCCTACAAGCTGGTCAAATAAATCGTCAATTCTAGGGAGAGGGTGCCTATTCTTTTTCGTTAGCTTGTTGAGCTCCCTATAGTCAACACATAGACGGAGTGAACCATCCGCCTTCGTAGCGAACACCACTGGAGCGCCCCATTCTGAAATGCTCCTCCTAATGAACCCCTTTTCTAGAAGCTCTTTAATCTGTTTACTGAGCTCCTTCCTTTCTCGTGGAGCCATATGTCTAACGGGCAACGCAACGGGCTTTGCATTATCTACAAGATATATGCAGAAGTCTATTTCCCGCTTCGGAGGCAAGCCCTTCACCTCTTCAAAGACATCCGGATATTCCCGGACCACTCTAACTGATTTCAAATTTTCAACAGAGGCATCTAGCGATTCAAGATAACTAAGCATAACCGCATACGAGGGATTACAAGAAATTTCCAAAGTATTACCGAGCCGGGTTAGGAGCCTAACAACCCTTTTCTCACAATCAAGGACAGCCCCATTACTGGATAGCCAATCCATACCCAAAATCAAACCATACCCCGAAAAGCCCAAAACAAAGGCACTACATTGAAATTCAACACTTAGGATAGAAATTTTCAAATCCAAACAGATCATAGACAAATGAGCTGGGCCCCCAATTGGGTTTGAAACAATTAAGGGGTCCTCTACCATACTAGTTTTTAGGTGCAGAGATTCTACTAAAGCAGACGAGATAAAGGAGTGTGATGCGCCAGAATCAAATAAAGTGCGAACGGGGTGATCATAAAGATAAATTACGCTTTCTACAGAAGTATTTATACCTCGCTGTTGCAATGGTGGCGCTTCTAGCACATGAACCTGTGCCCCTGGGGTGGATCCAGTGCCCTGCCCCTGTCCTCGTTTCCTTGGGCAGTCCTTAGCCCTGTGGCCTGTCTGACCGCAAGAAAAGCACCCACCATTCTCCTTGGCCTTCATTTTCCGGCAGTCCTTTACTAAGTGCCCCACTTTGCCACAGAAATTACACTTCCTCTTCTCTTTGTTACCTTTTCCGCCCTTCTTAAAGTCTGTCTTCTTAGGCTGCAAACCCTCTTTCTTCCCTTGAGAGCTTTCTGCCTTTGTCTCCTTCTTGCCCTTATCCTCTTCATTCAGCAATGCCATTTGCACCAATCTTTCATACGTGGCTCCCATGGGTATATGGGTCATGGCCAAACTATGTAATGGCTCATTTAACCCCTTGACGAAACGGAGAGCCTTCTTGTGCGGGGTGTTGACTAGGTCAAGTCCAAACCTAGCCAACTCATCAAACTGATTCACATATTCTCTGACCGTCTTGTCCCCTTGCTTAAGAAATAAGAATTTTTCCAACTGCAAACTTCTTTCTGCATCTGAGAGAAACTTAGTCTCAAACCTTGCCCTAAAGTCCTCCCATGTATCCACTGGTCTTTCAGCATTGGTGACTTCCCACCAGTAGGAAGCCTCGCCCTTCAATAGCCACACCGCTAGTTGTACCTTTTGTCTATCTTCTACCTCAAAGATGATGAATAGGTCCTCCGTTTCTTTTAGCCAATTCCTAGCTGCTACGAAGGACTCAGTTCCATGGAAATCCCTTCCTCCCATAGCTTTAAAATCTTTACATATCTTAGCGAATGTGTTTCCCCGAGGAGGAGGTGGAGGAAAAGGTGCTGCTGCAGCTGGATGATTTCCTTCCGTTGGAGGAGGAGGAACGGTAGGACCTGGCTGAGTGGCCCTTGCTTCTAAGAAACGTCTAAACCAACCAGGTATGGGTACCCCTTCAGGCAAGTTAAGATCTTGGGACATGCTGAAACAAAAAAGGATAGATTCAAAACGAAGGATAAGAGATAGTTCCTATGGCTTTGGGGAGTGGACTTTGCCTTTTAAAAATAAAATAATATTTTTCTTTTTAAAAATGCTTCTTTAAATTTCCTTTTTGAAAATAATTTTTCAAAACTTTTTTATCTTATCTGGTAGACCTATGCTCTGATACCAAGTGAAACACCCCACCTCCGTTAGGGTCACTCTCAAAGGGAATGCCCTAATTTTGGTGGAGGTTTATAAGTACAAGTCACAGATATACAAGACAGATATAAGAACACATATTTTGCAAACAGCGGAAGAACAACAAACTTTTATTTCATAAAGTCAAATATGTGTTACAACAACAACCTTTCCAAAAACATAACATAATACTTTCATAATCTGTCTTGAGTACATTATTTAAAGAAGCATAAATAAAACATAAGTAAACTGCAAAAGCCCCATAGAGTGTGTCCAAAGCCATAGTTCAAAACAGGAAAGTCCAAGCAATACATTTCTCTTCTTCAAGCTGGATGTCAAGGCTGATCAAGCTGCTGTGTTCCCTCCCTGAGGACCTGGGGGGGGGGGGGAAACGGAAGAAAGAAGACGAAAGAAAAATAGAGTCAGACATAAAGCCTGAGTAAGTCTAGTACTACTTTGTCTATGAATAAAGAACTGGGTATGATAAGTAATAACAAGAAGTGGGCAAACATCATAACTTGGTTAAGTTGTCTAGGGTCGAATATACTATCGTACCCCATGTTGATCTCTGAACCCATATAAACTAGTTTCCAATTTGCACCCCATAATCAGGGTGATGTGATCCATTCTATGATGATCGGCTCCTACTCGCATAGTTACATGTGTCTTACGGCCCCCGATGTCTATAGTTACCTATGCTGGTCCCACCATGGGGTGTATCAAGTCCCATAGTGGCAACCCGACACAACCTTAGAGTGCAAAGGTATGCTACTGGTGTCCAGTGCTTTATTTTTCTGCGCCGGAGTGCGTGCACGCCCGCACACCGTTAGAACCTACACTGCTACACCACCGCCGTCGATTTGACCTCTTACAATCAGCCCAGTAATCGTGCCCCACCCTGCCTAGTTTCAGGGTATCCTGATACACCTTTTAGGGTTACTGCTGAAAAGGGTCCCCCGTTACTAGGTTTTCTATCTCTAGCCAACATGCTAAGTTGGTTAAGTGTTTCTAACCTAACCCCCACCTGCCCGTTTAGTTTAGCATGTTCCATTTTGATTAAGTCTTTAGTCCACTTAATCCTAACAATCCTGACTCAGCCTTAATTGTCTTATTAAGGCCCTGACCTCTCACATTAGACAGGTATTGTTGTGGCTGCCTGTTGCCGGTTGGTTCCGGGCAGTCTTACGCCACAACTCAGTCTAACCTCGGGTCCTTGCTGGGCTCCATGTTTAACCTCCCACATTGGATAGGTATTGTTGTGACTACTGGACAGCCGGGCGGTTCCGGGCAGGTTTACATCACAACTCAATCCAACCTCGGGTTAAACACATCGTCTTTTCTACATTTACATATTTTGTCATTCTTCTTTATTTATATGTAAATATTTGCGGCCCATTATTAAGTAAATGGTGTAAAGGTTACACCAATCATGGGCCCAACCCATACTTGAATTTGGGCCCTTCTATTTTATATTTTCATTCATTAATTAATTTTTACCCAACGTTATTTTCCCCCGTTTTACACGTTCGTTCATATATATTGGACTTAGCCTTTTAAAGCCCAATTTAGCCATGCGAAAAGGGGAGGCTTATGGCGTATACACAAAGAGGGGAAAGTGAGCGCATGAACTTGCATATGACGTTGGAAAATACATAATAGAAATCGGTGTACTTGCATAGTGGTGACATGCATTTCGGTCATAAAACATAGGTGACATAAATCAAGGCATGTAAACTTGCATAGGTTTAACTACAACATGAACCTATATTCTTATTTAGGCATAATGTCAAACATAAGCATGGCCTAAATACTTCTAGCATAAACATGGCATATTGTCAAACATAAGCATGGCATAAAATACTTCTAGCATAGGCATGGCATATGGTCAAACATAAGCATGGCATAAATACTTCTAGCATGAACTTAGCATAATTCAACTTAATCATGATTTAAGCCTAATCACACAACGATGGTATAAACATACTTATGCCTAAATATTCCTAATCATGGTGTTTGCTTTAAAACTTGCAAAAAGGGATTTTTGAGTCTAACCTAGCCATGTCTCATATATGTCATCATATAAACAAGATAGACTTAATCATGGATTATGGTGTCAAAATTTCACATAGTTTCATATGAACTATAATAACCAAACTTGTTTCAATTACTTGCAAAATGATTTATGCATAAAATTATACGTCATGATGGCATAATAACAAAGCCCAAACTTGCATAAATTTCACTCAACTATATACATGTAGCTTCAACATAGACTACATAATTTGCGCAATATTCCAAACGTTTACTTGCATAGAACTACCGCATGTAGTTCTTTATAATGAATAATATAATTCAAGAATATACAAACGTATATAAATTAATAAGAACGCACAAATATAAATTACTTCCATTGCCACAATTCAAGCATACACATTAACACAGTTGTTTATTATACCAAAGTAATACTCTACTTACAATGGTTGCGGCGAATTCTCTTATTAAGAGATACGATTCTTTTGTTGAATTGATTAGCTTTAGGTTGCTTGAATTGCTTTAGGCCTAGAACTTTCTTCCTAACTCTCTCTTTAGTCGGCGGCTACTCTTTGTCGTTCCTCAGCAACATGGCGGCTATAATCTTATTTTGAATGAATAGATTAGGGTTTAGTCTAGGGTTGTTTATATAGAGGTTAGGAATTGATTAGGACCCTTGATGTTGCTAGGTTAGATCATAGCCATTCATTAGGAAGAGAGACCAATAAAAACCCGCCACCTAGCCCTAATGACAAAGCAGACCACAGAAATCCGACCACACACCGACCTGGCCAGCCAGGTTGACTGGGCTCGACCAGGTCGATACCCCTGTCGACAGGGCTGTCGACAGCCCTGTCGACATGGGTAGCCCAGGTCGACAGCCCAGTCGACCTGGGTGGCCCAGGCGGGTGTTCTTCCACCCTGGCCCAATGGGCCCGAATTTAAATTATTATTTTATTCTGTTTGAATTTTAAATTTGATTCAAAACTTCCGAAGGCCATATCTTCTTCATACGGACTCCGTTTTTCGAAAACTCGGACTCTATTTCGCGTATTTTTCCGAGACGAACGCAATGGCGTATCCCGTTTCCCTTAGTTCTTTGATTTGAATTTTATTATACTTTAATTCATAAATTTCACAGTTATAGAATTTTCGGGGTGTTACACTTCACCAGCCCCGAACGCTTCTTGTTTCACAGAAATCCGGCTTAAAACGAATAATGTACATTCAGTTGAAGTTCAAATCACCAAATAGCGAACTACAGCGCCATTTCGAGCTCTATTTTAATTATAATATAATTATACGTTCAAACTGTCGTTAAAATAATATATTCGTTATTCTAATTCAATTCTAAACTGAATTAAATATCACCGATGATCCAATTCACACCATTTTGTGAATTCCACTATTTCTGACTATTTCAGAAATTAAATATATTATTATATTATTTATTTCAATTAAATATTCAATATTATTTAATTTTGGTCAGTTTAAATAACTAAACCATTATGTAAATAATTAAATAAATTAATTATATCGCTGAAAAATGTGGGTCGTTACACATCGCTCCAAAAAGACAAGATACACTTCAAGAATCTACCGAAAGGCAAGCCGGAACCTCGAAGAAAGACAAGCTATCTACACTAATTTGCTTAGTTTTGATACCGATAGAGGCAGTGGTCCCAACAACCATTCACTTGAATTATGAAGGCATGCTCCACAAAGTGTTAGTAGCAAGACCGAGAGTCCATAACCGGAAGCCTATATCCGGAAGCCGAAACCTTCCTAAAGCTATTCACACCGCCAAGATTAGTAGCAATACAAAGAAGATAGACATGACATCAAAGAGAAATTCCAAAGACCGGGACCATCCTTCCGAGAACTAGAACCAGCACTTCAAAAGCAATAAGAAAAGCCAAAAGAGCGGCTGAAAGCCAATGCACCTAGGACCAAAGGGAAAAGCTACCGATAGGGGCTTCTACTGGCCCAATGACAAAAGGGGGCTGATTTGTCTATAAATAAGACCCCATGAGTCTCATTTTGGGGATGGATTTTCTCATCTCATTCTTGTACTCTCTTTCTCTAGAGTAAACCCTAATTTCTAAATCCATTTGGGGATTCCTGTTGTAATCCCTCATGTACTCCAAAATAAAGATCAATAAAGAAAAGATTGATACTTAGCATATTTTCTTATGAGTTTCTGGTGCAATTTCTTAGCTAATTCCTGCATAACCTATTATAGGTTTCCTACATGGTCACAGATACTTACTCAAGCTTAGACCCATCTGCGGAGTTCGGACAAAACCCCTTCCTGTAACGAGTCGGATTTTGCCCGGCCTTAATCGATCGCAAAATCGACCAAAACCGTTCAAATCCCGCCTACGTTAACTTTCGGAATACAATACATCAGAACAACAACAGCATACTTTTATAACATCAATAATAAATGTTACATCAAAGTACAGAATATCAGAGTATATTGACTAATAATACAGCGGAAGATAATTTTACATGATTTTAATACATTGCAGCGGAAACAAAATAACTAAGGCAGCGGAAGACTTCCAATGTTCTGGACACAGCTTTAAGCTTCAATCCAGGATCCTGCTAAAGAGATAAATATGTAGACAACTGCTCGACTGCCCGTGTGGAAAGAGGGCACCCGAGTTTGCAAAAAGGTGGAAACAAACAACGGGTCAGTCGTGGGACTGGTGTGAGAATTCTTAACTAATAAATCACTATTAATAGGGCAAATCCAAAGACCACGCCACTAATGCGGAACGGGTTTACTCTAATGGATTATCGTGCATAAATGTGTCAGAATAAATGATAAGTAAATCGTACAACAACGCTATGCTTTTTAGAAAAATGGAATCACCATAAGACCTAGGTCCCATCACACAATGCAACACACACCAGAGGATAGGGTTTTACCTTATAGTGATTAAACATGATAAATACGGCAAATACGAGTTAATATTATTATTAGTATATATCAAAACATTTCAAAGTAAATGTAGAAATCCTAGGAAGAATAGTATCCCATACTACTATGCCTCCATACTAGTAATACAATCAAATCCGAATGGGGTCGCATTGGAAATTGGGTATCCATCATGAGTCAAGGCTAGGGAGGAGCTCCTACCGATTCGAGACACTCTAGCTAATGTCTCAGGATCCCCCGCAGTGAACCCTTGGAAAGCTGCAGGGCCGGTCCACCGTACGAGTTGCGGATTAGTTATTCCTGAACATACGTTTCCCAGTCCTATAGGACCTATCATCCGAGGCGCCTCATTCCATCATCCACATAAGTAAAATGCCGGGCCGTGTTAAAGCCCAAACACCACTTCTAGCTAGAAAGAAACGTGCTGCTCTCCCTGCGTTCCCTTCTCCCGTTTTAGACTCCGTCAGTGTGTGAGGCTCGCGAAGTCACGCTATACACAAAGATGTGCCTAAACAGGCTATGCTTTGATCGTCCCAAAAGGCCTGCTTTTCAACAAAGCCTTGATCATATGCATCTTAGCATGCCACATCATCACTCCATATCACACTACCAATCCTTTGCCGAAATATATGAACGGGTGTTAAGCAAGAGAATAAATTCTCTGCCACCAAACATCTATACATTCGACAGAAGATTAATAACATGATATATAATGGAGTATGATGTCAGACACACAATCCATTTATAAGCTTATGCTCTGGGTCTGAGCGAAAGCCAAACCCGTACAAATCAACACTACGTCCGGGCAACTCCTACTATTACCTTATCATGGTAGCGAGCCATTCTAAGGCAACAGTCATCATCGTCCATTCGAGGTGGAGATTTGACAGTCTTCAATCGTCGTCTTCCAATCTTGGATTTTTAAACACCGTTTAATTATTTGGAATGAGATAAACTCGGACTTTCCAAATGATCCTCGTATATATATATATATATATATATATATATATATATATATTTAAAATCCTTCTTACACATTAATAATTATTTTTTATTAACGATTCATTCCTATTTTAATTATTCAAAATAATTAAATTTTAATATAACGACGCCTTAAGTCCATGGGCGACTATGGCGCTGCATTCAACCAATTTTGATTTTCACATTTCTCAGAATCTAACCGTTGGATCTTAATGTAATATATATCGTTGGAAAGATTTTTCCAAGACGGTCCTAATGGTTTCAGTTTCAAGAAAATCCGACGGTCGGATCTTCTTGTATAGTCGTTTAAAAGTACGATTTCAAAACGGGAACTACCACGCCCTATTCGTTTAATTTTAATTATATATATATAATCATTGAATCGTAATAACGTCGTTTGATTAAAACAACGCTCTACACAATTACCGATACTTACTAAATTTTAATTCATTTGAAAACGAAGATAATATTACCGCATCCTAAATTCATTCTTTCCTTACATTGAAAATGTAAATTTAATTCCTATGCAAATTCCTATATTCTTTATTTACATGTAAAACAAATGTAAAATTTGATACATTCAAAATCCTACTTTTAAACGTAGATTTCAACTTCAATGTACATTCTCATCTTAGTTACATTATAAAAATGTAACTTATATTTGCAGTGAATCCTATTTTAAATTTACATATCAAAATGTAAGTTTAATTTACAATTGCAAACACTAATTCTAATTTACATTGTAAAAATATCATTTTTAATTACAATGCAAACACTACATCTAATTTACATTGTAAAAATATCATTTTTAATTACAATGCAAACACTACATCTAATTCACATTGTAAAAATATCATTTTTAATTACATTGCAAACACTACATCTAATTCACATTGTAAAAATATGATTTTTAATTACAATGCAAACACTACTTCTAATTTGCATTGTAAAAATATGATTTTTAAATACAATGCAAACACTACATCTAATTTACATTGTAAAAATATGATTTTTAATTACAATGCAAACACTACATCTAATTTACATTGTAAAAATATGATTTTTAATTACAATGCAAACTCTACATCTAATTCACATTGTAAAAAATATGATTTTTAATTACAATGCAAACACTACATCTAATTCACATTGTAAAAATATGATTTTTAATTACAATACAAACACTACATCTAATTCACATTGCAAAAATATGATTTTTAATTACAATGCAAACACAACATCTAATTCACATTGTAAAAATATGATTTTTAATTACAATGCAAACACTACATCTAATTCACATTGTAAAAATATGATTTTTAATTTCAATGCAAACACTACATCTAATTCACATTGTAAAAATAAATAAATTTTATTCCTAATGTTCATTTCCATTCTATGTTACGCATATATATATATATATATATATATATATATATATATATATATATATATATATAAGAAAAATGCAAATTCTATCATACAATGAAATTGCATCCTTTAATTGCATAGAAAAAAAATGTAATTTTGTCATACGGTATACTTTCCTATAGACATTACATATAAAAATGTAATATTTAACACACAATGTAAATTCATGTTTTAATTACATATAAAAATGTAAATTTTATCCTACGGTGTAATTCCCTATATAATGTACATATAAAAATGTAGATTTTAACATATGATGAAATTTCCATGTTAATTACAAAGAAAAATGTAATTTTTGACATACGGCATTAATTCACTTTATAATTTACATATAGAAATGTAAATTTTGACATACGGTGAAATTCACTTGTTAATTACAAAGAAAAATGTAATTTTTAACATACAACGTTAATTCACTTTATAATTTACATATAAAAATGTAAATTTTGACATACGATGAAATTCACCTTTTAATTACAAAGAAAAATATAATTTTTAACATACAACGTTAATTCACTTTATAATTTACATATAAAAATGTAAATTTTGACATACGATGAAATTCACCTTTTAA
>JASFAX010002163.1:0-47161 GCA_030737875.1 Allium sativum
TCAAGTGTAAACAAGAAGTGATCCCCAGGCCCAAGTTTGGCCCAACATCATAAATGACCTAAACCAAGGTCCAACTAGCACGGTCTAGTCGATCGGCTCTCCTAAAGCCTAACTCGTCAAGTGTCGGTGTCATACGGCCCAACTACGAAGTGTAGCTAAACTGTGCTAGGTCCACCCTAGGGTGTATCAAGTCCTAGGGTGTCAACCACTGACACAAACCAAGCACGCACAGTTTAAACCTACTGGTGCCCGTGCCTGCTTTTTTCAACTCCGGACCATGTGCACGACCATGGCCCGCCTAAACCTACACCGGCGCACCTACACAGCCGTCGTCTTGGTCGCTTACATGTCATCCCAGTAATCGTGCCCCACCCTAGCCTAGTCCCTAGGGTATCATGATACAACTAAGAGGGTTACTGGTGCAAAGGACCACGTAACTAGGGTTTCCTTAATGGGTTAAACGTGGTTAACCCAACTCATCCAAGTACCAAGTTGGTTAAGTGTACCCAAGGTTCATGACTTAACCCTATCAACCCATCGTGTTTAATTGGTTAAGTATTCAAGCGGTCCATGACTTAACCCTACCATGTGGCATTAATTAATTTAATGCACCCAACCTCTCACATTAGACCTTGTTGTGGTTACTAGTTAGGCCGGGCGGGTCCGGGTAGGTTTACACCACAACTTAGTCTAACCTCGGGTTTCACGTGCAACATGACCAACTACTCACATTGGGTCCTATTGCTTGTAGCCACTAGTTAAGCCGGTCGGTTCCGGGTAGGTTTATGCTACAAGCTCAACCCAACCTCGAGTTGGCCATCCTCATGTTTTCTAAGTGTCATGTACATCATGTTTCCAAAACACATTACAAATTTTCAAGCAATTGGGTAGACCTAACTTAATAGGTAAATTCCCAATGGGTAGACCTAACTTAATAGGTAAATTCCCAAGCTTACGTTTTTATGTCTTTTAAGTTTACCCAACCCCAAACGCAATCCCCTCGCTTACATATCGCAATAGCGCATAAAGGATAGAAAGAGGGAACTTGGCAAAATCATGACATAAAGGTGTTGGAGCCACAAGTTAAACATGGTGGCATATGAGACAAAGATGTGATCACAAACTTGCATATCATGTTATCAACTTGAAAAATATTCCTAAGCATGCATAACATCATTTTAACTTGCATAGTGTTCATATGCATGCATAACATGGTTTCAACTTGCATAAGGTTCATATGCATGCATAACATCAAACTTGGCAAATAGGCGGAACATGGCCATAGATAGCATGAGATAAGGACTAGTAACATGCATATAACATTATATGCATGTTAATACAAGGTTTATGAGAGTTTCAAAGTTGCATCATGCAACATTTCCAACCAAAGATCACATCTTTCTATGCATAAAGCCAAGGTAATGACTTTACTAACATGCATAGAGTAAGCTTATGCATAAAATCATAAGATCAAAGCACATATCATGATTAACCCCAAACTCAACTTGCAACATAACATATTAACTTCATAGTTAAAATACAAGAGTAGAAATAGGCTTACAATGCTTATGTGGACTCAAATGAGTATAGCAAATGTAAGAAGCCCCTTATGCAACAAATTAAAACCCCAAAATGCAAGCAAACTTGATCAAGACTCCTCCTTTATGATGCCAATAGAGAAACAAGACTTTAATGCAAGCTAAAGAGGATCATACAAGCCTAAATACACTTGTATGCATGGAAATCTCTTAGAAATTTGATTTAGGAATTTTATGAAGAGAGTGGAGGCCATGAGAGGATTGATTTTGCCATAGTTTAGTTGTATGAATGAATAATGATGATTTAGGGTAGGTTAGGGTCTTATTTATAGAGTAGGCAAGTGTTTTAGGCCATAGGATTAAACCTAGATTCAATCCAAGCCATCAAAGCATGTCTTGGGGAAGAAGTCAAGTGTAGGAACCATCTAGGGCCTTTAGATTAAAGATGAACCATGAGAACCATCCAAATGCAAAATCTGCATTTGAGCGAATCGGCCCACGGGTTGACAGCCAAACACCCTGGATTAACCCCTAGTCGACCCAGCGGGCTTGGGTCGACCTCAAAAATCAGCCGGTTCGGTTATTCCCCTCTCCCAATTCGCTGTTTTGAACATTTTTGCATATTTATTTATTTAATTTTCAATTATATATATATATATATCAATATATATATATTTCTCTGCGCAACCCATTTCACTTAATTAAGTATACTTTAATTTGGGAATTTTTCGTGAAACTTCGCGAGGCCATATCTTGGTCATACGGACTCCGATTTTCGAAAACTCGGACTCTATTTCGCGTATTTTTCCGAGACGAACGCAATGGCATAGCCCGTTTCCCTTGATTCAGATTTTACAGTTTAATTCTGCCTCCATTTATGTTATAACATGTTATTCAAAAATACGGGTTGTTACATTCTCCCCTCCTTAAAGGATTTCGTCCCCGAAATATCCAAGTTAGGAAGAACGTGTCCTACCATCCATCATCCATCTACTCAAAACATCATCCACGAGCAATCATTGTCCTTAAAAGGTTCTAAATGCTGTATGATCATATGCAAAGGTGTGTGTATATGTACTTATCTAATGCAAATATCATCAATGCAGATTATGTTAGTGAAATGAATCCATATGAATGCAATTCCTAACATAATGTATAACATCTATATGTGTGCACATCACATACATCCATATGCAACATCCATGTGATAACACAAAAATTTTCATCCATGAATAAGCATAAACACTCATGCATATGCAATATGAGAGTGTGTGAGCCGATCTTAGTGCCTAATGTGTATCATGCATCCACGAGTATCCACTTGCAACCACTTGCAACCATCAAGCATAACATGTTTCAAATACATGTTTCATCCAAAGGGTTTCTACCTAAGGTTCTCATGACAAGGTTAGCACGATAACTAGATAAACATGGATAGTAAAGAGAAAGATATGCTAACAAAGAAAAAAGATTGAGAGTGTACCCTCAAAAAGGAATGGATAAAGCCCACGCATCTTCTCCTCGGTTTCCCAAGTTGCGTCTTCTTCGGCTTCACCCCATTGAACCTTCACCAACTTGACCTCTCGATTCCTTAGCTTCTTGGTCTCCGTCCCCAAGATACGAATCGGAGCTCTCCTCAAAGTAGCTTCTTTCTCCACTTCCACATCTTCCAGAACACTTGGCTCAACAACCTCTGCTGACTCATGTAAACACTTCCGGAGATGCGAGACATGAAAAACATCGTGTACTCCGGCAAGCTTCTCGGGCAATTTCACTCTATAAGCCATCTGCCCGATCCTCTCTATAATAGGGAAGGGTCCAACAAATCTCGGTGCTAACTTCCCAACGGCTCCAAATCGGACCACATTCCGCAAAGGAGAAACCTTCACGAAAACCATATCTCCAACATCAAACTCCAAATCAGATCTTCGCTTATCAGCATAGGATTTCTGTCGGTCTTGGGCCGCTTTCATCCGTCTTCGAATCAACTCGATCTTCTCGGATGCATCTCTGATCATATCAGGCCCAAGTATAAGCTTATCTGTAGTCTCCCACCAACATGTAGGCGACTTGCACGGCCTCCCATATAAAGCTTCAAATGGTGCCATCCCTATGCTTGCTTGATAACTGTTATTATATGCAAACTCAACAAGAGGAAGATGGTCTTCCCAAGTACCACCAAAATCCAGAATACAAAGCCTTAACAGATCCTCGAGTACCCTATTCACCCTTTCGGTTTGACCGTCCGTCTGTGGGTGATAAGCAGTACTTAGATTCAACCTCGTGCCCATGGCTTCTTGCAAGCTATTCCAGAACTGACTTGTAAAGATTGGGTCACGGTCACTGACTATACTAGAAGGGACTCCATGAAGTCTCACAATCTCACGAAGATATACAGACGCTAGCCAAGATGCGGTCCTCTTGCTCTTTACCGGAATGAAATGAGCACTCTTCGTAAGTCTGTCCACAATAACCCAAATGCTCGTATTCCCTTTCCTTGACCTTGGTAGCCCATCAATAAAATCCATGGAAATACTCTCCCACTTCCAAAGTGGAACGTCTAGAGGATGCAATAGCCCACCGGGCTTCTTCGACTCGGCCTTAACTTGCTGGCAAATGATACATCTAGAAACAAACTCTGCCACATCCTTCTTCATCCCAGGCCAAAAGAAAATACGCTTCATATCTTTATACATCTTATCTCCGCCTGGATGTATAGTCAACTTAGAGCGATGCGCTTCCTCAAGAATTTTTCTTACTAGATCTCCTACCACTGGAACACATAACCTTCCATCTCTCCTCAGCCAACCCTTGTCATCAATAAAATATCGAGCGAGATGACTAGATGTCTCTCCTCGAATCAGCTTATCCATAATTTCAACTATCTGAGGGTCTTCTTTCTGCGAAGCCCCAACTTGATCAAGAAGGGTAGGTCTGAGTTCCAGAGATGCTAATGAACCGGTCATCGACTCAATTGCCAAAGAGAAATCAAAGGTTGCCACATACTCTAAATTCTTCATCTCAACGAATAGAGGACTTAGGGTCAACCTCTTTCTGCTTAGTGCATCAGCCACAACATTACCCTTGCCAGGGGTATAAGCTATCTCGAAGTCATATGATGCCAAGAATTCCATCCACCTTTGCTGCCTAAGATTCAGATCTTTCTGCGAGAAGAGATACTTAAGTGATTTGTGATCAGTATACAACTCAAACCTTTCGCCTAAAAGATAGTGGCGCCAGGACTTGAGTGCAAAGACAATCGCCGCTAACTCCAAGTCATGAGTGGGGTAGTTCTTCTCATGAACTTTAAGTTGCCTACCCCCATAACATATCACTCTTCTCTCCTGCATCAGAACAGCGCCTAACCCCGTGCCACATGCATCGGTATACACGGTAAACATTTTACCGCCATCGGGTAATGCCAAAACTGGAGCTGTGGTAAGGGCCCTTTTGAGCCTTTGAAAAGCAAGCTCACACTCTAAGTCCCATGCAAAGACTAAGTTCTTCTTCGTCAATCTAGTGAGAGGGGCCGAAATCTTAGCGAAGTCTCTAATGAACTTCCTATAGTAGCCTGCCAGACCGAGAAAGCTTCGCACTTCGGTTGCATTCCTAGGAGTCTTCCAGTCTTGAACTGCAACCACTTTCGCGGGATCCACAGCTATACCCTGCTTAGAAACTATATGCCCAAGAAATCGGACTTCCTTTCTCCAAAAGTGGCATTTGGAGAACTTGGCTTTCAACTGATGGCCTCTAAGCGTATCCATCACTTCCTTGAGGTGTCTAGCATGTTCTTCCTCGTCTTTTGAAAAGATCAGAATATCATCCACGAAGACAACAACAAACTTGTTAAGGAACTCCCTGAACACCCTACTCATCAAATCTACGAAGTAGGCAGGTGCATTAGTCAAGCCGAATGGCATAACAAGCCATTCAAAGAATCCGTCTGGAGTCCTAAATGCAGTTTTATCAATGCTGTTTTTGGCCACTCTAAGCTGATGAAATCCAGTGGCTAAATCAAGCTGAGAGAAAACAGAAGCACCCCATTCAGAAATGCTTCGCCTAATAAAATTCTTCTCAAGTAGCTCCTTGATTTGCTTACTGAGCTCTCTCCTTTCACGCGGGGCCATGTGCCTAACTGGTAAGGAGACTGGCTTAGCATTATCAACCAGATAAATGCGGAAATCTATCTCTCGCTTAGGGGGTAACCCCTTAACTTCTTCAAAGACATCAGGGTATTCTCGAACCACCCTTACAGATTGCAGATCATCGATGGACGAGTCAAGAGATTCAAGATAACATAGCATAACGGGATCTAGCGGGTTGCAAGAAATCTCTAGGGTATTACCCAGGTGAGTCATGAGTCTCACCACCCTATGCTCACAATCGAGAATGGCTCCATAGCGGGACAACCAATCCATGCCCAAGATCAACCCGTATCCCGTGAACCCGAGAACATAAGCATCACACGAGAATTCTACGGTCAAGATAGAAATCCTCAAATCCATACAGATCATAGATAAATGGGCTGAACCCCCAATCGGATTTGAAACACTAACGGGATCCTCAACAAGACTAGTACTTAGGTGCAAACTTCCAACAACATCAGAAGAAATAAAGGTATGCGATGCGCCAGAATCAAACAAAGTGCGAACAGGAAAACCAGAAATATAAACAAGACTTTCCACAGAAATAGTACCTCGGTCCTGAACTGGAGTGGTGTTGAGAGCATGCACTTGCCCTCCAGATGAACCTGCGCGCTGAGTTTGTCCATGCCCCTGCTTCTTAGGGCAATCCTTGCTAAAATGTCCCGTCTCTCCACAATGAAAGCATCCACCCAATTTCATTCTCTTCTTCATACAGTCCTTGGCCACGTGCCCAACAATCCCACAGAAGTGGCACTTTCTTGTGTCCTTTGCCTTGTTCTTGTTGCCCTTGTTGTTCTTGTTGTTCTTGTTGTTCTGATTACTCTGATTCCCTCCCCACTTGGAGTCTGCCTTCTTAGGCTGAGTCTCATTGGGCTTGACTTCTTTCTTCCCATTCTTATCCTCTCCCTGCAGCAATGCCATGTCTACTAGGCTCTCGAAAGTGGCCCCCATGGGTATGTGTGACATGGCTAGACCTTGTAATGGCTCATTTAACCCTCATGCAAAACGTAGAGCCTTCTTCTCGGGAGTATTGACCATGTCCAAACCGAATCGGGCAAGCTGGTTGAACTTATTCACATATTCTCTCACCGTCATGTCTCCTTGCTTCAAGGCTATGAACTTCTCTAGTTGCAAATTTGCCTCCGCAGACGATAAAAACTTAAGCCCAAACCTTGCCCTAAAGTCGGCCCAGGTTTCTACGGGCCTAGTAGCACTGGTGACCTCCCACCAATAAGAAGCTTCCTCCTTTAGTAGCCAAACCGCCAACAGAACCTTTCTACGGTCCTCTATATCAAAGATGGCAAAGAGATCTTCGGTCTCCTTCAACCAATTTCTTGCTTCCACAAAAGTCTCCGTCCCAATAAAATTTTTGCCACCCATTGCCTTGAAGTCCTTGCAAACCTTGGCGAAATCGGCTTGTGGTTGCTGAGGAGGAGGAGGAGGGGGTGGAACCTCAGTGATAGTGGGAGTGGTTGCTGGACCTGCATTGTTGGCCCTAGCTTCCAAGTACCTCCGGAACCATCCGGGAATGGTGACTCCCTCAGGAAGATTGAGATCGGCCATGCTGGAAAAAAAAGGAAAAGATAGATTTAGAACGAGGAAACGAAGGATAGTGCTTATGGCTCTTGGGGGATAGCCTTTCCAAATAAACTAGACTTTTCTTTGGAAAATACTTAATTGGTTTTGAAAATAGCTTTTAAAAGTAACTTTAAAACCCTTTTTGCTCCAATCTTGTAAACCTTATGCTCTGATACCAAATGTAACACCCCACCTCCGCCAGTGCCACTCTTGCAAGGGCACTGACTTTGGAGGGGCGTTTAAACAAGGTAAACATGCATGCAGATATCACAAGACAGAACATATAAGTAAAAAAAAACAGAGTAAATATAGCAGCGGATAAAAACTAGCATATCAAAACCATAAGTTAAGTTACAACACAGTACTTGATCATTATTTTCCATAAACAAAGTCTAGAAACATAAAACTGGAAACTGGAAAGGAAAACATAAAGTAGCTATCCCCAAGGTAGAAAACCATAGCGAGCTCAAGTCCAAAGCATACATGAGCTATCCAGGAAAAGCAGCTAAGATCCAAGCTAAGTACTGGTATTCCCGCCCTGTAAACCTTGGGGGGGGGGGGAACGAAAGAAAAGAGGCGAAAGAAAATGGGTCAGTCAAAAGACTGGTAAGTCCTACCTACTATTGTACAACAACTAATAAAGTTAACTGTATATGTAAACAAGGATGAGTCATAGGATGATAACTGGCATGGAAAAAGTCAACAAGATAGATCAAGTGTGGCACCGCATATACAAGGTTGAGGTTTGCACCAAGTGTACTAGTATCACAAGTCATGTCAAGTGTAAACAAGAAGTGATCCCCAGGCCCAAGTTTGGCCCAACATCATGAATGACCTAAACCAAGGTCCAACTAGCACGGTCTAGTCGATCGGCTCTCCTAAAGCCTAACTCGTCAAGTGTCGGTGTCATACGGCCCAACTACGAAGTGTAGCTAAACTGTGCTAGGTCCACCCTAGGGTGTATCAAGTCCTAGGGTGTCAACCACTGACACAAACCAAGCACGCACAGTTTAAACCTACTGGTGCCCGTGCCTGCTTTTTTCAACTCCGGACCATGTGCACGACCATGGCCCGCCTAAACCTACACCGGCGCACCTACACAGCCGTCGTCTTGGTCGCTTACATGTCATCCCAGTAATCGTGCCCCACCCTAGCCTAGTCCCTAGGGTATCATGATACAACTAAGAGGGTTACTGGTGCAAAGGACCACGTAACTAGGGTTTCCTTAATGGGTTAAACGTGGTTAATCCAACTCATCCAAGTACCAAGTTGGTTAAGTGTACCCAAGGTTCATGACTTAACCCTATCAACCCATCGTGTTTAATTGGTTAAGTATTCAAGCGGTCCATGACTTAACCCTACCATGTGGCATTAATTAATTTAATGCACCCAACCTCTCACATTAGACATTGTTGTGGTTACTAGTTAGGCCGGGCGGGTCCGGGTAGGTTTACACCACAACTTAGTCTAACCTCGGGTTTCACGTGCAACATGACCAACTACTCACATTGGGTCCTATTGCTTGTAGCCACTAGTTAAGCCGGTCGGTTCCGGGTAGGTTTATGCTACAAGCTCAACCCAACCTCGAGTTGGCCATCCTCATGTTTTCTAAGTGTCATGTCTATCATGTTTCCAAAACACATTACAAATTTTCAAGCAATTGGGTAGACCTAACTTAATAGGTAAATTCCCAATGGGTAGACCTAACTTAATAGGTAAATTCCCAAGCTTATGTTTTTATGTCTTTTAAGTTTACCCAACCCCAAACGCAATCCCCTCGCTTACATATCGCAATAGCGCATAAAGGATAGAAAGAGGGAACTTGGCAAAATCATGACATAAAGGTGTTGGAGCCACAAGTTAAACATGGTGGCATATGAGACAAAGATGTGATCACAAACTTGCATATCATGTTATCAACTTGCAAAATATTCCTAAGCATGCATAACATCATTTTAACTTGCATAGTGTTCATATGCATGCATAACATGGTTTCAACTTGCATAAGGTTCATATGCATGCATAACATCAAACTTGGCAAATAGGCGGAACATGGCCATAGATAGCATGAGATAAGGACTAGTAACATGCATATAACATTATATGCATGTTAATACAAGGTTTATGAGAGTTTCAAAGTTGCATCATGCAACATTTCCAACCAAAGATAACATCTTTCTATGCATAAAGCCAAGGTAATGACTTTACTAACATGCATAGAGTAAGCTTATGCATAAAATCATAAGATCAAAGCACATATCATGATTAACCCCAAACTCAACTTGCAACATAACATATTAACTTCATAGTTAAAATACAAGAGTAGAAATAGGCTTACAATGCTTATGTGGACTCAAATGAGTATAGCAAATGTAAGAAGCCCCTTATGCAACAAATTAAAACCCCAAAATGCAAGCAAACTTGATCAAGACTCCTCCTTTATGATGCCAATAGAGAAACAAGACTTTAATGCAAGCTAAAGAGGATCATACAAGCCTAAATACACTTGTATGCATGGAAATCTCTTAGAAATTTGATTTAGGAATTTTATGAAGAGAGTGGAGGCCATGAGAGGATTGATTTTGCCATAGTTTAGTTGTATGAATGAATAATGATGATTTAGGGTAGGTTAGGGTCTTATTTATAGAGTAGGCAAGTGTTTTAGGCCATAGGATTAAACCTAGATTCAATCCAAGCCATCAAAGCATGTCTTGGGGAAGAAGTCAAGTGTAGGAACCATCTAGGGCCTTTAGATTAAAGATGAACCATGAGAACCATCCAAATGCAAAATCTGCATTTGAGCGAATCGGCCCACGGGTTGACAGCCAAACACCCTGGATTAACCCCTAGTCGACCCAGCGGGCTTGGGTCGACCTCAAAAATCAGCCGGTTCGGTTATTCCCCTCTCCCAATTCGCTGTTTTGAACATTTTTGCATATTTATTTATTTAATTTTCAATTATATATATATATATCAATATATATATATTTCTCTGCGCAACCCATTTCACTTAATTAAGTATACTTTAATTTGGGAATTTTTCGTGAAACTTCGCGAGGCCATATCTTGGTCATACGGACTCCGATTTTCGAAAACTCGGACTCTATTTCGCGTATTTTTCCGAGACGAACGCAATGGCATAGCCCGTTTCCCTTGATTCAGATTTTACAGTTTAATTCTGCCTCCATTTATGTTATAACATGTTATTCAAAAATACGGGTTGTTACAATTGTGGCCTTTTTTTATTTTGCTGAAGTTTACTCTTTTTCTATATCATGTATTATGTTAATCAAAAATATAAAAGCTAATTATCAATGATTTTTCTTTTGTATACTTTATGTTGTTAAAGTGGTAGGTGCATAAATGTGAACATTGTTCTCATCAGAATGCCATTTTTTATCTTTATGGTAATTGTCATATTTAAAAAAATGGTAAGCAAGTTATTTTCCAGTATAACATTCCCTTTTTCACCGTAAATACTTTTCATATTTACTTTCTTCATATATACACATAAAACCATAAACAAACAAGATAAAGAATATGTCATGCATTCAAATATGTATTTCTACAGCAAACCTTCACCCACTTGACCTCTTTCAAACGTTGGTTTGCAGTCCCACCACCTGCTGTGTGTGCTGGAATACATATCAGATTAATGCCAATACACTATATTGTACATAGGTGGATATTGAAACTGAAAAATGTAAATTTAGTTCATGTTCTGTTGTGTACCTTCATCCACAGTATCATATTGACGCAGCACATGTGGGGACTAAAGTTAAAGTTGTTGCTTCCATTACTGTTATGCTTGCTTTTTGCAATGGTGACCAGACTATTTTTTAACCTAAAAGCGTTAGCAGTAAAGATAATATTATATCACAAATGCAGAGTTGACAATCCTTTTGATGTTTTTTGATCTTGCACTGAATTTTATTTTTGTATTTTTATATGAAGCTTAAAGTCTTTATATCCATCAATCCTTCAACAACAAAAATTCAGCTTTTTGTTGGTCTAATTTGCCAAAGAACTTATACTTCACACCTGATTGGAGACTTTTTCCTAATGTATTTGAAGGTTTGATTTATTGTTTGACATGTATGATACGAAAGAGATAAGTCACTTAATTCAGTGCTTATGTATGGGCCCGTAAAAGACAGCGCAAAATTATGGTTTAAAAGTTTTTTGGCAGCTTCTCTGGACCATACAAAGCGAGAGATTGCAAAGGCAAGATGGCATAGTAAGACACGAATATTTGAGCTCCCAACTGGCAGATATATGGAACAATAACCTATGTGTGTTTCTTCTTTAATGTGAAGCTAGCTATTCATCCGTTATCATATATTGTTCTGTTTATGTATGCACATTCAAATATGTTTACTTCTCCTCTAATGGGAAGTTTATATGAGAACGGCTTCAATTGACCTGTTATTTATATTTGCCAACAAATCTAATTTTGTTGAAGCTGATTTTATTTTGTCAACATTATTAATTAGGCATTATATATGATTATTGCATGGTTTATAAGATTAACTTTTTCACTCTAGTTTTAGAATAATTGTTATGAACTGTTATTTTTTCAATCATAGTTCCGACATATCTTTCGTTGTTCAGAAAGATTTATGTAAGACATATTTAATGCACACCGATATTCATACCCTTGCTTATATAGTAACATTGGTATTTTCTTATGAGAGGATATTTACTGTTTGATTTGCAAATAGACGTATTTAATCCACTCTGATATTTATACTGTTGCACGTTGCATGTTATGGTGCCACCATACACCATCTTGAACTATGCTGACTTTTTAACCACTACAGTTTTTTATCTCCATCTTAAGAATGCTATTTTTTTTACTACTTACTGCTCTTTTGTTTCAATCATTTTGGTTGGTAACTACTGTTCACTTTGTTATGGTGTGGTTAATTTCGTAAGACATAACCTTTTATTTCTATGCATATGCTTTTTTCAATTCCGTACTCATATTTCTATGCTCACTGTGTTCAATCAATGCAAATTAACACATACAAGGTTGTTTAATTCATCATTTCATATATACCTCTTTTCATCAATTGAATAGAGATACATGAAATTTGACACAGTTTACACCATGTCCAAACTGTAGCCACTAGCTATACATGAATCATTTACTTACTGGAAAATTTAATGTCTACGGTTGAATCCTAACAAATACATGTATCATTTAAATTATATTTCTCACTACCATACAACATGTTCTCATACCTTATTCATAAATGCAAACTACAACACTAGAAAGTTTATGCTTCCGTGCATCGCATGAGTTTCCACTCGTTAGATCATATAAAACATATTCTTCTCTTTAACAAAGCCATGGTAAAGAAATGCACACACTCGTTAGTTGTCTGTTGATTCCCTATTCGAAATTCCTCTCTAGCATTCTAACTGTTCAAAATTGATGCCTTACTCATATTATGATTTATACTTGGTTATTGATTTCACAGAACAGGAGCGTACACTATATGATATTACTGAGATGAGGTCATTTTAAAAGTGGATATTGGAAACTACAGTACATGATTTGTACGCTGCTAGGGGAATCCTACAAAAACATTGTTGTAGAATTTTTAGTTTACTTATTATGATCCCACGTTCAAGTTTCAAAATTTCTATTTTGAATAAATGATATTAATAGTTACTAAGACTCACTGGAAACAAATAAATTAATACCGAAACAATGACAATAATATCGAGAACATACATAATACGCTTGCCACTCGTGCCATCAAAGGTTAATATCATTTTCCTAGGTCTTCAATAACACAAGTATTCAGTAGAGAACTACTAAAGATTATATTCTGTTTGTTTAAATAAGAATAAGATTGGAATATTTTTCAACTGTTTCATACCCCATTGATTATCAAAAATGTATAAAAAATACTTTAACATCCACATATGTCAAAGCTGTTGATTTTGAGTTTCTGTGTCTAGTGCAAAAATATACTAGAATAAACTATGGCTAATGTCAAATTATCTGATTTTAAAGACACCTCATCATGAACAAATGTGCATACTGTGTCACTGTATTTTATTGCAGATCTAAGATAATGCAAGCTGAAACATGAAAATGACCAAAAATCAAAGAGAAAGAGGGGGGAGGGGGTCTAATAGCCTTCTGCTTAGTCATTGATATCTGTTCCCATAGGGAAAATATCAGCACCAACATAGTACACGTATATACGTTATAGATCTAATATGATATTTTTACCGAAGTAATACAAGTATAGATGCATAGATCTAATATGGTACAAAATGAAATGGAAAAACGAAGAAACACGAAGGTGATGGAATCATTTTAGTCATTTGTCTTTCAGCTCAACTTTTAACATTTGATTCCTTAGATATATCATATTAGCACCAAATCAGTACTAAGGCATCATCTTAATATCTGACATTCTTAAAAACAATGGTTTGACAAATTCATCAAAGGAACCAATACAGTAGTGCCTACGATAAATTGAAAAAGACAAAAATAATACATAGACCTATACCAGTAAATAAAAAGAAGCATACAGCAGATCTATTGTAATATGCAAAATGAATCCATTAGCAAGGCTAATATGCATTAAAAAATGTACTTGATATAAATAAAAGAAAGAAATCTAATAGCTTATCATCTCATTTACAGCAACAAATAAATCTTTCCTAGCTTTGGCAAACCTCTTCAATTGGCCTCTGATCATATTAAATAACAATGCATCAAGAGTATTTGGTCCCAAACAGATTGAAAATAAAGTTTTGCAGCGAGTGATTACTAGTACAGTATTACATAGAAAAAAAATTATAACCTTACCAAAATAAATACGCGAGTGATTACAAGTACACGAGTTGAGGAGAGGTGGTTTTGCAGCGAGTGATTATAGGTCTATTTTCTTGCAGAGGAGCTATAAAGTGAGGTGATGAAAGTAGGAGCCACAGTTTCTCTTTACGCAATCGGAGTGTGGATTTTTGTTATGATCCGAAATCACCCGATCTCCGAAGAGACAGAAAAGCCCGGATTGCGTGAGAACACGACGCATCGGAACGCAAAACGACAGAACATTTCATTGTTATTACAATAATTTACATAAGAGTACAAGAATATCAGAGTAAGAATAAATATTACTTAGCGGAAAAATACAATTATTAGAGAATAAATTACATAGCAATGGAAATAAAAATGTTTAAATACAATATATAGCGGAAATACATCAACTACCACAACCACAACTGAAAGGAATACACGGATACAAAGCTTTCCAAGTATAGCTCCAGCCGTAAATCAGGACCCTATTAAATAGCAATTTACAAAAACAACATTACTACACTACAACAAAAAAACATATTACAACTTTAATTTTACAACTGTGGGAAAAGCACAGTTGTAATAAATGTTTTTTACATCGGTCAATTCCCTAAAGTTGTAATAAACATATTTTTACAACTTTTCATTTTGTTAGTTGTAATAGATGCCTGTTACAAATTTCATGTTTATAATATATCTATATTTAATAACTAATTACATTAATATTTAATAATAAACTTAGGAATCAATAATATTTATTAATTATTATTAAATAATTAATATCTAATAAGTAGTAATTTATTTTTAATAGTTAATGCTTTTAGTAATTATTAATCGATTATAACTGAGTAGAAATAAGTAAAAGTTAAATAATAACTATTTTGCAGCAGAATTCCAACAGATTTGCAAGAAATGTTTATATTTTTTTTAAGATATACTTTAATGTTATTTTTTAATAATTATTAACATGTTCAATAATTAATAATTAATTTGTTCTAATTAATTATTTATAAGTAATGGTAAATAATAATTTACATTCTATAATAAATAACTTATAATCATTGCTTATTTAGAATTAGCAAAATAATCTTTGCTCATAACCAATGTAATTACTAAATTCTTAATCAAGTCCTCTGCTTTCATCGCGATCTTCAGTCAATATGCCAGTATATTTTACGCTAAATCCCAAAATTTTAAATTGTTCTTTTATAATTATTCCCCTAAATATGAAAATATTAGTTTATTATAATAATTATTTAATAATTAATAAGAAAATTTAATACTTATGAAATGATATCTAGTATTCAATAATTAATTTTAAATAATTGTGTTTAATAATTACAGTTGATAATTATAGTTGATACTTATATTTTATAATTATAGTTGATAATTATATTTTATATTTCAGTTGATAATTATAGTTTATGATTACATTTGATAATGTTAGAAGCAGTTGCGTTAGTATACACAGTAATTTGATAAACATAGAAAACCAAAGTGGACAGAGTCGTAATTACTCTTTATTTTTTCCTAAACCACGCTTTTATCATCTCAATCGTTTATTCCTTCCCAATTGCAATCTAGGGTTACTGCTACTCGATTCACCGCCGCTTCCACCTCGCTTAAGCACTACTTGCACATCGTTTTGTCACCGCCTCCCACTTCTGCATCTACCACTTTCGCATCGCTTAGTCACCGCCACCATCTTGCTTTGCCACCATTTCACATCGGTTTGTTTCAGTTGCTTTGCCACCAATCGAAGTCCACTGTTTCCAATTGTTGTTCCAAATTCGATTCAGATCCAAGTAGTTTTTTTTTCTCTTTTTCTTCTTTCTTTTAATGATATTATTCAATACTGAATTTCGAGGCACTAATGTTCTTCAACGTGCAAAGGTCCACGAAGTTTCTGAAGCATAATAATATGTCTTGAAGAGGAGACTCAGGGATGAGGGATCGATTCATTGGTGGCAATAGTGGCTTTGGAGAAAAGATTCTCAACCTATCCTTCTTTAGTTAAGGTTTTCTTTTGATATTTTTGTTAGCTATTGCTGGTGGACTCTTTTTTCTTTTTCATTGGTATTTATGTTTTTTTAATATATATCTTTGACTGTGTTGCTGATGGACTTTTGTTTCTTTTTTCAGCTGCAGCTTTGTATGTTCTTCTTATCAATCAAATTTCAAGCATACTGGGTGCAAAGATTCACAATAGCAGGTATTCATATTAGGATGCTTTCTTTTGTTGCATATACTTGTTAATGTTGGAGCAAACAAATTGGAAGACAAAAATGTTGTCCTCACTTTTGATACCATATATTTTCTTGCGTCTTCCCACAGTTGTATTCTCTTTGTTGAAGTGAATTTTAATTTCTAAATATGTTTTACTAATATAACCTATCTTCAGGCTTTTCTGATGAAAACTTGTTTTCCTTTTCTCATGTCATGTAGTGGAGATGCAGCTAAATGAACTGCGTTTGTTGCTGTTTTGTGCGCCTCTTCTTTCCTCGCCATTTCCTAGGTTTAAATTCAATATCTATATAAATTTTCATCCTTAGAATGTGTCTTTCTAAATTTATTTATATTTGAAAAACTTTAACCACTACAAGAAAAATTATATTTTATAACGCTAATAGATAACGCATTATTTTTAAGTGTTATTGTTTATTTCAATTGTTTGTTATTTTAATTTTAACTGTTTTGTTTCATGCTAGGTAACGTTTTCCACGGGCCAATAAAAATTTTCTTGCCTCCTAATTTTTCGTTTTCCCTCTAAATGAACCTGGTAGTATCGTTTTACCATTTTCACTTTTGTTCAACCCCAGATCAAAAGTTTCCCGCACCCTTTTTTTTCCTCCCACTAACAGATAGATTCAAAACTCGAGAAGAAATCCAAAACCCAAATCCACACCTAAACTCTTGATCTTCTGTGATCTATAAAAACGCTGAAAGTCGGTTTTGGCTTTGCAAAGAGGAATAAACGAGAGCAGTAATTCAAAGAGTGGCATCAGCAAGCATGGAAGATTGAAATTACGAGGATTGAGAATTCAACGAATAGGCAGATCACCTTCGCTAAGAGGACGAATGGAACAATCAAGAAAGTGAAGGAGATTAGTGTTCTTTGCGAGTCTAAGATTGGGATTGTTGTCTTTTCTAGTATGGGCAAAATGAGCGAGTACTGTAGTCCCAATACTAGGTATGCTTTTTATCTTGTTTTAGAGCTTTGAAATTTATGATTTGTTGGTAGCTTATTGTCTGAATATTTATTTTAATTTTGTATGGATATAGCCTATGGTTGTTGTAGCAATTATTTTCCAAACACATGGTCGGTTCAAATAAATCTAGAAAATTACACCAGTCATCCTAACTTAGGTTCATATCTTTGTTTGTGCTTATTTAAACTATACAGCGGCAATTGTGACAACCCGCCCTGCACCAGCCGACATTTCCAATGAAAGTGCGCTGTGCCAATACCCGACTAGCACGGGACGGACGCCAAAGAAAGGAAA
Source organism: Allium sativum (assembly GCA_030737875.1). NCBI lineage: Eukaryota > Viridiplantae > Streptophyta > Magnoliopsida > Asparagales > Amaryllidaceae > Allium > Allium sativum. Next base: position 17,588 of record JASFAX010002163.1, read on the forward strand.
AGAAAGAAACTTGAACTAACAAGGAACCTGTAGAATGTCTCAAAGCGCATGGAATAAAATATAATAATAACATACTTGACATAAAACAGGCGAGACAGTGCATAAGCTGAAAACTAAACCATAATCATCATAGCAGCGGAAATTCAAAATACAGCTTATTACAACCCCAACATACTGTCTCTAAAGCAAAGAAAAAGGTGCACTACTAATGCCCAAAGTAGTGACCAGCAACAACACAGGGAGAATATCTATATATCATACGTGGAAGCATCCTGCTCGTCTCCGGTACAACTACTCGTGCATATCCCTTAACCTGTCTCTAGTCTGCTCGTTTAAGAGCACCCAGAGTAATAAGAAGAGACATAATACTCTGGGTCAGACAAAAGTCTGGTATGAGCGATAAGCAACAAAACAGAACAATAACAGGTATACTAAACCATACCTGAACCTGGAACTGCAACCAAAGAGTTAACACAACAAGATGTACAATACTCTAAGGTGACACTAACATTTGGTGTAAAGATACGGGGGAGGGGCGTGCATGTCATAGTGATGGCAAACAATTAAGCATAGTAACCATCCTCACATCTCTCACTCAGTGCGTAAAGCATACGATATCCACCACTTTGATCACCCAAATCCTTGCTATGATCACTCTGCCCCCATGGAGTTATGATAGATCCACTGCACTGATCCATAGCCACTAATTCCTTGCTATGTCCACTCTGCCCCAAGAAGTCATGACGACTCCACTGCACTGGCTCATAGCCATGCTACGATCACTCTGCCCCATGGAGTAATAACTACCCCACTGCACTGATCCATAGCCTAACATCCGTCTTGGTGGTGAATCAAAGCTATAGACGTTGATAACTCCTTAGCACACGTCCCACAACAAAGCCCGACTCATGAAGTTAACTCGTTGGTTCCTAATTGGATCATGAGTTCTACATCCTATTTGGACTACCTTTGTATCTCGGGTTTCGTAACAACCCAGAAACTAAGAACTAATTTAAAAATTTTATTTTGGCAATTTTAATGAATTTTGAATATTTAAAATGAATAATTTTAAATAATAACGACTAGGAATTTATTCTAAATAGAATTAGAATGTATATATTTATTTGAATCGACGTTAGAATATAAATAATTATTTTTAAATATAAAAGGAATTGAAAATGGCGCGGTAGTTTGAAAATTCGATTTCAAATTTCAAATGAATGTACAGGATTCAAAATAAACCGGATTTTAGTGAAACCAAAAATATTAGAATCTATTTGAAAATATCTTTCCAACGAATCCGAAAAATTGAAATTTCATAGCGGAGATAAAAAGTTATGCCCAGTTGAAAATTCAGAATAGTCGCTATGGAATTTTAGCCCGTAAAAAATAGCGATTTCGTAAACGACCTCCGTTTTCGATGAAACCACTTTTGTTGGATCCAGGATGTCAAGTTATTGCTAGATTCCAATTTTTGTAATTTTTGGAATCAATATATGAGCGTGGCGAAGTAAAACATGTTTTGACAGTTTAAGTCAATTTGGATCGACCAGAAAATAACTATTTTTCAAACAGTCTCATAAATCGATTAAATTAGTTTTGTTAGGACTATATCATCAAAACATAGCTAGATTTATTTTTCGGGAATTTTTGGAGCCCGTATGTGGCCCCAATAAATTGAAATATACGTTTAAATTAAATATAGATTGATTTATATTGTAATTTGGCCTAAACTGATCATAACGATCGAATTAGCCTACGAAACATATCCCATTGTATTCAAAATGGGGGTAATTAGTTATGGACGACAATTGTTGGGTCTCGATTGGAGTCCGAACAAAAAGTCAACCCTTTTTGAAAATATTAAAATAATATATATATATATTTATAATAACCCCCTCCTTCTTTCTCTTTCCTCTGATCAAACTCAACAGAAATATAAAAAAGGGAGACCATCGCGCCCTAGCGCGACAGCCCACCACCGCCGTCAGGCCGTCGCCCCCCTCGCGCCACCTTCCCTCTTCCTCCACCGCCCCCTCTCTTCCTTCTTCCCCCTTCTCCAATCCCCAATTCGAAACCCCCCTCAGCCAAAACCGTCCAGCGCCACCACCGCCTGTCAGACCCTGCGCCTCCGCCAACCCGCCACCTCAGTGCCCGCTGTAAGTTTTATTTCCAATTTGTTTTTAATGAAATTAAAGATAGGATTTTTAATTGAAAAAAAAGGGAAAAAGTTTTGATTTTTATAGCGAATAAAGTTTTAATTTTTATTACATGTATGATTTCAGAAAAAATACGATTTTAATGAATATAAAGTTTAGATCTTTATTCGTATAAAGGATATATTTTTATCCATAGGGATTATAGATTTGTAACCATATAAAGATTAGATTTTTAACACCATAAAGATAAGATTTTTAACGAGGTAAAGACATGATTTTTAAAATGAAGAAGGCGTGATTTTTAAAAATGAAGTGGTAAGATATTTCTTTGAATGACATATTAAAAATATGATTTTTAATATGTAATCGTTTAGAAATAAAAGTATTATTTTTATTATGTGAAGAACAAAGTAAAGATATGATTTTTAATAATGAATAAAACTTCAATTTTCATATATATGTATAGCGAAATTCGATCTTCATACAAGAAGTAGAGATATAAAAATATAATTTTTATATAGCAAGAAGCATTGTAAAAATATATGACTTTTATATATGAAGTGCCATTATAAAAATGTGATTTTTAAATAAACATCATATTAAAAATGCGATTTTTACTATGAATAGTGGGAAAAGATCGCATTGGAATTTTGGGCAAATCCGAACCGTTCAGAAATAGAGAATGGAGAAGTGGAACCCAAAGGTGAGAACTTCTCACTTTAATTTATTTTTTAGTTAAAATATATACTAGGATGCAGACGGTGCTTAGCAGCACCCGACACCCGTCGTCCACAGATCATGGACGACTTGTTTGATTTTAATGTGGTATGAAAATTGATTATATTGTGATGTGGTGTTTGATTGTGATTGGGATGTGGGATAGAAAAATAAAATATTCATGTGTTGAATAAAATAATTTATTGTTAAAAATATATTTTTTAACGTGTATATGAATAAAATAAATCTTCATTTACAAATCAGACGATTTGTTTATGTACACTCATTTCATTGATATTGATTGGGACGATAAATTTTACACATCGTCCAACTGCACAAATAAAATTCATTGTTTGTTGATTGAAACCCCACACTGGTATTGGGATGATACTGGACATACATTAATCCCAATATTTAGTTGTATGTCAATCGATTGGTTGATAGACTGTTATAAGCGTTAAATATTTATATTTGATGCTTATGCAATGTAGAATGCACTATAGATGATGGTTGTTTGTTTGTTTGATTGTTGTTGTGTACATGTGTTGTATGAAATCCATATAAATCGAATAATATGGTAATTGACTGTGTCTGATTCCATTTCAGAAAGAATGAATATTTTAAAATAACGATTATTTTAAAATAATGAATATTTTAAAATAATATACAGTAAAAGATCAAAATTCGGTTTTGATGTCCGATTTTGGATGGACACGAATATATTTAAATATATAAAGCCATGTTGATTTGATATGCGCCATTTTGACGTGAACGATATTTATATCGATTTTATTCATTTTTATAATGAATATAGAAAAGGAATAGATTTCAAAATCTAATGTTTTGAAAATACTATCATTTATATATTGATGATATGGAATATTCAATTTTGATTTGAAATTGAATATGAAGTAGAAATCATTTGGAAAACGAAGTTAAAACGATTTATAAAATATGTTTTAAATGGAAATCGATGATATATATATATATAATGGCCTGAATAGAACGCGCCGCGGTAGTTCGCGAATTTCGACCATTGACTTCAAACAGACATTACGGGAGATCCGACCGTCGGATTCTCCTAAAATCAAAACCGTTGGGTTCGTATCGAAAAAAGCTTTCCAAAGAATATTAGAAATTAGAAATCTAATGGTTGTATTTGGAAATATGTCCAAATAAAATTTGAAAATGGTCGCTGTAAGTGCAGTTCGATGGCCGTTTATGGAAATCGACTGTACGGGCCTTGATAAAATTATTAAAAATACCAATAAATTGTGTAAAATCATAATAAATGATTTGGAAAGAATTGGAATGAAAAATTCCATATTTGAAAAGATAAAAATATATTTTTATCGAAATGAACTAGTTATGAACTAGAAGTATACTCTAATATTTTTTAAATAAATAAATTGGATTTTAAATGGTTTTAAAAATAACCAGAATTTCCAATATATGAATTGGATTGGATTTGAATCGAAATTATCTTCGGAATATTTCGATAGTAGATTCCCTGATTATACAGATATTGTAGAGGAATTTGGAAGATTTATATATCGTTATTCCGAATACGATATTTGTTGATTTCAAAATTTGATATTGAATATAAGCCGATATAATTTCTATCCAGAGCCTTGTATTTAATATTAAATTGGATTTTGGGTTTGTCGTGAATGGTATCTTTAATAATACTATTCTTAAACCCAATGGAGTTAAGAAAATTAGAATCTGACTGGAGATTAGCTATGTTGAATGGTTTCCTGGGCATTGATCTGATGTTAGTTTCAGCCTTCGGGGTTAATACTTAGGGAATTGTTCTCTTACTAATTTACGGTTAGAGACTGATGGGTTTTTAGGTTTGTCGTGAAATGTTTTTTAAATGGCACTGTTCTTAAACCCAGTGTTAAAAGGATAAATCTTTTAATTAATATTTAAAGAAGAATTACCAATTAATTAACATTTAATTGGAACTGAAAATAGAATGTGAATTGGGTTTATTGTGAACTGCGTTTTTACCGACATTCGTTCTTTATTCTAATTTATAGTGAAATGTGATATGGAATTTATAAATCTTTTTATTAAGATTTAACGGGGATTTTCAAAAGTAAAGTTTTCCAATTTAATATATTAAATTGGAATTGAATGGATAATAATCGAAGTGAACTTCTGTGGAGCAAGACTGTTAATACATATGGAATTTAAAAGGCTTTGCCGTTATTCCATTTATATTAATAGTCGGATACGGAAATTGATATCAATTATATATTGATTTGTTTTCCGTGAAGATTCCATTAATGGAATGTGATTTGGGTTTATCGTGAACTGTGTTTTAAACGACATTAGTTCTTTAACCCAGTTAAAGGCAGGATTACATGTCTGTCATTGTATTTCGAACTGTATGGTTGATCTCTGCTAAATATATATCTGTTTGGTGGCGGAGAGTTTATTCTCTTACTTAAAACCCTTCTCTGAGACGTGCTAGTTTAGAGGTTATATATCGACAGAAATCAATAGTACGATGTAGATTGTCGATGCGACATGTTTGTGTTTCCAAAGTTAAATAATCATTAATATTGATTTCTGGGAAGATTAAAACTAAGTGGAGTTTTAATGAATCTTTAATTAGATTGAAATGTGAATTGATAATTTAAATTATCAAATTTGGAACATGATCGAGAATGGAGTATCGCCAGTTTTTCTCCTAGCGATAGTTAAATCTTTAATTAGATTTGAACGGGAAATGGTAATTAATTTTACCGATAACACCGTGGTGTTAGTTATGGGGTAATACCAGTTTTGCTCCATGGGATGAATAGGTTGGGATAGGGAAATTAAATAAATGGTTACTTCGGTAAGGTGTGTTAATCCCGACTAGTTTGGAAAACCTTAATAAGGTTTGAATTGATATCCAAAGGAAGATTAAAGAATAAATTTTAAATAATTTATCTTTGATAAAATTAATGGGAACAAATCCCTAAAGATGTGAATATTTAAATAAAAGAATATTCAGAATTGAAATGAGGTGTATGGTGTTTTATAGCACTTGTTTATTATATACGCGAGTTATTCGGAAAGGCCGGGCTTATACCCATTTTGAATAACTGGTTAGACGATATGTCCACGATGAAGACGGTGGTTGAAGACCGGAGGTCTTCACATCGTTTAGATGATTATTGATGTCTTGATTGGGCTGTACACCCAAGACGAGGTAATAAGTGGTGATCGTCCAGACGTACTTGGAGATTGACGGATATGCGAGGGCCTCTCTCCCATATTGGACAAATGGGACGAGGAATAAGTTCCTGTAGTTTCGTTCAGACGCAGAACAAACGTGTGAATGGATTGTGTGTCTGACATTGGATTTTATTATGTGCTGATTGATTTCTATTAAATATATATCTGTTTGGCAGCGGAGAATTTATTCTCTTGCTTAACGCCCTTCTCTGAGACATACGAGCTCAGAGGTTAGATATCAATAGATATTAGTCACATGGCATGAATTGCCTATGTGGCATGCTAAGATGAAGTGATCAAGGCTTTTGTTGAAAAGCAGAGTCTTGTGGTTGATAATCAAAGCATAGCTTTAATATAGCGCCGCTTTGTGTATAGCGTTAATTCACGAGCCTCACACCTCGGTATGAGTTAAAAACGGGATAAGGGACCCAAGGAGAACATGACATTTCTTTCTAGCTATAGGTGGTGTCAGCGTTTTACTAGCCCTGACATTGTTGTTATATTTTTACCTATGTGGTTGTTGGATTGCGAGGCGCCTCGAATATATCGGCTACTGCGGGAGCTGATGGATATAGGTCCTATAGGACCGGGAAACGTGTGTTCAGGAATAATTAATCCACTAACGTAAGTGTGGACCGGCCTTGGAGGATCCAAGGGTTTTCTGCGGGAGATCCTAAGGCATTTGCTAGAGTGTCTCGAAGCCGGCGAGGAGTACATCCCTTGCCTCGACTCATGACGGAAATCCAATTTCCAATACGTGACATTTCAGTTTTTATTGTAGAGTCTAGTATGGCGACATAGTAGAATGGGATACTATGTCGTCTATGATTGATACATTTATATTTGAAGTTGTTTTCATACACTTTACACTATAATAGTATCAAAATGATTTGTTTTAAACGTATCAGGCATTATTTGGCTATTATAAGGTAAAACTCTATCCTCCGTCTTGCGTTGCATTGTGTGATGGGACCTGAGTTGTAACACCCTGTATTTTCTGTTAGCGTTATAGTAACGAATTAAACAATACTTAATTTAAAATGTGAGAATTAAGGGAAACGGGTTACGCCATTGTGTTCGTCTCAGAATTCTGGTTGAGATAGAATCTGAGTTTGCGTAAATTGGACTTCGTATAAAGAGGTTATGGCTGTCGGAAGTTTCCAGAAAATTCAAATAAATTCAAACAGCTCGAAAATAAATTCAAATTCAAAACAAAAGCCAGAAGCGGACTGGGCAGGAAAATTCTCGCCCAGGACCCAGGTCGACCCTTGTGTCGACCTCCCCCCTACAGGTCGACCTAGGGGTCGACCTGCCCCCCCAGGAAGATCTGAAAGGTGACAGTTTTGTGACTTAGTGCTGAGTCACTAGGGCTGAGGTGTCACCCTATCTTGACTGAATGGTTGTGGTTAACCCTAGGATCATCTGACGGCTCAAATTGAATTGAAATTCTATATAAACAACCCAATGCTCAAACCTAAAAATCACACAAAAATAATCCTAGAACTATCATGCTGTCAATTGAGAACTTGGAGTAGCCGTCACCAATTCAAAGACCAGATAAGAACCTGAATCAAAAATCAAATTAAAAGTTATCAAATTCAATGATCTACATCAAAGGCGAGCTTACCAATTTCAGAATTCAGATTTCAGAACGCAAGAATTCCTTTTTAGTTTGTAAGTTGGTTATTACGCAGATTTAAACATTCTTTCAAATGAATCATGACATGTTGTAATTGGAATATAGAATGATGCTTATGTATAAGATTTGATTCTCGTTTATCTTAAAGTATCGTTGTAATTAATCATGTCTATATGCTTGTGGTGATGAACATATTGTATATTAATCATGTCTATATGCTTGTGGTAATGAACATATTGTATGTTATTGGAATCTATTATGATTGGGTAATGGATTTATTTTGCAAATTAAATGGTGAAACATGTCATGTTATAAATTGGTGGTTATTTGCAAGTTTATGATCTAAAAAGCATGCTTATATGTTAGATCAACACTCATGTATATTCATGTTAGGTTGAATCTATTTATGTTGTAAAATTTGGAATTGTAGTCCTCTTATGTTTTAACACATAAGTATCATGCTAAATTGTGATTCGAATATGTTTACAACAACCCTCTTATGTTTAACACACATAAGTTATCATGCTAAGTTGCAATTTAAAAATGATTATAGTAGCTTTCTTATGTTTTGACATACATAAGTTAATATGCTAAGTTGTGGGTTAAAACTGTGATTATATGTTAAACCTCCATGCTCGACCTTTGTCAAGTTTACATGACAATCAGACCCAACTTAGTCACAAGTTCACCTTTACCCATTTAATTAAAGTTAATGATACTTCTATGCCAAGTTACACATGACAAGCTGAAATGTATGCTATTTTATGTTTATCTCATGTCCCTTGTTTATTACCCCTTCTTGTTTATGGGCTGGGCTAATTTACTAGCCCAACATTTTATGTGATTCATGCGTACGTTCCACGGGGGTAGCGATGGGAAAATATGAAAATTCATGGCATAGATTTGTTCATAAAATGGTATATTTAATATACCATTTATGGGAGCATAATCAAAGGATAATTATGGCATGATTAAATTAAATTAAATTTACATAAAGAAATTAGACATATATAGAAAAATGTGAATTTAGAAAAAGACGAATATGCCTAACCCGAGGTTAGACTGAATTGTGGTGTAAAACTGCCCGGAACCGACCGGCATATCCAGTGACCACAACAAGACCTGTCTAATGTGGGTGGTTAGTGCATCAAGCCCAAAAAGAACCCGAGGTTAGGCTGAGTTGTGGTGTGAATCTGCCCGGAACCGACCGGCACATCCAGTGACCACAACAAGACCTGTCTAATGTGAGTGGTTGGTGCTTTAATAAATTAAAGCTAAGTCAGGATTGGTAGGGTTAGGTCAATTAGGGAAACACTTAACCGATTCAACATGTTTACTAAACGAATGGGCGGGGTAAGGTAAACTTGGACACTTAACCAAATAAACATGTTGATTAGAAAACCCTAGTAGCGGGGACCCATTTCAGCAGTAACCCACATAGATGTATCATGGTACCCTGAAACTAGGCAGGGTGGGGCACGATTACTGGGCTGATTATAAGCGGTCAAAACGTCGGCGGTTGGTGGGCCAGTGTAGGTTCCGACGGAGTGTGGGCGTGCACGTACTCTGGAATGGAAAAAAATCAGGCACTAGGCATCAGTAGTATACACTGTGCATCTTGAATCGTGTCGGGTTGCCACCAGAGGGACTGATACACCCCATGGTGGGACCAACACAGGTATCTACAGTCAAGCGGGGCCGAATGACACATGATATGAATGCATGCGAGTAGGAGTCGATCATTAAGGGGATCGTTTGTTATGAACACATAGGGCTGGTTGAACCAATGGTTAAGTAGGTGCAGAGACTATAGTAATGGGTGCGATCACATGTTCCTCTTAACTTATATTAGGGTATTGTCCTACGTTCTGTTATTACTGTCATGATCCCTTTCCTTGTTTAAATACTAGTAATCACCGAACTTACCAGACTTATTGTCTGACCCGTTTTCTTTCGTCCTCTTTTCTTCCGTTTCCCCCCCAGGTCCACAGGGAGGGAATACTGCAGCTTAGTCGGTCTCTTTGCAAGCTTCAAGAAAATAGATGTATGATCTGGACTCTCTCTCACCTTGGCTATGGCTCTTGGACATTATCCTTGGGGATTTATGCAGTTTTATTTTTGGTTTATGCTTCTTTATTGAATAATCAAGACAGAGATTATGTTGTAATGTTTTGGAAGTTATTTTGAGACAATTTAATGTAACGCTTTTGTATTGAACCACGTATGCAATAAATATTTGAATTTCGCTGCTTATATTTATCTGTCTTGTAAGGTTTTCTATGTCTTGTACCTATAACCCTCCACCAAAGTTAAGGCATTCCCTTTTTGTGTGACCTTAACGGAGGTGGGGTGTTTCATGAGTCTTATAATAGCTTCATTTTTTCAAAAAGCATTGCGCTGTTTATTCTATGCACTGGTATTCTTGGGAGGAAACCCGTTCAGTGTTATACGGCGTGGTCCCTTGATTTACTTTATTTTCAAAGTAAAGATTTAATAACAATTTTAGTTCTCACACCAGTCACACGACTGACCTGGAGTTTATTGTTTTAACCTAAACTCTGGGTGCCCCTATTTTCCACAGGGCAGCTAGTAGTTTTGGTTTTGCAGATTTATATTCACAGGATCCTGGTTTATAGCTGGAACGATATCCGGAAAGCTCTACATCCGTTTATCTCTTTCAATTATGTATTGTATTATTTTCCGCTGTAGTAATGTATTTAAATTTCTGATATTTTATTATGTGTAATATTTATTCATACTCTGTATATTCTTGTATTCTGATGGAATTGTTGTAATAAGCAATGAAATGTTCTTCTATTTGTGTTCTGATCTATCGTGTTCTCAGACAATCCGTTCTTTCTCTTCTCTTCGGAGACCAGGGAATATCGGGTCGTTACAGTTGGTATCAGAGCTCGAGAACAAGACACATTAGAATCAAACGAAAGAATTCATCAGAGATTGGATTAGTAATATCCAATGAGAATGACTCGTTAGAGATAGGATCAGTGGTATCCTAGAACGAGTGTGAAGAGTAGTGTTTTCAAAATAAAAATGAAAGCAAATTTTGATTTGAAGATTCAAACCATTTTATATGTATTTGGTTATTTATTTTATATTGATTTTGGATAATCCAATATATAAAGATTTTGCATATCCGCCATGCAAACGTATATTCAAAGTTTTAATATACTGGATAGATATAGAATCATACTCTAGAAGCCCGAAGAGGATTCTGATGATTGAGTACTCATCATTAGAATTTATATTTGGATACCTATATATTTTCAATTGACTGGTGTGAGAACCAAAACCAGATAGGGCTTATTGTTGTAATTTGGCATCAAAAATATGATTTGGGAATATATATATATTAAAGATATGTGTTTGAAATGATAATCAACTAATTGATTGATGATTGTGTTGTGTGATTATTCATTTAAACCAACATATAGATGTATGGTAAATTTAGGCCAAATTGTATCAAATTTTGAACTGTATTGAAAATTGTTTGGAAATGCATGCATGTACATATATATGTGTGAATAGGTCATTGCAAGGAGGCTAGAGCAGAGGAATAAAATTGTATGACCGACAAATAGGTACATGTTTACTAATTTATTGGGTTTGGATGATTTTATGAGCCGATTGGTTTTTTCTTTTTCTTTTTTAGATGGGAGGGCCTGTGTGGCGGTTTGGACATTTTCCCGGTGCCCTCCGTACAAAGAAGCTTATGGGGAAATTTTTCGAAAATTTAGGGTGTTAGCCAAATTTTTGAAGAATTGGAAAATTCTTAGAAACTGAAATGTTGAAGAATGAAAGACAAACTGAAAGTTGAGTTGGTTAGTTAAACAACTTTCAGCCCGTTCCTTTTCGAGGACGAAAAGATTTTAAGTGGGGGAGATTGTAACAACTTAGAAAATCAGAACCAATTTAAATTTTTTATTTTTATTTTAGCAATTTTAATGAATTTTGAATATTTAAAATGAATATTTTTAAATAATAACGACTAGAAATTTATTATGAATAGAATTAGAATGTATATATTTATTTGAATCGATGCTAGAATATAAATAATTATTTTTAAATATAAAAGGAATTGAAAATGGTGCAGTAGTTTGAAAATTCGATTTCAAATTTCAAATGAATGTACAGGATTCAAAATAAACCTAATTTTAGTGAAACCAAAAATATTAGAATCTATTTGAAAATATCTTTCCAACGAATCTGAAAAATTGAAATTTCATAGCGGAGACAAAAAGTTATGCCTAGTTGAAAATTCAGAATAGTCGCTATGGAATTTTAACCCTTAAAAAATAGCGATTTTGCAAACGACCTCCGTTTTCAATGAAACGACTTTCGTTGGATTCGGGATGTCAAGTTATTGCTAGATTCCAATTTTCGTAATTTTTGGAATCAATATGTGAGCGTGGTGAAGTAAAACGTGTTTTGATAGTTTAAGTCAATTGGATCGACCAGAAAATGACCATTTTTCAAACAGTCTCAGAATTCGATGAAATTAGTTTTGTTAGGACTGTATCATAAAAACACTGCTAGATTTATTTTTCGGGAATTTTTGGAGCACGTATGCGGCCCCAATAAATTGAAATATACGTTTAAATTAAATATATATATATATTGATTTATATTGTAGTTTGTAGGAAACTGATCGTAACGATCGAATTAGCCTGCGAAACATATCCCATTGTGTTCGAAATGAGGGTAGTTAGTTATGGACGACAGTCGTTGGTCTCGATTGGAGTCCAAACAAAAAGTCAACCCTTTTTGAAAATATTAAAATAATATATATATTTTTATAATGACCCCCCTCCTTCTTTCTCTTTCCTCCGATCAAATTCAACAGAAATAAAAAAAAGCGAGACCATCGCGCCATAGCGCGACAGCCCACTGCCGCCGTCAGAGCGTCGCTGAACAGGTCATTGCAAGGAGGCTAGAGCAGAGGAATAAAATTGTATGACCGACAAATAGGTACATGTTTACTAATTTATTGGGTTTGGATGATTTTATGAGATGATTGGCTAACCACTTAGCTTTTTCTTTTTCTTTTTGAGATGAGAGGGCCTGTGTGGCGGTTTGGGGATTATCCCGGTGCCCCCCGTACAAAGAAGCTTATGGCGAATTTTTTTGAAAATTTAGGGTGTTAGCCAAATTTTTGATGAATTGGAAAATTCTTAGAAACTGAAAAGTTGAAGAATGAAATACAAACTGAAAGTTGAGTTGGTTAGTTAAACAACTTTCAACCCGTTCCTTTTCAAGGACGAAAAGATTTTAAGTGGGGGAGATTGTAACAACTCGGAAAATCAGAACCAATTTAAAAAATTTATTTTTATTTTGGCAATGTTAATGAATTTTGAATATTTAAAATGAATAATTTTAAATAATAACGACTAGAAATTTATTCTGAATAGAATTAGAACGTATATATTTATTTGAATCGACGTTAGAATATAAATAATTATTTTTAAATATAAAAGGAATTGAAAATGGTGCGGTAGTTTGAAAATTCGATTTCAAATTTCAAATGAATGTATAGGATTCAAAATGAACCGGATTTTAGTAAAACCAAAAATATTAGAATCTATTTGAAATTATCTTCCCAACGAATCTGAAAAATTGAAATTTCATAGCGGAGATAAAAAGTTATGCCTAGATGAAAATTCAGAATAGTCGCTATGGAATTTTAGCCATTAAAAAATTGCGATTTTGCAAACGACCTCCGTTTTCGATGAAACCACTTTCGCTGGATTTGGGATGTCAAGTTATTGCTAGATTCCAATTTTCGTAATTTTTGGAATCAATATGTGAGCGTGGCGAAGTAAAACGTGTTTTGACAATTTTAGTCAATTGGATCGACCAGAAAATGACCATTTTTCAAACGGTCTCAGAATTCGACAAAATTAGTTTTGTTAGGACTGTATCATCAAAACATAGCTAGATTTATTTTTCAGGAATTTTTAGAGCCCGTATGTGGCCCCAATAAACTGAAATATACGTTTAAATTAAATATATATTGATTTATATTGTAATTTGGCGGAAACTGGTTGTAACGATCGAATTAGCCTATGAAACATATCCCACTGTGTTCGAAATGTGGGTAATTAGTTATAGACGACAGTCGTTGGGTCTCGATTGGAGTCCGAACAAAAAGTCAACCCTTTTTGAAAATATTAAAATAATATATATATATTTTTATAATAACCCCCTCCTTCTTTCTCTTTCCTCCGATCAAATTCAACAGAAATAAAAAAAGGGAGACCATCGCGCCCTAGCGCGACAGCCCACCGCCGCCATCAGGGCGTCACCCCCCCTCGCGCCACCTTCCCTCATCCTCCACCGCCCCCTCTCTTCCTTCTTCCCCCTTCTCCAATCCCCAATTCGAAACCCCCCTCAGCCAAAACCGTCCACCACCACCCCTCTAGCGCCACCACCGGCCACCGCCTATTAGACCCCGCGCCTCCGCCAACCCGCCACCTCAGCCCCCGCTGTAAGTTTTATTTCCAGTTTTTTTTAATGAAATTAAAGATGGGATTTTTAATTGAAAAAAAAGGAAAAAAGTTTTGATTTTTATAGCAAATAAAGTTTTAATTTTTATTGTATGTATGATTTCAAAAAAAATACGATTTTAATGAATATAAAGTTTAGATCTTTATTCGTATAAAGGATATATTTTTATTCATAGGGATTATATATTTGCAACCACATAAAGATTAGATTTTTAACACCATAAGGATAAGATTTTTAACGAGGTAAAGACATGATTTTTAAAATGAAGAAGGTGTGATTTTTAAAAATGAAATGGTAAGATATTTCTTTGAATGGCTTATTAAAAATATGATTTTTAATATGTAATCGTTTAGAAATAAAAGTATGATTTTTATTATGTGAAGAACAAAGTAAAGATATGATTTTTAATAAGGAATAAAACTTCGATTTTCATATATATGTATAGCGAAATTCGATCTTTATATAAGAAGTAGAGATATAAAAATATAATTTTTATATAGCAAGAAGCGTTGTAAAAATATATGATTTTTATATATATGAAGTGCCATTATAAAAATGTGATTTTTAAATAAACATTATATTAAAAATGCGATTTTTACTATGAACAACGGGAAAAGATCGCATTGGAATTTTGGGCAAATCCGAACCGTTCAGAAATAGAGAATGGAGGAGTGGAAACCAAAGGTGAGAATTTCTCACTTTAATTTATTTTCTAGTTAAAAATATATACTAGGATGCAGATGGTGCTTAGCAGCACCCGACACCCGTCGTCCGCAGATCATGGACGACTTGTTTGATTTTAATGTGGTATGAAAATTGATAATATTGTGATGTGGTGTTTGATTGTGATTGGGATGTGGGATGGGAAATTAAAATATTCATGTATGGAATAAAATAATTTATTGTTAAAAATATAATTTTTAACGTGTATATGAATAAAAGAAATATTCACTTACAAATCAGAAGATTTGTTTATGTACACCCAATTCATTTATATTGATTGGGACGATAAATTTTACACACCGCCCAACTGCACAAATAAAATTCATTGTTTGTTGATTGAAACCCCACACTGGTATTGGGATGATACATGACATACACTAATCCCAATATTTAGTTGTATGTCAATCGATTGGTTGACAGACTGTTATAAGCGTTAAATATTTATATTTGATGCTTATGCAGTGTAGAATGCACTCCGGATGATGGTTGTTTGTTTGTTTGTTTGATTGTTGTTGTGTACATGTGCTGTACGAAATCCATATAAATCAAATTATATGGTAATTGACTGTGTCTGATTCCAGTTCAGAAAGAATGAATATAATAAAATAACGATTATTTTAAAATAATGAATATTTTAAAATAATATTCAGTAAAAGATCAAAATCCGGTTTTGATGTCCGATTTGGGATGGACACGAATATATTTAAATATATAAAGCCGTATTGATTTGATATGCGCCATTTTGACGTGAACGATATTTATATCAATTTTATTCATTTTTATAATGAATATAGAAAAGGAATAGATTTCAAAATCTAATGTTTTGAAAATACTATCATTTATATATCGATGATATGGAATATTCAATTTTGATTTGAAATTGAATATGAAGTTGAAATCGTTTTGAAAACGAAGTTAAAACGATTTATAAAATACGTTTTAAATGGAAATCGACGAAATATATATATATATATATGGCCTGAATAGAATGCGCCGCGGTAGTTCGCGAATTTCGACCATTGACTTCAAACGGACATTACGGGAGATCCGACTGTCGGATTCTTCTAAAACCGAAACCATTGAGTTCGCATCAAAAAAAGCTTTCTAAAGAAGATTAGAAATTAGAAATCTAATGGTCGGATTTGGAATTATGTCCAAATCAAATTTGGAAAAGGTCGCTTTAAATGCAGTTCGATGGCCGTTTATGGAAATCGACTGTACGGGCCTTGATAAAATTATTAAAAATACCAATAATTTGTCTAAAATCATAATAAATGATTTAGAAAGAATTGGAATGAAAAATTCCATATTTGAAAAGATAAAAATATATTTTTATCGAAATGAACTTGTTATGAACTAGAATTATAATCTAATATTTTTTAAATAAATAAATTGGATTTGAAATAGTTTTAAAAATAACCAGAATTTCCAATATATGAATTGGATTGGATTTGAATCGAAATTATCTTCGGAATATCTCAATATTAGATTCCGTGATTATACAGATATTGTAGAGGAATTTGGAAGATTTATATATCATTATTCCCAATATGATATTTGTTGATTTAAAAATTTGATATTGAATATAAGCCGATATAATTTCTACCCAGAGTCTTGTATTTAATATTAAATTGGATTTTGGGTTTGTCGTGAATGGTATCTTTAATAAAACTATTCTAAAACCCAATGGAGTTAAGAAAATTAGAATCTGACTGGAGATTAGTTATGTCGAATGGTTTCCTGGGCATTGATCTGATGTTAGTTTCGGCCTTCGGGGTTAATACTTAAGGAATTGTTCTCTTACTAATTTACGGTTAGAGACTGATGGGATTTTGGGTTTGTCGTGAACTGTGTTTTAAATGGCACTATTCTTAAACCCAGTGTGAAAAGAATAAATCTTTTAATTAATATTTAATGAAGAATTAACATTTAATTGGAACTGAAAATAGAATGTGAATTGGGTTTATTGTGAACTGAGTTTTTAACGACATTCGTTCTTTAACCCGATTTACAGTGAAATGTGATATGGAATTTATAAATCTTTTTATTAAGATTTAACGGGGATTTTCCAAAGTAAAGTTTTCCAATTTAATTTATTAAATTGGAATTGAATGGAATTTGATTAGATAATAATCGAAGTGAACTTCCGTGGAGGAAGACTGTTAATACATATGGAATTTAAAAGGCTTTGCCGTTATTCCATTTATATTATTAGTCGGATACGGAAATTGATATCAATTATATATTGATTTTTTTTCTGTGAAGATTCCTTTAATGGAATGTGATTTGGGTTTATCGTAACTGTGTTTTAAATGACATTAGTTCTTTAACCCATTTAAAGGCAGGATTACATGTCTGTCATTGTATTTCGAACTGTATGGTTGATCTCTGCTAAATATATATCTGTTTGGTGGCGGAGAGGTTATTCTCTTGCTTAACACCCTTCTCTGAGACGGGCGAGCTTAGTGGTTATATATCGACAGAAATCAATAGTACGGTGTAGATTGTCGATGCGACATGTTTGTGTTTCCAAAGTTAAATAATCATTAATATTGATTTCTGGGAAGATTAAAACTAAGTGGAGTTTTAATGAATCTTTAATTAGATTGAAATGTGAATTGATAATTTAAATTATCAAATTTGGGACATGATAAGAATGGAGTATCGCCAGTTTTGCTCCTAGCGATAGTTAAATCTTTAATTAGATTTGAACAGGAAATGGTAATTAATTTTACCGATAACACTGTGGTGTTAGTTATGGGGTAATACCAGTTTTGCTCCATGGGATGAACTGGTTGGGATAGGGAAATTAAATAAATGGTTACTTCGGTAAGGTGCGTTAATCCCGACTAGTTTGGAAAACCTTAATAAGGTTTGAATTGATATCCAAAGGAAGATTAAAGAATAAATTTTAAAGAATTTATCTTTGATAAAATTAATGGGAACAAATCCCTAAAGATGTGAATATTTAAATAAAAGAATATTCAGAATTGGAATTAGGTGTATGGTGTTTTATAGCACTTGTTTATTATATACGAGAGTTATTCGGAAGGGCCGGGTTTATACCCATTTTGAATAACTGATTCGACGATATGTTGACGATGGTTGAAGACAGGAGGTTTTCACATCGTTTAGATGATTACTGATGTCTTGATTGGGTTGTACACCCAAGATGAGGTAATAAGTGGTGATTGTCCAGACGTACTTAGAGATCGACGGATATGCGAGGGCCTCTCTCTCTTGTATTGGACATATAGGAAGAGGAATAAGGTGCCTCCAATTTCGTTCAGAGGATTGTGTGTCTGATATTGGATTTTATTCTATGGCGATTGATTTCTATTAAATATATATCTGTTTGGCAACGGAGAATTTATTCTCTTGCTTAATTCCCTTCTCTGGGCGTACGAGCTCAGAGCTTATATATCGATAGATGTCAGTCGCATGGCATGAATTTCTTGTGTGGCATGCTGAGATGCAGTGATCAAGGCTTTTGTTGAAAACTAGAGTCTTGTGGTTGATGATCAAATCATAGTTTTAATATAACGCCGCTTTGTGTATAGCGTTAATTCGCGAGCCTCACACCTCGGTATGATTTTAAAACGGGATAAGGGACCCAAGGAGAACATGACGTTTCTTTCTAGCTATGGGTGGTGTCGGTTTTTTCTAGCCCTGACATCGTTGTTATATTTTTACCTATGTGTTTGTTGGATTGCGAGCCGCCTCGGATATATCAGCTACTGCGGGAGCTGATGGATATAGGTCCTATAGGACTGGGAAACGTTTGTTCAGGAATAATTAATCCACTAACGTAAGTGTGGACCGGCCTTGGAGGATCCAAGGGTCTTCTGCGGGAGATCCTAAGGCGTTTTCTAGAGTGTCTCGATGCCGGCAAGGAGTACATCCCTTGCCTCGACTCATGATGGAAATTCAATTTCCAATACGTGACATTTCAGTTTTGATTGTAGAGTCCAGTATGACGACATGGTAGCATGGGATACTATGCCGTCTATGATTGATACATTTATATCTGAAGTTGCTTTCATACACTTTACACTATAATAGTATCAAAATGATTTGTTTTAAACGTATCAAGCATTATTTGGCTATTATAAGGTAAAACTCTATCCTCTGGCTTGCGTTACATTGTGTGATGGGACCTGAGTCTTATAATAGCTTCATTTTTTCAAAAAACATTGCGCTGTTTATTCTATGCACTGGTATTCTTGGGAGGAAACCCGTTCCGTGTGATACGACATAGTCCCTTGATTTACTTTATTTTCAAAGTAAAGATTTAATAAATGTTTTAGTTCTCACACCAGTCACATGACTGACCTGGAGTTTATTGTTTTAACCTAAACTCTGGGTGCCCCTATTTTCCACACGGGCAGCTAGTAGTTTTGGTTTTGCAGATTTATATTCACAGGATCCTGGTTTGTAGCTGGAACGATATCCGGAAAGCTCTGTATTCGTTTATCTCTTTCAATTGTGTATTGTATTATTTTCTACTGCAGTAATGTAATTAAATCTCTGATTTTTTATGATGTGTAATATTTATTCATACTCTGTATATTCTTGTATTCTGATGGGATTGTTGACAAGCAATGATATGTTCTTCTGTTTGTGTTCTAATCTGTCGTGTTCTCAGACAATCCGTTCTTTCTCTTCTCTTCGGAGACCGGGGAAGTTTGGGTCGTTACAGGTTTTGGCATTTTTCGGATCAGTTCGACCCTTTACTTCACTTCACTTCGCTTTGTAATCACCCATCGGTTCGATCTCCATTTGGTTCAGGTCCCCACTAGTTCGTTGATTCTCCTCTTGGTCGGGTCGTGGTGCCTCGCTGGGTTCGTGGTCATCGCATCGGGTCGGGTCGGCTTCCCCCACCAGTTCGGGTCGTGACTCCAGGTTGTGGCTCCAAGCTCTGGATCGTGGCTTCATGGCATCAGATCGTGATGCTTCGGTTTAGGACATCCGGTTCGGGCTCGCATGTTGGAGAGGATCTTGAGGAGCATCAGGGTCCAGCTCGTGGAGCGTGTAGCTCGTGACGAAGTTCGGTTCGGAGAAGGCTGGTGCTCCGGTTCGGGTCGTGATACCATGGTCACAAATGGGTAGGGCGATTCGATCTGGTTCCTGCATCATTTTCTACAACCTTTCCAGCGACTGTTTTACACCACACGACGACGTTTTCGACCAATCTAACTGTTTTAAGCAATCATAAATCATACCAAACAGTGATAGCAACATATAACATCAACCATAAACACCAAAATGATAAATAACCACGTCAAAATGGATCAAACATACCCAAAATCCATATTTTCCCCTTAATCATGCTTAACTACAACTAATGATAGGATTAGCAAAACAATTAACCCAAATTTCTAAAAAAGGTTAAAAATAATATTTAAGAATTTTAAAAAAATTTCCAGATTTTTCTGAGCCATAATTTCGCTAATTATCACTAATCAGCCCTAATTAGCCGTAATTAGTGAAAAACAATGCAAATTACTCACCTTAGCCAAAATATATACTCAGATCTGAAATGATTCTTTAAATGGCACGAATTCCAATGCACACAGTAGCCTTTGTCTCTAATTTGATGTTGATTTGCCTTGATTTGATGCTAATTAGCTTAATCCTTGATTAGAGAGCGATTTGGGATGAAATTAGAAGGTGGAGGCCATTGTTAGGGTTTCTAATAGGTAAATGGCGGCTAGAAAACTAAAATAGAATGAAAACCTAACTCATTTCAGCCTCCCCATAACCTTAATCCCGAAATGGGTTGTAACAACCCAGAAAATCAGAACCAATTTAAAATTTTTATTTTGGCTATTTCGGTGAATTTGGAATAGTTAAAATAATTTATTTTATGTAATAACGATTAAAATTTATTTTAATCGAGGTTAGAACGAATATATTTATTTTGATTTCAAAAGGAATTGGAATTAGCTCGGTAGTTTGAAAAGTGAAAGATGAACTTTGACTGAATATACCAGATTCAGAATTTAACGGATTTTGGTGAAACCAAAAATATCTAAATCTGTTTGTAAATATCTTTCCAACGAATCCGAAAAATCGAAATTTGATAGCGAAAATCAAAAGTTATTGTCAGTTGAATATTCAGAATAATCGCTATAGTATTATCGATAGCCCGTATAATAGGTCATTTTTCAAATGACCTCTGTTTTCGACGAAACCACTTTTGTTGGAACCGGAATGTCGAATTATTGTTAAGCTTAATTTTCCAGAATTTTTTGAATTAATATGTGAGCGTGGCAAAGAAAAATGTGTTTTGTTCATTTCAATTAAATTTAATCGACTGGAAAACAGCCATTTTTCAGACAGTCTCAGAATTCGACGAAATTAATTTTATTAGGACCGTATCGTCATAACAAAGCCAAAAATAATTTTTCTGGATTTTTCTGAGTCCGTATGTGGCCCTGGTGAATTTAAATGTACGTTCGAATTAATTTAATAAATGATTTAAATATTAAATTAAATAATTCAGGCCACAGATAGCCGTTCGGGCTGACGGGACCTAGCCCGTTGGATCCGGAACGGGGGTTATTGGCTCGGGCCAATTTCTTCTGGATTGGAAGTGGAACTAATTAGAAGTTATGGATTTTTTTGTAAATATAACAATTTAATATTATAAATATGAGAAAATAAAAACCCTAGCACTATTCATCGTCTACTAGCCGCCGCCCTTTGAAAAACAATGGCCGAAATTGCTCTAGGCTTCCCCCTCTAAATTCTCCTCCTCCACTCAATTTCAGACCCCCATCCTGTTGACAACTTTGTAGCCCTCTCTGTGATCTTCAATCCCATACCAAGATCAACCCGTATAGTCGCCTGTGCCGAGAGAACTGACCCCTGAAACCCGACGCCGTTCGATCGCCGCTGGGCCCACCACACACCGCTGAGTTCGCCGGCGATCAGCCCAGTCATGCGCGCCCCCGAGCCCTTAGATGTCCTGAAACCCGATCATCCCCTCATACAACCAATCGCTCGTGAAATCGGTCTGAAGTTTTGAACAAAAGTTGAAATATATGGCTATAATACTGAAGGTATATTTTAATTGATTTTAACACATATAAGCGTTGCAAAAATGTAAAACTCATATTTTATTCATACGGATACAGAATTGAAAATTTTCTGAAACATTGCGATCGTGAAGCCGAATACTACGTTCAAAAACTGATTGGGGCTGATTATGAACCTTTTGTATTTTAGATCCGAATCTGAAACGAGGTGAGATTTCTGATCCAAATGTTTAATTACAAATTAAATATTTTTGTCGCTTAAAATTTATTGTATGAATGTCATTCATTTAGATCTGCTATGTTATAATGTTGGAAAATTGTTGATATGCTGTTTGGTAGTATATTGGGATGTTCATGGTTAATGAAATCTACGAGGAAATTTTGTTGTGATACATTTCTCGTTGCGTTTAGATTTAGATCTAAAACCATATTTTGATTTAGATACGTAGACGTTGATTAAAATCATTTTATTTTGGATTCAAAATATAGAATCATGCTTCTATCCTCTAGATCTATCTTTCTATCATTCAGTTCTGCGCTTTTTATTTGAGATCCATGTGTACCGTTTGGATGGAAATAAAGATCTTAACTTTTATTTTAATCCATAAATTTTGATTTGTTTAATTCACTTGAGATTTGGATTTAGATTAAAGATTGTGTTTTGTTTTGACTTATAAACAAGGGAATTCAATCAATAACACAATGTTATTTCATGGATAACATAGAATATGGGTTTTACAAAAAGAACAAGTTTTCTTTTTAAGTTAAAAAAACATGTTTTTATGTCATTTTCTTTTTAAGTTAAAAAGAAAAGAAATTTTTTTATGTAATTTTTCCTTTTAAGTTAAAAAGAATAGTTTTTGGGTCATTTTGTTTTTATAAAAAAAAGAATCGAACAAAAAGATTAGACTTAAAAGAAATATTTTTACTGTTAAATTAGTTACAATAAAGATAATAGTATTAAAGGTGACATTTTTCTTCAAAATAAAAAGGAATGTTTTTATTTTCATATAGATCAAAATAAAAAGATTGGATTTAGAAATGACATTTCTATTGTCATTATAGTTGTAAAGATTGGATTTAGGAATTTCATTTGTATTTTTAGATGCAAATGAAACATAAATAAAAAATTACATTTTTCGTTTGTATTTTTAGATGCAAATGAAACACAGAAAAAGATTACATTTTTCATTTGCATTTTTAGATGCAAATGAAACATAGAAAAAGATTACATTTATCATTTTTTTAAGATGCAAATGAAACATAGAAAAAGGGATTATATTATTATTTTTATTTTTAGTTGCAAATAAAAACATAGAATTAAAAAGTATATTTTTATTTACATATTAGAGGTAAATAGAAACTTAGATTTAAAATGGCATTTTTATTTACATTTTGGATGTGGATAAAAAGAATAACTTTGAAATTACATCTTCATTCACATTTTAGATGTAAATAAAGGATTAGATTGAAAATTTATATTTTTATTCACATTTTAGGTGTAAATAAATGAATAGATTAAAAAGTTATATTTTTATTTACATTTTAGATGTAAATAAAAAGAGTAGATTTAAAGCGACAATTTTATTGACATTTTATATTCAATAAAAAGTATGAAATTAAAAGAAGCATTTTTATTGTCTTTTTAGAGACAGTAAAATAAGTATATTTCAATGTCATGTTATTGATATAAAAAGAATGGAATCAAAGTTATATTTTTTATTGTCGTTCTAGGGACAATAAAAAGAGTAGAAATAAAAATGACATTTTTATCGTCATTTCAGATGCGATAAAAAGAGTAGAAATAAAAATGGCATTTTTATCGTCATTTTAGATGCGATAAAAAGAGTAGAAATAAAAATGGCATTTTTATCGTCATTTTAGATGCGATAAAAAAAGTAGAAATAAAAATAACATTTTTATCGTCATTTTAGATGCGATAAAAAGAGTAGAAATATAAAAATGGCATTTTTATCGTCATTTTAGATGCGATAAAAAGAGTAGAAATATAAATGGCATTTTTATCGTCATTTTAGATGCGATAAAAAGAGTAGAAATATAAATAACATTTTTATCGTCATTTTAGATGCGATAAAAAGAGTAGAAATATAAATAACATTTTTATCGTCATTTTAGATGCAATAAAAAGAGTAGAAATAAAAATGTCATTTTTACCGTCATTTTAGGTGCAATAGAAATAATGAATTTTAATAGTTGAAATCATCAAACGATTTAAATTTAAATTTATATAAATATAAATTATAAATTAAACGAATCGCGCGCGGTAGTTCGCGTTTCGACAATCGTAACTTTAAACGATTATACTGAAAGATCCGACAGTCGGATTTTCCCAGAACTGGAACCGTTAGGACCGCTTTGGGAAGATCTGTCCAACGATATAAATTTCATCAAAATCCAACGGTTAGCTTTCAAGATATGTGTAAATCAAATTTTGGTAAAACAGCGCCAGGGCCGTCCATCGACCCGAAGCGTCGTTTAATTATTTTGAGCTATTTTAAATAAATAAAAATAGCGATAAATCGTTATAAATAAATATTACCGATATAAAATGATTTACATGATAATTATTCGAAAAATTATTTGAAAAGATCGAGTTCAACTCATTTCAAATAATTATACGGCGAATTAAATCGAACCAAGAGAAGACGGTGATTGAAGACCGGCGATCTTCAACATTGAATGTATGGCTACTGATGCCCTGGACTGATTTGCTCCCAAGAAAGGGTTACAGTGGTAGTTGTTCGGACGTTCTTGTTGATTGTCGTGATATGCGAGCGCCGACGAGAAATCTGGTGACTCCGGTTTCGTTCAGACCAAGAACGGACTTGTAAATGGATGCGTGTCTGATGTTGGAGTTCATTCCATGTAATTAAATCGATTTCTATCTAATGTATATCCGTTTGGTGGCGGAGAATTTATTCTCTTGCTTAACACCCTCAGAGGGTATATATGGATAGTGATTGGTCGCATGGCGTGAACTGTCAATGTGGCACGCCAAGATGCAGATGATCAAGGTTCTTGTTGAAAAGCAGGCCTTGTAGTTGATGATCAAAGCATAGCCTGTTTAGGCGTAGCTTTGTGTATAGCGTGACTTCACGAGCCTCACACCCCGGTAGAGTCTAAAACGGGTCAAGGGAACACAGAGAGTGCACACGTTTCTTTCTAGCTAGAGTGATGTCAGCGACCTACCAGCCCTGACATTTTACTTATGTGGATGATGGATTATGAGGTACCTCGGTTTTATAGGTTGTTAGTGGCCATATTAGAGGTCCAAAGGGACCGGGAAACGTGTGTTCAGGCATAACTAATCCACTAACGTTGGTGTGGACCGGCCCTGCAGGATCCAAGGGTTGCCCATAGGTGTGATCCTGAGGCATTTGCTAGACTGTCTCGAATCGGTAAGGAGACCGCCCCTAGCCTTGACTCTTGATAGAAACCAAATCTCCAATACGACATTACAGTTTTGATTGTAAACCTATATACGGCGACATAGTAGGATGGGGTACTATGCCGTCTAGGATTGATACATTTACTTTGAAGTATTTTAATACTGATTAGACACTAATAATAATATTAAAATATTATTTTATACGCATCAAGTCATGTTTGATCATTATAAGGTAAAACTCTATCCTCTGGTTTGCATTGCATTGTGGGATGGGACTTGGGTCTTATAATGATTTCATTTTTCTAAAAGAACATTGCGTTGTTTTGAATAAAATTTGTTTAAATTATGCACTGGCAATCCAATGGAGTAAAACCGTTCCGCGTTAGCGGCGTGGTCCTGTGATTTGTCACCTTATTAGATAATGTAGTAGAAGATTTCTCATACCAGTCCCATGACTGACTCGTAGTTTGTTTCACTTTGCAAACTCGGGTGCCCTCTTTTCTACACGGGCAGCCAAGTGACAGGTTTAGGTCATATTTGAGGTGCATTCTGGATTGAAGACTGCTTGGAGAGGAAGACGAAGACCTTCTCTTTTATCTTTTATTCTGCTTTGAGAGTTGTATTTATCTTTGGGTTTTGATGTACGTTATGGAGTTTGAGACATATTTCCTTTTCATTTAGACTTTCTATTTTGCTAAGTGTATCTTGTGTTTGCGTACTCTAACATATTGGATATTATGATGCTGATGGCATTTTATTTCCGCTGCAATGATTTATGTGTTATGATATTATCTGATATCTGTTTTTGTTGTAAATATGCCATATTCCAATGATTATCCTTGCTTTTGTTCTACGGAAGTTTGGGGTTATCACATGGGTTATGGGCCATTTTCTAATTACCCTAATCAGCCCACTTAAGCAGTTTTTCGCCTTCCAAACCTTGTTTCGGCCATGTCTCCCAAACGGTTAGTCCTCTTTGCTAATGTGATCATCTACAGAAGGGTAAACCATCATCCGGATCTAATGGAAGTGGTTTCAGGTCAAAACTCCTTACCAATCAAAATTTATGGCCGAAACAAGATCGGCTAGGGGCAAAACGGTCATTTAAAAATCGGCAAAAATCGTGAACATGGGAAATGACCCCAATAGTCGTTCCCTAAAGTTACACGACTATACGACCTCATATGAAAAAGAAATAAATATTCTACGATCCTTCGATACATAGAATGCGGGTCGTTACAGCAGTGCTGTTCTTTTATTCATAGAATTTTGTAGATCTTATCAATGACATCACCATTGATGAATCCTTTAATAACTTAACAGTTTACATTTGTAAGGTAGGTAACACAAGAGTCGTGCAGTGGAATAGAACTTTGAACGATGACGTGCGGATTAGTTTTCTTTTTCTTCTGCCTTCCTACTAATCCAGCATGGTATACAGACCGGTCCATTTTAAATTTATAAGTTAAATCGCTATTGTTCCTTAAGTTTAAGACTTTTCTCAAGTGTTACTCATGTACATAATTTTTTTTCTTTTTCAAATATGATTTGAAGCTTTCCATCGCTCTTGGATGAGTATTAACAACACTCTGGGAAAAAGATTTGGGATGTAAAGCATGAAGTAGAAAGCAAATAATTGAGCTGGTCTCATTTCTCAAATTGAAGGTCAAATTAAAGCAGTTATTTTACATATACATTTTTTAGAAACTGCTAGCAGAGATCGATAGGATCAAAAGAGAGAATGACAACATGCAGATTGTGTTGAGGTTATAATTTCTATATATCCAATTTAAAGATTTGTTATCTATTTTATCATTTTAGAAAGAAAAAAATGCAGTGATTAGTATATTTTATTGTTTACAATAGGCACTTGAAAGGTGAGGACATCAACTCTTTGCAGCCTAAGGAACTCTTAACCATCGAAGCATCTTTAGAAGATGGTGTAACTAGTGTTTGTTATAAGCAGGTAGCATTGGTTCATTATACTCGTTATTTTGAATTTGTTTTCCTAAGATTAAACATAAAGGGAAATGCTCTAAATTTATTTTACATTTGCTAAGTTTGCATATTTAAGCATAAAAAGGCTGATATTCTGATTTTAATCATAACAAGCAGTTTATTTCATAATAATCCCTTGTCATGTTTCGCTTGGATTGCATATTGTTTGAAGTGCATAAGGCAGTTAACATAAAGTTCAGATATAACAGTCTTTTGTTTACATTATAGTATCTATTCAGCTATTTTAGATTTGTAATATCTGAATTGCTTTACATGTAAAAATTGATTTAGTCCAATTTGTTGCTGACTGGATAGTAACAATGCATGAACATTCCTAATTTAGCCTATAGTTTTTCGGCCTCCTAAATAATAATAATATTAGGTAAGAACTATCATGCACAATATCTGAAAGAATCTCAAAGTTAGCACCTTTTAGTTTTACACTGCCTTATAATCTTCTTAGTGAGAAGTCTGACAAGTACAGACGTTTTACTTGGCGTTTGCTTTCAATTCGTATGACATGTGCTATTATTTTGCAGATGGAAAACCTGAAGATGCTCAAGCTAAACATATGTATCTAAGAGAAAATAAATCCCTTTTGCTTTTTTTTTTCTTCTTTCTAGCCACTTATTTGTCTCCAGAGCTAAAATCATCTTTAACTGATTTGAGCTGAACAAACTGTGTAGGGTACAATCCTAGAAGAGGAGAACTAGAAGTTGAGCTACACTTTTGTAATCGATCCTCTTAATCTCATGGAATATGTACTTTTACTAACCAAATTCTTACCTTATTAGATTATTTTTATTTATATGTTTCAATCCAGAGGAACTATCGATTTTTCTTCATGTTTGTATCCTCAACAACAATGCTATGCCTATATGTCCTTGCCTTTTGCGGGTTTAATCTCATCAAAATCATAGGTGCATACCACTGCTCTACATATCATATGCTCCAATTCTGAGATTACTGTATTTCTTCGTTCTACTTCTTTATATTATGTTCAAGAAATGCAAACTTATTTTTTGTAATCTCTGCTATCTTATTCTTTTGACAATCATTGGAGAAGCAATTGGATCAACTATGGCTTGGAATAAAAACACGTTGCCTTCAACTAGAGTTCTTTCGTACGGTATGCTTATGTATCTTTTGTGGACAAAGCTTCTATCTTTCTTATGTATCTTTTGTGTTAGATCGATGTATGTAATTTGAAACGATTATGTTTTTTGATGGGTTTAGTTGGTGATGTACTATGTGTATGTTGATCGAATATTATGTTAATTAATATTTAAGATTGATTCCGTATAGTTATATTTGTTGCATTGAAAAATGAATCATATTATTATTAATATATATGAATTCTTTATATTAGTAAGGTGTATATAAGTTACCACAGCAAAAAAAGTTGTAATAAATCATTTTACAACAGTGTGTAAGAGTTGTAATATTCTGGAATTCACAACGGTAATCACCAGTTGTCATATTTATAATCTTACGATATTTAAATGTCTACAACAACAGGAAATAAAAGTTGTAATAAAATTTGTTACAATGGTGAGTAAAAGTTGTTAAATACCCTATTTCACCACGGTGTTGCAACGGTGCAGAAATGTTGTAAAAGATATAAGTATATTACAACTTCTTAATACACGATGGTGGCTCCAACATTGAAAAAACTTTTTAAAATGTTTTTTGCACCGTTGTAATATGGTATATTGGTTGTAGTGAGCTAGCTGCTCGTGTGGAAAATATTGGTATCCAGAGTTTAGGTGGAAACAATAAACTCCGAGTCAGTCATGGGACTGGTGTGAGAACTAAAACAGTTATTAACTTTTATTTTAATGTTGGTAAATCAAGGGACCACGCCATATAATACGGATTGGGTTTTTCCCAAAAATACCATAAAGTAAACAACGCAATACTAAAAGGAAAAATGAAGCCATAATAACACTCGTGTCCCATCACACCATGCAAACACAAATCATAGGACAGAGTTTTACCTTATAATGGCCAAATATGCTTGATAGCCGAAATCTATATTTTATTATTACTACAAGTGAAGAAATCAACTTCAAATATAAATGTATCAATCATAGACGACATAATACCCCATCCTACTATGTCGCCATATAGGTTTAC
>JASFAX010002164.1:0-47157 GCA_030737875.1 Allium sativum
AAAAACCTTTTATAAAAGTTCGATGGTTGAAAGCTAACTCTGGAAGCATTTGAATAAGCACACTAAACATGAATTAAGTGAGAAAACCTGCTCCAGATTCAATCAGTTTCATTAAACTGTCCAACACACTATATGCATTCATCACCAAGTAATTCCAAGGACATACCACAAAGTAAGGAAAGAGATTTTCAATATTCTACAACGTATTTGCATTGTTACCTAATATACGACCTTGCAGACATTCAACCATACGTACAGCGAGGAATTACCGCATGTCTGTTTATGTGCGTTAAATATGTTTAATATATGTAGTAAGTGTACATGTATGTAGATATAGGCTAAAATAACGGACAAATTAGAAATTAATATAAAATTAGAGCGTCATATATTTACCAATAGTCAGCGTGTTCACAAATGCAGTAGGGTAATCATCTTCCCTTCGCTGCGACGTGGCTTGTATCCACATATGGATCAATGTATTAGAAGATAAAGGGAATGACTGCGTATCCTGCATAAAAGAAAGAAAAAAAGGCAGTTGTGAACAATAACATAGAGATCAAGCAAGCATACAACAATATCACAACAGTTCTTACCCGTTTGATGGCGACATCAAGAGAAAATTTTCGTAGGAATAGTATTGAGTTTTCAACTTGGTACTAGAGCATATAAGATCTATTGATCGATGTAGAAGTGTTCCAGTGAAGAGTATCACGAGAATAATTTGCAAATAGCATCTCTTAGAAACTGTTAAGCTAAACTATCAGACCCGTACCTTTAAGAAGCATTAACATTCAATATATGAAAATATCGTACAGATGGCAACTAAGATATTATCTGGAAAGACCACCAAGTGTCGGACATTAATCTGGCTTTAGCCCTCAAGGTCTCATTCGGGTCGAAAGATAACATACTATAACGTACACATTTGCAGTGTAGAAACGTTACTCGAAATTGGTTAACTATTATCCAAAACATGGTTTAAATATTATGTAATAAAGTCTTAACGGATTACATACAAAGTTGAATGACACAAACGTCTAGTTTTATAAAACAAAATCCCATTTAAAGTTGTTCAAATTATAATCCAGAATTTGTAAAAGCGAAATTGCATCTAAAGAAATTGTATGTAAAGAAATTAATTCTATTTTAAAGTAATATTAATATTATAATATCTATATTGTAAGGTACAGAAATTGTGGGGTGTGTAATTCTGGCCGAAAGAAGTTGTATCTAAAAAAATTAATTCTGGCCGAAAGAAGTTGTATCAAAAGAAACTTATAGTATAGTATGTGAACAGAATTTGCCTGTTTGTATTTATATGAAGGTAAGCATCATCAAAAAGCTCAGATTTTTTTATCCATGTTCATGTTATTATATCTCCAGTATAAACCCACCAGTTTAGTTTTAACCAATAAACAAAATTACTGTTTTAGATGAGACAATCTCCCAAAACCACTTTCGCTATAAAAAAAATTTAAAATTACGTAATTTTGGAAACAACTTGCAAAACTGGACTGGAAAAGTCAGAAACTAAGTTACATAATACAGGCATATTGCTACCATGTATTAAAGTCACAATCTCCATCAATGGAAGTGTGGATAAATAAATAGGTTAGTTTGATAATACCTTCATTTCGCTGATTTAAGTGGTCTTCGCAATTGAAATCGATCTTCTGCCTGCAATGAGTTTAACAAAGTTAGAGAATAACTGAGGGGAAGTATAAGAGGTTCCGCGGTTGAATGCGGGATTGAATTGATACGTTTTGTGCAGGAAGCGATTGGTATGGTGAGGCGACCATAGTAGTTAGGGCTTCTTTTTTTCATTTTTCTGTAGTGGAAGAAAGGAAAGGGAAAGTGGGTAACTGAGTACGGAGAAAGGGTTAGTTATGAAAAAGAGCGGAAGTACAAAAACGTGGAGTTGGGGAGCGGTGAAAACGAAAATAAGGAAAATGCGAGGAGCGTTTAGGAGGCGAAAGAAGATATAGCACGGAGCGCTTTTAAACTGTCCACGTCAGCATTGGTGTTGGTGGAAACCCGTGCGATGCTCGGAAGCATAGACTTGTAAGTGTTTTAGTTTGCATTCATCAATAAGTGAGAAGAACATATTGTATAGTAGCAAGATATGTAATGTAAGTGATATATGATGTGTTAATATTCTACTGTAGAAAATAAATTTTACAGCAAGAAGTAAATAATGCATATTCAGTAGGTACAAATTGCAAGTAGGGTAAACAGTATAAAATTTTATGTATCTCTAGTGAGTTGATGAAAAGATATATGTATGAAATGATGAATTAAACAACCATATTATTTGATATTCTGCATTGATTGAACACAATGAGGGTAGAAAAAAATGAGTACAAAATAGAAAAAAATACATGCACAAACTTAAAAAGTTACCACAGCATAACATAGTGAACAGGAATTATCAACCATATTATGTGATATTTTGTATTGATCATTTTTATATGTATTTATAAAAAGATGGCACATGTGGCTTTTGCCGTTGGTTCATAGTAAGCAACATACAATTTTACATTTTGGGCTTCATGTTGGATGTAGACTTCATGTGTACGATGAAAACATGTTCTGCTGTAAATATCAGGCATAATAAAGCTATTGTTAGAAAGTATCAAGGCATCTCTACCATTTTGTTGCCAGCTTCCTGCACTTTCGATTGTAAAACAACTCATAATGGCTTGACATAAATTAGCGCACAAAAGGGTACAAAAATGTGATATAACCAAAGCTGACAATATTTCACCTAACAAATGAATGCAGCAAAGTAAATTCCAACTATGCATTTACATTAGGACAAATATATATTGAAGACATCCTTTCTTTACTGGCAAATTTAACTTCTATTCATGCATACATAGCTATGCTTGTTCAAAAGCAGGCGCAAGGATATCAAAACATTAGTAATAAAGCATTAGTAATAAATCATCAAACTTACCTTTCAATTATATCCAAATATTTAAAAATAACGGTAAAACAACCTTCAGTTATATCCAAATATTTAAAAATCACATTAAAACATATGAATGACCCAATTTTTTTTTCTTTTATAACAGACCCAGAACTTCCAAAAGAAGAGAACGACATTAACTTACCCTTTTTTTAATTATTAGTTTACATTTCTGCATCTAATAACAAATATTTATTTAACCAACCACCTTACAAATTTTCGTAACATGTTTTCTGTTGTACAAAGAGTGAAAACTGCATCGCCTTCTCAAATGAATTGTTCTCAGCGACTAATCTTGAAGTTTCCTTGTGTATCTTCCCAGTTTGACGTAGCCTTGGATGATCCCATTTCAAGTAAATAACACCTGCATACAGTAAGCATGTTCTCGAAGACACTTATCCCAGTATTCAACTATGTTCTGCGATAAATAATCAAATACGACCATAGTAGATGGCTAATATTCAATTTTTGTTGATTTGGCGACCATAAATTAATTAGAAATATGAGAACAAAAATCAGGAGCACAGTTTGCTCAGAAACATTATTAATATAGTTGTCTGTGATGTACGTATTACAGGAAAGTATAAATTTAAATTATTAGAGATATGAGAACAAAAATCAGGAGCACAGTTTGCTCAGAAACATTATTAATATTAATTAACCGTGATCTAACTGTTACAGGGAAGTGTAAATTTAATTTACGAATTGTCATTGATCACAATATTCATCAAATTTTCAATAGAAGTTGCAACATAGCTGTTTTTAGGTTGTTCTCTTTAGCATTCAAATATATGGGTATTTGCCGTTACTTATAAATAAAATAGTTGACATTTAACGAATAAGTCATATATACTCGCCTATGAACAAAAAGTTCCTATAAATGTGCAGTATATACCAAAATAATTAATAATCTTTTATCATGTAAATAAAACAGCATGCCATGGGCTTTTTTTTTTTCCTTTTTTTTTGCAATGTGTAAAATACTCTTATCATTGATTGTTAAATAAAATTTAATATGAGGATACATTCATATATAGTATTAAATCAAGACATTTAATTCCTTTTCTTTTACAAAGTTTGTTGGTCTTCATCTATGTCAGATGCATATCATAAAATTATTTAGCAAATAAACCACAGCTTTTATTTGCAGTAATAAAAGAAGGTTACTGTACACTGAAACTTTCAATAATATAAAGATAAATTGATTGTAATAAGTGTAAAAGGAATGCTTCGTTTTGAACAAATAATAGATGAAAATACCATTTATGCTATTTTTGAAGAGCAATCAGAAGACTTCCTCGATTTTAAAGAATCCATTGATTATTTCATTCACATGAGAACAACAGAAACGTAAAAAGGATGAAACACATAAAATTTAACTAAAATGTTAGTTCAATGATATATAAAATTTAAAAAACTTCGGTAAAATGTTACCAATTTTTTAGATTCATGCTTCCAGGTGGATGCCCCTCACTTTTGTATAATGTCTTTTTGTATAAATTTACATCTGACAACATCCCTGCTAACTACATATTAGAGAAAGAACACACCTTTTAGCTACTCAGAATGAAGAGTGAAAGGAACAATGGTAATTGCATATTTTACCAATGTAACATAAATAAAATGATAAATCCTTAACAATATTAATGCAAAACATGTATGTCAATATATGATGAAAATGTCTTAATAACCGTTTGTAACTAAAATGTACAAAACATTGAGTTAAGCTGTGAATAATTTTATACTCAACAACCATGTAAAAAGTAAAAACAGTTCTCAAGAAAGGCAGGAAGTTAAAAAAAAAATAACACAATTAAGATATGATGAATAATTAATGATGTGTAACGTTTGAAATATTAACATACAGTTAGAACATCAATAAACACCATGGAAAACATGCTTTAGCTCAGCTTGCTTGCTACTCTCAACTGTTTTTTTTTTTTTTTTTTTTTTTTTTTTGAAAAGAATATACTCGCATATATCATTGTGTTTCTTATAAATCAAACCCAATTGATACGAAAATTACCCTTCAAAACATTAAATAAAGAATTGAAAGTTCATTTGCAGTATTACCATATACATAGATCCCTATTTAGAAGAATTAACACTGCAATTTATTACACAAAAAATATCATTCGATGTTCCACGTATATATTTGGATGATATTAAATGGGTTCACAGGAATAAGCATGTAACACCCCACCTCCGCTAGGGTCACTCACAAAGGGAATGCACTAGGTTTGGTGAAGCATTATCGAGGTAAACATGCACAGAAATATTACAAGACAGAACATATATAAAACAGCGGAAGTAAAACAAATTTCATTTACCTTATAAAACAAGGTCTAAAACCTTTTACAGCAGAATACATCAAAACCTGTCTTGTAATAATAAAGAAGCATAAAACCTTTTCATAAATTATTCCCCAAGTGAAACAGTAAAGTAGTCATAGCCAAGAAAAGTCCAAGCCATACATGATGACCTTCAAACGGAAGAAGTCCGAACTAACAACAGCATTTCCTCCCTGAAACCTGGGGGAGGGGGAGGGAACGGAAGACAAAGAGGCGAAAGAAAACGGGGTCAGTCGTAAAGACTGGTAAGTCCTATCTACTTCCAATATAAAAACAGGTAAAGGTAACATGACATGCATAAACTGAAAGTAAACATAAGGATGACAACAAGATAGATAAGCTAAACCAAGATAACCGGATGAACTACTGTAGCAAGGTAAACTAAAGTATCATGATAAACTACAGTGTCAAGAATCAAGGTATCACATCGTCATGTTTCTATCAAGTATACTATCACAAGGTATCTGTCATGTATAACATCCCACGGTATCTATCATGTATAATATCCCAAGGTATTTGTCACGTATATTTGCTCTGCACCTCTCGTACTAGTATCCCTACCCGCGTCATGTGTTAACTATGAATGTCCCTTACCCAATGTCATGTGATGGTCCATGTCAACCTAATATATAGCATATGTAGGTTTTTCCCAACTCGTATGTTTCTTTCCATGTATAAGTTCAGTCCTTTGCCGTAGGCCGTACGGGCTTTCCCATGTAAATCTATACCACCTCAACGTAGTACCATTTTATCCTTGAAGTTGTTTTGGACTGCCACCCTTGATCTAATTATGTTTTCTTACCATGAACTATCGCGTGTTCACTTAGGATTTATGCCACCTAGGACCACTAGGGATTATGCTACCTAATGAACATTTCCGTGTCTCGGTTTGGGTTCAGCCACCTAGGGCCACTAGGGATTATGCCACCCGTCAACCGCGCCATTTATCCCGCGTATGTATCGTGAATCGTTTTCCATGTCTAGACGCACATGTTCCTCAATGTGCCATCTGAGTTCCGTGCCAGGGCAAATCAAGAAATACGGAACTCGGACGGGAGCTTTAAGTCGCCTGCTGATGCAGATATCAAGGTCTGTTTTTGTACCCGTGGCTATGGTCCCACGTGACCCCTCCCTCAACTACTGAAAGGCAATCCAAGAAAAATCATGTATGAGAACCATATCCCGGCCCCACTATAGCCCCACTTTCCTATGGGCCAACCTCACCCATGACTCGATAGCAAGAACATGGTCTGTTGGGGGTTCCCTACCTTTCCGTTCGTACACGATTGACTAAAGATGGTAGGTAGTCGGCGACGTGCTATTCAGGGCAAAATCAAGTATCGTCGACTCCACGCTAATCCATCCCAGTCTTTAGGTCGCTCGCATAGCAATCAAGGCATACCCTTGGCTCTTCTATCGTAGACCTTAACCCCTGTGAGGCCGGGTTTCATGGACCATATGCCACCTCACAGAGGGACACCAAGAGTACCCTCACGTCCCCCGAAGCTACCACTTCGTCACCCAGTTCGTTGGAGCCTTTATCTAAGTCAGATAATTTGCTCCTCCTCGTGTTTTAAGCGATGACCTGCCGTACCGGGTTACTCATCCATTTGTGAACTGGTCCATATCCCTTGACTAAGAATTATTACTTAGTTTCCTAAACTAAGGTTTACCACTTAGTCTCATTTCCCGTTATCCTTGTTAATCTCGGTTTTCCACCTAGTCCCCTGAATTAGGGTTTTGTCCAATGAGTTAAGTATTGTCATTTAAGTTCATGACTTAACCTGCCTACGAATCATGTCAAGATTTGGCTAAGTATTCAGGTCCAAGACCTAGCCCTAGAAGTTGGTTAAGTGTACCAAGAAGCTCATGACTTAACCCTATTCAATCATCAGGTCAATTTGGTTAAGTATTTGTTTATCTTAATCCTATCAGGTTATCGTGTTAGATTGGTTAAGCACAGATTATCTTAACCTCATCGGATTATCGAGTCGGATTGGTTAAGTATAGGTTAACTTAACCCCATCCACTAGTCGTATTATAATGGTTAAGTATATTTTTAAGGTCTTATGACTTAACCCTATCAGGTCCGCATATTAGATTGGTTAAGTATAGGTTACTTAACATCATCAAATCATCATGTATAATTGGTTAAGTATAAGTTACTTAACCCCATTAAATTATCATGTTAAGTTGGTTAAGTATTGGTTACTTAACCTCATTGAATTACCAAGTTTAGATTGGTTAAGTGTTTAACTTAACCCCATCGAATTACCATGCTTAGATTAGTTAAGTGAAGGTTACTTAACCCCATTTAATTACCGTGTTTAGATTAGTTAAGTCTAAGTTACTTAACCCCATCTAATTACCAAGTCGGATTAGTTAAGTGTAAATCACTTAACCCCATCGAATTTACCGTGTTAGATTAGTTAAGTATGGATTACTTAACCCCGTCTAATTACCGTGTTTAGATTAGTCAAGTGTAGGTTACCTAACCCTATCCCCTAATTGTCTTATATGGTTAAGTGTCATTAAGGAACCAAGTCCGGTTTAACTTAACCTACCCATTCGTGTCATATCGGTTAAGTGTCATTAATCAAAATTGCTTAACCTTTTCATGTGGCATTAATTAGATTAATGCACCTCAACCTCTCACATTAGACTTTGTTGTGGTTACTAGTTAAGCCGGGCGGGTCCGGGTAGATTTACACCACAACCTAGTCTAACCTCGGGTTTTAAGTGCTACATGACCAACTACCCACATTGGGTCCTATTGTTTGTAGCCACTAGTTAAGCCGGGCGGGTCCGGGTAGATTTATGCTACAAACTCAACCCAACCTGGAGTTGGGCACTTTCATGTTTGGTCTAGTGTCTTATTACACTTACAACCCACCCATGTCTAGTTCAAGTTCCATGTTTTCCCCACGTGTCATGACCATATTTAAATGTATCATGAATGTCATGTTCTCATGTAAATCCCATGTCAAGTTTTTCATGTCATACCCACGTTTTTCCTAAGCTACCCAAAGGTATTTCCAACCTAAGTGGAAGCGAGTCACATAGTAGGGTATTATGCCAACATATTGGCTACAAACATGCATAGTATCATAAGGGAATTTGGCCATAAGCATGCATAGTGTCATAAGGGAATTTGGGTCGTAAACATGCATAGTGTCATAAGGGAATTTGGCCACAAATATGCATAGTATCATAAGTGAATTTGGCCACAAACATGCATAAGCCCCCAAAGTCAAGTCCTTGCCCATGTTTCACAAGTCAAGTGGTTCCCAATGGTTCATGCTAACATTTCATAGATAAAGACTCAAACTTGCAAGATATACTAGGTTAAACATAACATGAATGGCATGATTAAGTCGCTACAACTTAGCCCAAGGTCATAGATCATAGAAAAGGGGCAAATTTAGGTTCACATAAGCTAGCATACTTATGTCTCATCGCATTTTATCCCATGTCACATTAGAACCACCGTTGGAATCTACAAGTAGCTAGAACTTACCTAGCGAGGCTTAGGGAAGGATCATGCATCGTCGTGACGAAGAAAGGTGGCTCCTTTGATGAAGAACCGTCATGAAATCGCCATAGCAACGTTGATCGAGCCTCGATTTGGTGTAGCAAGCTTGCACCTTTCGATTCGGATCCAATTTGCATGCATAGTCTCTTAGAGTTGGAGATGGAGGCCATGATCACTTGGCATTTGGGCAGCACTTCGTGGCATGATTGATTTGTGAGGGTTTAGGGTAGGCTTAGGGGTCTTTTTATAGAGATTAGGAGTAGTTTAGGCCGTAGGATAAACCCTAGGATAGATTTGAACCCTCAAAAATCGTCACAAGCCTCCAAAACCGAGCCAACATGACAAGCAGGTGCACCAGGTCGGAGTTCTACAGGGGGGGTCGACACCCATGTCGACCCCCTGGAGAGGGGTCGACCCAGGGGTCGACACCCTGTGTGTCTGGCGGGAGTTTTCCCGCCTTCTCTTTTTGGGCTGAATTCAAATCTGTTTTCGTATCCGGATTTTCGTGAAAATTCGCGAGGCCATATCTCGGTCATACGGACTCCGATTTACGAAATTTCGGACTCTATTTCGCGTATTTTTCCGAGACGAACGCAATGACGCAACCCGTTTATCCTGATTCAGATTTTATAATTTAATTCTGCCTTGATTCTTGTCTTAACACGTTGTTAAAATTCGGGTTGTTACATTCTCCCCTCCTTTAAGGATTTCGTCCCCGAAATCTCCAAGTTAGGAAGAACATATCCTACCATCCATCATCCATCTACTCAAAACATCATCCACAGGCAACCATTGTCCATAGACGATTTCTAATGCCATATGAACATATGCAAAGTGTGTGTGTATATGCTCCTTAGCTAATGCTAATGATCAGGCTTGAATGATCTTTCTAATGCAAAGTATGTTTAGTGCCATGAATCCAACATGTATGCAAATAGTCCTAGTCATATAAATGCTATATGTGTGCACAACCATTCATTCATATGCAACACCCACATGATAACACATTCAATTTCATCCATAAACAGGTATAAATACTCGTGCATATGCGATATGAAATGTGAGTGCGTCGATCTAGTATCTAATGTGTATTCGCACATCCACGAGCAACCACTTGCAACCATATCAATCATAACATGTTTCAAAC
Source organism: Allium sativum (assembly GCA_030737875.1). Lineage (NCBI taxonomy): Eukaryota > Viridiplantae > Streptophyta > Magnoliopsida > Asparagales > Amaryllidaceae > Allium > Allium sativum. The sequence goes on from JASFAX010002164.1 coordinate 9,999, forward strand.
ACATGTTTACATCCATAGGATTCTACCTAAGGTTCTCACGATAGGATCGAGGAGATAAACAAGGTAAACTCCCTACGGGGTTTGCAACAAAAACAGGACCGAGAGGATATTCACCAAAAGATAACATGCGAGCAAGCTCTACAGGAAAAACCAGGGATCAAGGATACACTCTTTAAAAAGAGGTACGATGCGCATGTCTAGCCTTACGTCTTCTAAGTCGCGTTTCCTTGAGCTTAATTCCTTGGTGCCTTGACCATCTTTTTAACTCCATGATTTCGTAGCTCCTTGATTCCTATTTCCAAGATATGCGTTAGAACTCATTTCATTGTCGCCTCTTATTCCACTTTCACTTATCCTTTTCCTAGTATACTTGGCTCAAACGTATCCACTTACTCATGTAAGCTCTCCAAAATTCACTAGGGAATTCTGGATCTCGTTTGCCGATGCCAATCCATGTTTCCAAGAGTACTTACTAGGGTGATTCCCATAACTCATGCATAAGCGAAACAAACCATCCGCCTTAGCGGCGAATTCTATTCGAACGGATTACTGTAACAACCCGTAAAATGCGAGCCAGTTTGAAATTTTTATTTTGGCAATTTTAGCGAATTTTGAATATTTAAAATGAATTATTTTAAATAAAATCGACGAGAAATTTATTTTGAATAAATCGAACGTATATATTATATACGTCGTCGTTAGAAAATAAATATTTATATATAATTATAAATAGAATTGAAAATGGCGCGGTAGTTCGAAAATTCGATTTCTAATTTCAAATGAATATACAGAATTCAATATAAGTCAGAATTGAACGAAACAAGAAATATTTGAATCTGTATAACTATATCTTTGTAACGAAGTTAACAAACTGAGATTTCATCTTAGAAATGATAAGATATGTCCAGTTTAAAATTAGAAATAGTCGCTGTGGAATTTATATATATTTTTATATATATAAGGCCCTTAAAAATGGTCATTTTGCAAACGACCTCGGATTTCGACGAAACCAGTTTTGTTGGGTCCGCAGTGTCAAATTATTGCTAGGTTTCAAATTTCATAATTTTTCGAATCAATATGTGAGCGTGGCAAAGGAAAACGCGTTTGATCAGTTTCAGTTGATTTTAATCGACTGGAAATTGGCCATTTTTCTAACGGTCTCAGAATTCGACGAAATTAGTTTTGTTAGGACCGTATCGTCAATACGAAGCTAGAAAATATTTTTCGGGAATTTTTCTAGTTAGTATGTGGCCCCGGTAATTTGAAATGTACGTTTAAAATTCAATATAAGGATTTAAATGAAAATTCAACAGAAACTGATTGTAACGATCAAACCAGTTTACGATACATATCCCATTGTGTTCGGAATGGGGGTGAAACGCTATGGACGACAGGCGGTGGACCTCGTTTAGAGGTCGTTTGAAAAAGTTGACTTTTTGAATTAAAATAAAATAATTAAATAATTAAATTAATAAAAAATTTAAATCTCCCCCTTTTTAACCCAGCCCCCCCCCCCCCCCCCCGTTCAAAATCGTTTAAATAGAAAAAAAAAAAGGGGAAAATGTAAACCTAATCGCGCCGCCGCCTGGGACTCGAAGCCGCTCGCCACCAACCCATGCCGGAGGCGCACCCCCTCCGACCATCTCCTGACCTCGCGCCTTCCTCTCCCCTCTCGCTCATCTCCTTCCTCCCTTCGAATCGAAGACGCAAACGCCAGAGCCTTCCCCCCCCACAGTGATGACCGCCGACGAACTGAAGGCCGCCCCAACCCTCCGCCTCCTCCTGCCGCCGACATCGACGCCCTTTTGTTTTCTTCGTGATGCAGTAAGTTTTTTTTCTTCTTTATTTTATTTATATTTTAATTCTTAAGACTGGTTTTTCAAAACATTTTAAAACTGATATTTTTAAAAGTAATAAAAACTGAAAATGGTTAAAGGTTAAAACTGAATTTTATTTTAGTATAAAACTGTTTTTTTTAGTTTTATAAAACTGATTTTTATGAAGTTATAAAACTGAATTTTAAAAAGAATGAAAACAGAATTTTTTTTATAAAGAGTTAAAACTGTTTTGTTTTTTTTAAAAGTAAAACTGCATTTTTTTTTTAAAAAAAAAAAACTGCATTTTTATAAATAATAAAAACTGTTTTAAAAGGAATTATAAAACTGATTTTATTTTGAACTTTAAAATAGGAAAAAGGTTTAATTTTTTTAAAAAAAGAAAAAGGTTTGATCTTTTAATAGAAAAAGATTTGAACTTGAAAATAAAGATCATATTTTTAAAAATAGAAAAGATGGAATTTTTATTAGTTAGAAGGAGCAAGACATGATTTTTGTATTTTTTAAATAATTAAAATATAATGGTTACATCATAAGAATAATAAAAATATAATCTTTATATTTAATAGCGAAGTCAAAATGCAATCTTTATATATTGAATAACATAGTAAAAATTCGATTTTTACCTATGTAGAGACTACGGGCAACGAAGATGACGAAGATGCGATAGCAATGAAGATTTCTATCAAGGAAGTGCCGTGGAGTTAGGATAGCTATTGGTGAGAACTCCTCACTCTAAATTTTCTTTTTCTAGTTATATATATATATACTAGGATGTAGACGGTGTTTAGTAGCACCCGACACCCGTCATCCACAGACCATGGATGGCTTGTTTGTTTGATTGATATTGAAAGTGAAAATATCATATATATTGGAAAATGAAAATATCGTATATATAGTGAAAGTGAAAATAATATATATATTGAGAGTGAAGATATCGAATATATTGAAAGTGAAAATATCATATATATTGGAAAATGAAAATATCGTATATATAGTGAAAGTGAAAATAATATATATATTGAAAGTGAAAATATCGAATATATTGAAAGTGAAAATATTATATATATTAGAAGTGTAATAATATATATATTGAAAGTGAAAATATCGAATATATTGAAAATGAATATATCGTATGTATTGAAAGTGAAAATATTATATATATTAGAAGTGTATGAAATATATATATTGAAAGTGAAAGTATCGAATATATTGAAAATGAATATATCGTATGTATTGAAAATGAAAATATCGTATATAGTGAAAGGTGAATATATATATATATATGAATTGAAAACGATGTATATGAAATATTCGAATTGAACTGAATAGTAAACGAATTCGAATTGAATCGAATAGAAAACGAATTCGAAATGAATTGAATAGAAAATGAATTCGAATTGAATCGAATAGAAAATGAATTCGAATTGAATCGAATAGAAAATGAATTCGAATTGAATTGAATAGAAAACGAATTCGAATTGAATTGAATAGAAAACGAATTCGAATTGAATCGAATAGAAAATGAATTCGAATTGAATCGAATAGAAAACGAATTCGAATTGAATTGAATAGAAAACGAATTCGAAATGAATTGAATAGAAAACGAATTCGAATTGAATCGAATAGAAAATGAATTCGAATTGAATCGAATAGAAAACGAATTCGAAATGAATTGAATAGAAAACGAATTCGAAATGAATTGAATAGAAAACGAATTCGAATTGAATCGAATAGAAAATGAATTCAAATTGAATCGAATAGAAAATGAATTCGAATTGAATTGAATAGAAAACGAATTCGAATTGAATAGAAAACGAATTCAAATGGAATTGAAAACGAATTGAAATGAATTCAAATTGAATTGAAATTTGAATTGAATAGAAATGAATTTTAACACGAATTTATAAAGAAGAATTCAATTTTGCTTTGAATTGAAATGGAAGTTGAAATGAATTTTGAAAGGAATTTAAAACTATTTATAAACTTCGTTTTAAATAGAAATCGTCGAAATATATATTATATATATTATATATATTATATAATGGCCTGAATAGAACGCGTCGCGCCGCGGTAGTTCGTGAATTTCGACCATTTATTTCAAACGGACATTACGGGAGATCCGACCGTCGGATTCTCCTGAAACCGGAACCGTTGGGTTCGTATCGAAAAGGGCTTTCTAAAAAATATTATAAATTAGAAATCCAACGGTTGGATTTGGAGTTATGTCCAAATCAAATTTGAAAAAGGTCGCTGTAAGTGCAGTTCGATGGCCGTTGATGGAAATCGACTGTACGGGCCTTGATAAAATTATTAAAAATAGTAATAATTTGTGTGAAATCATAAGAAATGATTGGTGAAGAATTGGGATGAAAAACTCCATATTTGAAAAGATAAAAATAGATTTTTATCGAAATGAACTAGTTGTTAACTAGAAAAATAATCCAATGGTTATAAATAAATAAATTGGATTAGAGTTAAATTGAAATTATCAATGGATATTTTCGATATTGGATTCCATGATTATACAGATATTGTGATGGGAATTTGGAAGATATCGATATCGTTATTCCCGATATGATATCTGTTGGTTTCAGGATTTGATGTTGAATATAAGCCAATACTCTCTCTATTTAAAACCTTATATTTAATGTCAAATTTGATTGATTGATGGTTTGGATTGTGCTCGACCAGTTTATGAGCAAAATATGCTTTTGCATTTAGCATTGGGTTGGGTTGAAAATATCTGTGTGCTAACGCCTTGTGAAACACTTCACGATTTGACGATAAGGTGTTTAGCGATGTTGTGTTCATTTCAAATTTAATGAATGATTGTGAAATGATATTTTTCTTAAGTGAAAAGAAATGTATTCCCGATTTTGGACAGGGAATGTTTTATAAAAAATGTTTTATAAAACAGAAAGGATTTCGAGGCCCAAAACCCGATGATTTCTAAAATGATTTAGAAATGTATTATATGTTACATTGTGGTTCATCGTGTATTCGATTAGTTGCTATTGATGATGTATCTGTTTGGTGGCGGAGAATTTATTCTCTTGCTTAACACCCTTCTTTGAGACGTACGAGCTCAAAGGTTATGTGATTAATAGTGACTGATCATATGCGTGAATTACTGATGTGAAGTACTATATTTTGAAAGTACTTGTGATTATTACGTTGTAAAATGATTTTCCCTTCTTCGGGATATGAAATGATTTAGTATGTGGCTAAAGATTCGGGTAACCCTGAGACTAAAAGTATGGGTGAGAGGGCGGTGTATGCTCTCCATGAGTGGGAGGTGCATCGTCGGTGTAGCCTACTCCTACGTGGGGTAGGTGCACATATATATATCGAGTTGCGAGGTGCGTACCCTTTGCCTTGTCGATGGGGAGCACGATATTTGGTTGCATACTTGTTTGTATGCATTGTTATGTTTTGGAATTCACATTTCAAAATGATTTGATTTGAAATCCCGAAGTGAAATCTACTTTAAGATAGAAAGTTAGATATGTATTTCAAATGATTTGAAATAAGAAATCGGGAATAAAATCCAAAGGAATAATTTCTGTAAATTGAATTGGATTTAGAAAATCTAAGTGTAGTGATTAATCTAAGTGGGTAGATTGGGATATTGCATGTTGATTGATGCATAGTAGATCCATATATCTATATTGATTGTTGTTTATACACTGGCTTTCATGGGGGTAAACCCGTTCCGCGAAAGTGGCGTGGTCCCGTGATTTGCATTATTTTTGAACAAAGTTAACAACTGTTTTTGAGTTCTCACACCAGTCCCATGACTGACCTGTAGTTTGCTTTTCCCTTGCGAACTCGGGTGCCCCTATTTTCCACACGGGCAGTCGAGTGGTTTTATTTTGCAGATGTATTGAGCAGGATTCTGGATTGAAGCTTTAAGCTGTGTCCAGGCATTTACAGTCTTCCGCTGTGTAGTTTATATTTCCGCTGTGCACTGTTTTACATTTATGTAAATTTATCTTCCGCTGTGTATTATTTTCGATATACTCTGATATTCTGTACTTTGATGTAACATTATTATGATGTTTATTGAAGTCTTCTGTTATTTGTTCTGATGTGTTGTATACCCAAAGTTAGCGTATGCGGGATTCGAACGGTCTTGGTCGATTTAGCGATCGATTAGGTCCGGGCGAAACCCGTGTCGTTACAGCGTGGTATCAGAGCTTTGGTTAAACTCAAATCTTTGGGGTACAACTCGTTAGAACTGAACAAAAGACTCATCAGAGGTAGGATTAGTAATGTCCTATAAAAGAATCCTCATTAGAGATAGAATCAGTAGCATTCTAGAATGAGTGACTCATTAGAGATGGGGTTAGAAATGCCCTAGAATGAGTCGAGAGTTATTTGTTTATAAATAACGTAATTGTGATTATATATATAATCTGATCTTAGAAAATATGATTTTAAATATATAAAATTATATATTTGAAAATATAATCAATTAATTGATTGATGTTTGTGTTGTTGGTTTACTTGTTTGATAATTTTTAACCATTTAGCCAATTGAACCAAATAGTAAACTGTATTGAAAATTGGTTGCGTTTGCTTGCATATACATATGTTTATATTGAACAGGTCATAGCAAGGAGGCTAGAGCCAGAGAATAAAATTTGTTTGCCCGACAAATAGGTACATGTTTACTACATAATTTTCTGTTTTGTTTGGGTGATGATGATTTTGTGAGCCTATTGGCTAGCCGCTTGGCTTTTTCTTTTTCTTTTTGAGATCTGAAGGACCGGGGAAGCTATTTGAAATTCCCCGATGCTCCCGGTGCAGGGGAGGTTATGGCGAAATTTTTCAAAAATTTAGGGTGTTAGCCAAATTTTTGAAATTTTGGAAATTCTCAGAAACTAAAGAGTTGGAGAAGGGAAGCCTGATCGATCGTAGAGCTTATTAATCAAACCACTTTCGACTTTGTTCCTTTTCGGGGACGAAAAGTTTTAAGTGGGGGAGATTGTAACAACCCGTAAAATGCGAGCCAGTTTGAAATTTTTATTTTGGCAATTTTAGCGAATTTTGAATATTTAAAATGAATTATTTTAAATAAAATCGACGAGAAATTTATTTTGAATAAATCGAACGTATATATTATATACGTCGTCGTTAGAAAATAAATATTTATATATAATTATAAATAGAATTGAAAATGGCGCGGTAGTTCGAAAATTCGATTTCTAATTTCAAATGAATATACAGAATTCAATATAAGTCAGAATTGAACGAAACAAGAAATATTTGAATCTGTATAACTATATCTTTGTAACGAAGTTAACAAACTGAGATTTCATCTTAGAAATGATAAGATATGTCCAGTTTAAAATTAGAAATAGTCGCTGTGGAATTTTTATATATTTTTATATATATAAGACCCTTAAAAATGGTCATTTTGCAAACGACCTCGGATTTCGACAAAACCAGTTTTGTTGGGTCCGCAGTGTCAAATTATTGCTAGGTTTCAAATTTCATAATTTTTCGAATCAATATGTGAGCGTGGCAAAGGAAAACGCGTTTGATCAGTTTCAGTTGATTTTAATCGACTGGAAATTGGCCATTTTTCTAACGGTCTCAGAATTCGACGAAATTAGTTTTGTTAGGACCGTATCGTCAATACGAAGCTAGAAAATATTTTTCGGGAATTTTTCTAGTTAGTATGTGGCCCCGGTAATTTGAAATGTACGTTTAAAATTCAATATAAGGATTTAAATGAAAATTCAACAGAAACTGATTGTAACGATCAAACCAGTTTACGATACATATCCCATTGTGTTCGGAATGGGGGTGAAACGCTATGGACGACAGGCGGTGGACCTCGTTTAGAGGTCGTTTGAAAAAGTTGACTTTTTGAATTAAAATAAAATAATTAAATAATTAAATTAATAAAAAATTTAAATCTCCCCCTTTTTAACCCAGGCCCCCCCCCCCGTTCAAAATCGTTTAAATAGAAAAAAAAAGAAGGGGAAAATGTAAACCTAATCGCGCCGCCGCCTGGGACTCGAAGCCGCTCGCCACCAACCCATGCCGGAGGCGCACCCCCTCCGACCATCTCCTGACCTCGCGCCTTCCTCTCCCCTCTCGCTCATCTCCTTCCTCCCTTCGAATCGAAGACGCAAACGCCAGAGCCTTCCCCCCCCCCCCCCCACAGTGATGACCGCCGACGAACTGAAGGCCGCCCCAACCCTCCGCCTCCTCCTGCCGCCGACATCGACGCCCTTTTGTTTTCTTCGTGATGCAGTAAGTTTTTTTTCTTCTTTATTTTATTTATATTTTAATTCTTAAGACTGGTTTTTCAAAACATTTTAAAACTGATATTTTTAAAAGTAATAAAAACTGAAAATGGTTAAAGGTTAAAACTGAATTTTATTTTAGTATAAAACTGTTTTTTTTAGTTTTATAAAACTGATTTTTATGAAGTTATAAAACTGAATTTTAAAAAGAATGAAAACAGAATTTTTTTTATAAAGAGTTAAAACTGTTTTGTTTTTTTTTAAAGTAAAACTGCATTTTTTTTTTAAAAAAAAAAAACTGCATTTTTATAAATAATAAAAACTGTTTTAAAAGGAATTATAAAACTGATTTTATTTTGAACTTTAAAATAGGAAAAAGGTTTAATTTTTTTTAAAAAAGAAAAAGGTTTGATCTTTTAATAGAAAAAGATTTGAACTTGAAAATAAAGATCATATTTTTAAAAATAGAAAAGATGGAATTTTTATTAGTTAGAAGGAGCAAGACATGATTTTTGTATTTTTTAAATAATTAAAATATAATGGTTACATCATAAGAATAATAAAAATATAATCTTTATATTTAATAGCGAAGTCAAAATGCAATCTTTATATATTGAATAACATAGTAAAAATTCGATTTTTACCTATGTAGAGACTACGGGCAACGAAGATGACGAAGATGCGATAGCAATGAAGATTTCTATCAAGGAAGTGCCGTGGAGTTAGGATAGCTATTGGTGAGAACTCCTCACTCTAAATTTTCTTTTTCTAGTTATATATATATATATACTAGGATGTAGACGGTGTTTAGTAGCACCCGACACCCGTCATCCACAGACCATGGATGGCTTGTTTGTTTGATTGATATTGAAAGTGAAAATATCATATATATTGGAAAATGAAAATATCGTATATATAGTGAAAGTGAAAATAATATATATATTGAGAGTGAAGATATCGAATATATTGAAAGTGAAAATATCATATATATTGGAAAATGAAAATATCGTATATATAGTGAAAGTGAAAATAATATATATATTGAAAGTGAAAATATCGAATATATTGAAAGTGAAAATATTATATATATTAGAAGTGTAATAATATATATATTGAAAGTGAAAATATCGAATATATTGAAAATGAATATATCGTATGTATTGAAAGTGAAAATATTATATATATTAGAAGTGTATGAAATATATATATTGAAAGTGAAAGTATCGAATATATTGAAAATGAATATATCGTATGTATTGAAAATGAAAATATCGTATATAGTGAAAGGTGAATATATATATATATATGAATTGAAAACGATGTATATGAAATATTCGAATTGAACTGAATAGTAAACGAATTCGAATTGAATCGAATAGAAAACGAATTCGAAATGAATTGAATAGAAAACGAATTCGAATTGAATCGAATAGAAAATGAATTCGAATTGAATCGAATAGAAAATGAATTCGAATTGAATTGAATAGAAAACGAATTCGAATTGAATTAAATAGAAAACGAATTCGAATTGAATCGAATAGAAAATGAATTCGAATTGAATCGAATAGAAAACGAATTCGAATTGAATTGAATAGAAAACGAATTCGAAATGAATTGAATAGAAAACGAATTCGAATTGAATCGAATAGAAAATGAATTCGAATTGAATCGAATAGAAAACGAATTCGAATTAAATTGAATAGAAAACGAATTCGAAATGAATTGAATAGAAAACGAATTCGAATTGAATCGAATAGAAAATGAATTCAAATTGAATCGAATAGAAAATGAATTCGAATTGAATTGAATAGAAAACGAATTCGAATTGAATTGAATAGAAAACGAATTCAAATGGAATTGAAAACGAATTGAAATGAATTCAAATTGAATTGAAATTTGAATTGAATAGAAATGAATTTTAACACGAATTTATAAAGAAGAATTCAATTTTGCTTTGAATTGAAATGGAAGTTGAAATGAATTTTGAAAGGAATTTAAAACTATTTATAAACTTCGTTTTAAATAGAAATCGTCGAAATATATATTATATATATTATATATATTATATAATGGCCTGAATAGAACGCGTCGCGCCGCGGCAGTTCGTGAATTTCGACCATTTATTTCAAACGGACATTACGGGAGATCCGACCGTCGGATTCTCCTGAAACCGGAACCGTTGGGTTCGTATCGAAAAGGGATTTCTAACAAATATTATAAATTAGAAATCCAACGGTTGGATTTGGAGTTATGTCCAAATCAAATTTGAAAAAGGTCGCTGTAAGTGCAGTTCGATGGCCGTTGATGGAAATCGACTGTACGGGCCTTGATAAAATTATTAAAAATAGTAATAATTTGTGTGAAATCATAAGAAATGATTGGTGAAGAATTGGGATGAAAAACTCCATATTTGAAAAGATAAAAATAGATTTTTATCGAAATGAACTAGTTGTTAACTAGAAAAATAATCCAATGGTTATAAATAAATAAATTGGATTAGAGTTAAATTGAAATTATCAATGGATATTTTCGATATTGGATTCCATGATTATACAGATATTGTGATGGGAATTTGGAAGATATCGATATCGTTATTCCCGATATGATATCTGTTGGTTTCAGGATTTGATGTTGAATATAAGCCAATACTCTCTCTATTTAAAACCTTATATTTAATGTCAAATTTGATTGATTGATGGTTTGGATTGTGCTCGACCAGTTTATGAGCAAAATATGCTTTTGCATTTAGCATTGGGTTGGGTTGAAAATATCTGTGTGCTAACGCCTTGTGAAACACTTCACGATTTGACGATAAGGTGTTTAGCGATGTTGTGTTCATTTCAAATTTAACGAATGATTGTGAAATGATATTTTTCTTAAGTGAAAAGAAATGTATTCCCGATTTTGGACAGGGAATGTTTTATAAAAAATGTTTTATAAAACAGAAAGGATTTCGAGGCCCAAAACCCGATGATTTCTAAAATGATTTAGAAATGTATTATATGTTACATTGTGGTTCATCGTGTATTCGATTAGTTGCTATTGATGATGTATCTGTTTGGTGGCGGAGAATTTATTCTCTTGCTTAACACCCTTCTTTGAGACGTACGAGCTCAAAGGTTATGTGATTAATAGTGACTGATCATATGCGTGAATTACTGATGTGAAGTACTATATTTTGAAAGTACTTGTGATTATTACGTTGTAAAATGATTTTCCCTACTTCGGGATATGAAATGATTTAGTATGTGGCTAAAGATTCGGGTAACCCTGAGACTAAAAGTATGGGTGAGAGGGCGGTGTATGCTCTCCATGAGAGGGAGGTGCATCGTCGGTGTAGCCTACTCCTACGTGGGGTAGGTGCACATATATATATCGAGTTGCGAGGTGCGTACCCTTTGCCTTGTCGATGGGGAGCACGATATTTGGTTGCATACTTGTTTGTATGCATTATTATGTTTTGGAATTCACATTTCAAAATGATTTGATTTGAAATCCCGAAGTGAAATCTACTTTAAGATAGAAAGTTAGATATGTATTTCAAATGATTTGAAATAAGAAATCGGGAATAAAATCCAAAGGAATAATTTCTGTAAATTGAATTGGATTTAGAAAATCTAAGTGTAGTGATTAATCTAAGTGGGTAGATTGGGATATTGCATGTTGATTGATGCATAGTAGATCCATATATCTATATTGATTGTTGTTTATACACTGGCTTTCATGGGGGTAAACCCGTTCCGCGAAAGTGGCGTGGTCCCGTGATTTGCATTATTTTTGAACAAAGTTAACAACTGTTTTTGAGTTCTCACACCAGTCCCATGACTGACCTGTAGTTTGCTTTTCCCTTGCGAACTCGGGTGCCCCTATTTTCCACACGGGCAGTCGAGTGGTTTTATTTTGCAGATGTATTGAGCAGGATTCTGGATTGAAGCTTTAAGCTGTGTCCAGGCATTTACAGTCTTCCGCTGTGTAGTTTATATTTCCGTTGTGCACTGTTTTACATTTATGTAAATTTATCTTCCGCTGTGTATTATTTTCGATATACTCTGATATTCTGTACTTTGATGTAACATTATTATGATGTTTATTGAAGTCTTCTGTTATTTGTTCTGATGTGTTGTATACCCAAAGTTAGCGTATGCGGGATTCGAACGGTCTTGGTCGATTTAGCGATCGATTAGGTCCGGGCGAAACCCGTGTCGTTACAATTACCCACAACTGCATCCTGAGATTCTAGGTAACTAACCATGACAGAACCCAAAAGGTTACACGAGACTTCGAGGGTATCACCAAGGTGAGTCGAGTGTCTAACTACCCTCTTTCCAAAATCGAGAATGGCACCCCTTATTGGGTGACCACTTTATCCCTAGAATCCATCCGTAGCCGAGACATGTCATTCTCAAATTCAAACAAGTCATGAAGGAATGGACCAACTCTCCAACCAGATTTTTGGGACAAAAACTGGGATCCTCTACCATGCTAGTACTAAGGTGCAGAGACTCAACTATCCAAGCAGACTTAAATGATACGATGATCAAGACAAAGTCTGGACGGGATGATAGAAAAGAATGACTAAACCTTTACCAGAAACGGTACCATCTCTTTTAGGTACCCTAGAAATGGGAGCGTACAATTGCCCTCTCCGATGATCTTGTCCTTGTCCTCCTTGATGGACTAAGCCATACCAACAAGTTGCTTATCCTTAAGCTCGCGTCCTTTATCCTTACTCTTATTATCCTTCCTTGTACCACGGCAACAGGTCTCTCGAGAACCACCTCCATCGTACGGAAAACACCTACATGGCTAGACAAAGATTAGTCACAGTTAGAACTACTGTGACTACAGATGGAGGAAAGAAAAAGAGATTCAATCAAGGAATCAAAGGATAGTGCTAATGGCTTTTGGGGAATAGCCTTTAAAAACTTTTCTTGAAAAATGCTTCTTTGTAAACGGTTTTTCAAATAGTTTTCCGAAGGTTTTAAAAACTTTTGCCCAGTCTGATAACCTTCTGCTCTGATACCAAATGTAACACCTCACCTCCGCTAGGGTCACTCACAAAGGGAATGCACTAGGTTTGGTGAAGCATTATCGAGGTAAACATGCACAGAAATATTACAAGACAGAACATATATAAAACAGCGTAAGTAAAACAAATTTCATTTACCTTATAAAACAAGGTCTAAAACCTTTTACAGCAGAATACATCAAAACCTGTCTTGCAATAATAAAGAAGCATAAAACCTTTTCATAAATTATTCCCCAAGTGAAACAGTAAAGTATCCATAGCCAAGAAAAGTCCAAGCCATACATGATGACCTTCAAACGGAAGAAGTCCGAACTAACAACAGCATTTCCTCCCTGAAACCTGGGGGGGAACGGAAGACAAAGAGGCGAAAGAAAACGGGGTCAGTCATAAAGACTGGTAAGTCCTATCTACTTCCAGTATAAAAACAGGTAAAGGTAACATGACATGCATAAACTGAAAGTAAACAAAAGGATGACAACAAGATAGATTGGCTAAACCAAGATAACCGGATGAACTACTGTAGCAAGGTAAACTAAAGTATCATGATAAACTACAGTGTCAAGAATCAAGGTATCACATCGTCATGTTTCTATCAAGTATACTATCACAAGGTATCTGTCATGTATAACATCCCACGGTATCTATCATGTATAACATCCCAAGGTATTTGTCACGTATATTTGCTCTGCACCTCTCGTACTAGTATCCCTACCCGCGTCACGTGTTAACTATGAATGTCCCTTGCCCAATGTCATGTGATGGTCCATGTCAACCTAATATATAGCATATGTAGGTTTTTCCCAACTCGTATGTTTCTTTCCATGTATAAGTTCAGTCCTTTGCCGTAGGCCGTACGGGCTTTCCCATGTAAATCTATACCACCTCAACGTAGTACCATTTTATCCTTGAAGTTGTTTTGGACTGCCACCCTTGATCTAGTTATGTTTTCTTACCATGAACTATCGCGTGTTCACTTAGGATTTATGCCACCTAGGACCACTAGGGATTATGCTACCTAATGAACATTTCCGTGTCTCGGTTTGGGTTCAGCCACCTAGGGCCACTAGGGATTATGCCACCCGTCAACCGCGCCATTTATCCCGCGTATGTATCGTGAATCGTTTTCCATGTCTAGACGCACATGTTCCTCAATGTGCCATCCGAGTTCCGTGCCAGGGCAAATCAAGAAATACGGAACTCGGTCGGGAGCTTTAAGTCGCCTGCTGATGCAGATATCAAGGTCTGTTTTTGTACCCGTGGCTATGGTCCCACGTGACCCCTCCCTCAACTACTGAAAGGCAATCCAAGAAAAATCATGTATGAGAACCACATCCCGGCCCCACTATAGCCTCACTTTCCTATGGGCCAACCTCACCCATGACTCGATAGCAAGAATATGGTCTGTTGGGGGATCCCTGCCTTTCCGTTTGTACACGATTGACTAAAGATGGTAGGTAGTCGGCGACGTGCTATCCAGGGCAAAATCAAGTATCGTCGACTCCATGCTAATCCGTCCCAGTCTTTAGGTCGCTTGCATAGCAACCAAGGCATACTCTTGGCTCTTCTATCGCATACCTTAACCCCTGTGAGGCCGGGTTTCATGGACCATCTGTCACCTCACAGAGGGATACCAAGAGTACCCTCACGTCCCCCGAAGCTACCACTTCGTCACCCAGTTCGTTGGAGCCTTTATCTAAGTCAGATAATTTGCTCCTCCTCGTGTTTTAAGCGATGACCTGCCGTACCGGGTTACTCATCCATTTGTGAACTGGTCCATATCCCTTGACTAAGAATTATTACTTAGTTTCCTAAACTAAGGTTTACCACTTAGTCTCCTTTCCTGTTATCCTTGTTAATTCCGGTTTTCCACCTAATCCCCTGAATTAGGGTTTTGTCCAATGAGTTAAGTATTGTCATTTAAGTTCATGACTTAACCTGCCTACGAATCATGTCAAGATTTGGCTAAGTATTCAGGTCCAAGACCTAGCCCTACAAGTTGGTTAAGTATACCAAGAAGCTCATGACTTAACCCTATTCAATCATCAGGTCAATTTGGTTAAGTATTTGTTTATCTTAATCCTATCAGGTTATCGTGTTAGATTGGTTAAGCACAGATTATCTTAACCTCATCGGATTATCGAGTCGGATTGGTTAAGTATAGGTTAACTTAACCCCATCCACAAATCGTATTATAATGGTTAACTATATTTAAAAGGTCCTATGACTTAACCCTATCAGGTCCGCATATTAGATTGGTTAAGTATAGGTTACTTAACCTCATCAAATCATCATGTATAATTGGTTAAGTATAAGTTACTTAACCCCATTAAATTATCATGTTAAGTTGGTTAAGTATTGGTTACTTAACCTCATTGAATTACCAAGTTTAGATTGGTTAAGTGTTTAACTTAACCTCATCGAATTACCGTGCTTAGATTAGTTAAGTGAAGGTTACTTAACCCCATTTAATTACCGTGTTTAGATTAGTTAAGTCTAAGTTACTTAACCCCATCTAATTACCAAGTCGGATTAGTTAAGTGTAAATCACTTAACCCCATCGAATTTACCGTGTTAGATTAGTTAAGTATGGATTACTTAACCCCGTCTAATTACCGTGTTTATATTAGTCAAGTGTAGGTTACCTAACCCCATCCCCTAATTGTCTTATATGGTTAAGTGTCATTAAGGAACCAAGTCCGGTTTAACTTAACCTACCCATTCGTGTCATATCGGTTAAGTGTCATTAATCAAAATTGCTTAACCTTTTCATGTGGCATTAATTAGATTAATGCACCTCAACCTCTCACATTAGACTTTGTTGTGGTTACTAGTTAAGCCGGGTGGGTCCGGGTAGATTTACACCACAACCTAGTCTAACCTCGGGTTTTAAGTGCTACATGACCAACTACCCACATTGGGTCCTATTGTTTGTAGCCACTAGTTAAGCCGGGCGGGTCCGGGTAGATTTATGCTACAAACTCAACCCAACCTCGAGTTGGCCACTTTCATGTTTGGTCTAGTGTCTTATTACACTTACAACCCACCCATGTCTAGTTCAAGTTCCATGTTTTCCCCACGTGTCATGACCATATTTAAATGTATCATGAATGTCATGTTCTCATGTAAACCCCATGTCAAGTTTTTCATGTCATACCCACGTTTTTCCTAAGCTACCCAAAGGTATTTCCAACCCAAGTGGAAGCGAGTCACATAGTAGGGTATTATGCCAACATATTGGCTACAAACATGCATAGTATCATAAGGGAATTTGGCCATAAGCATGCATAGTGTCATAAGGGAATTTTGGCCGTAAACATGCATAGTGTCATAAGGGAATTTGGCCACAAATATGCATAGTATCATAAGTGAATTTGGCCACAAACATGCATAAGCCCCCAAAGTCAAGTCTTTGCCCATGTTTCACAAGTCAAGTGGTTCCCAAAGGTTCATGCTAACATTTCATAGATAAAGACTCAAACTTGCAAGATATACTAGGTTAAACATAACATGAATGACATGATTAAGTCGCTACAACTTAGCCCAAGGTCATAGATCATAGAAAAGGGGCAAATTTAGGTTCACATAAGCTAGCATACTTATGTCTCATCGCATTTTATCCCATGTCACATTAGAACCACCGTTGGAATCTACAAGTAGCTAGAACTTACCTAGCGAGGCTTAGGGAAGGATCATGCATCGTCGTGACGAAGAAAGGTGGCTCCTTTGATGAAGAACCGTCATGAAATCGCCATAGCAACGTTGATCGAGCCTCGATTTGGTGTAGCAAGCTTACACCTTTCGATTCGGATCCGGTTTGCATGCATAGTCTCTTGGAGTTGGAGATGGAGGCCATGATCACTTGGCATTTGGGCAGCACTTCGTGGCATGATTGATTTGTGAGGGTTTAGGGTAGGCTTAGGGGTCTTTTTATAGAGATTAGGAGTAGTTTAGGCTGTAGGATAAACCCTAGGATAGATCTGAACCCTCAAAAATCGTCATAAGCCTCCAAAACCGAGCCAACATGACAAGCAGGTGCACCAGGTCGGAGTTCGAGGGGGGGGGGGGGTCGACACCCATGTCGACCCCCTGGAGAGGGGTCGACCCAGGGGTCGACACCCTGTGTGTCTGGCGGGAGTTTTCCCGCCTTCTCTTTTTGGGCTGAATTCAAATCTGTTTTCGTATCCGAATTTTCGTGAAACTTCGAGAGGCCATATCTCGGTCATACGGACTCCGATTTACGAAATTTCGGACTCTGTTTCGCGTATTTTTCCGAGACGAACGCAATGGCGCAACCCGTTTATCTTTATTCAGATTTTATAATTTAATTCTGCCTTGATTCTTGTCTTAACACGTTGTTAAAATTCGGGTTGTTACATTCTCCCCTCCTTTAAGGATTTCGTCCCCGAAATCTCCAAGTTAGGAAGAACATATCCTACCATCCATCATCCATCTACTCAAAACATCATCCACAGGCAACCATTGTCCTTAGACGATTTCTAATGCCATATGAACATATGCAAAGTGTGTGTGTATATGCTCCTTAGCTAATGCTAATGATCAGGCCTGAATGATCTTTCTAATGCAAAGTATGTTTAGTGCCATGAATCCAACATGTATGCAAATAGTCTTATTGTATATAACGCAGTTGTATACACAATTATATGATTTTTGTTTGATGATAACAACCAAATATTTATTATTTTAAATGTGTTTGTTATTGTATTGTTTCATTTATTTATCATAGGCAGAAATATAATATTTATATTTAAATAGAATACAAATGTGCAGACATTCATATATTCATACAGTATTTTATTTAAATTGAATATTATATTTCAAACATTCAAACAGTACATCTATTTATAACTCCACTATTTGAATACATCACTGGTATACATTTCATTTCATATCCTTTTTCATATACACTACATCATTCTCCATTCATTGTATTTGTAAATAAATTGAATACGATAGACAAATTTGTTTGAACATAATAATTTTTTTTTCAATCAAATTTGTTTATTACAAATATCAGTACAAATTTTTCTCATTTTTGTACATTTGTTCCTCACTACAAAGCTCATCACTCTAGTATACAGTCATTGCTTACTACAGCATTTCACTCATTCACATTGCAATTATGGCACACACAAAAAAAAAAGGAAAAAACATTTTTTTTGGTCCAATTAGCCCACAATGATACTAATACAAATCAGCATGCCAAAGAACAAAGCAAGAAGCCAAGCATGAAAGCAGGTGACGTTCATAAGTGTACAACGACGAAAAAAAGGCATGTTTCAATTTACTTTTTGAACATTTGAAAATTTGGCAACCACAAAGAAACCAAAACACTTATTGGGCATGAAGAAAAGTTTAATGCTTTCCATAAAAATCAAAAATTTTATTTGGCAAGTGAGCAATTGGCTTTGCAAAACCCAGGGTGTTCAAATGAGTAGAAAAGAAACAGCAAGACTTTTAATGATTCCAGGTATGTACATATATAACATGTTTTGGAAATCTGCATGAATGTTCTTTTGGAAAAAGATAAATTGACAAAGGAGAATGTTGATTTGTTTGGCAAGTGAGAAATCACGATTTATAATTTTTCCAAAAATCACAGAGTATGTTTTTGGCAGAAAATCATTTAATTGCAGTGTTATATTGAAAGCAACAAATATGGAAAGTGGTCAACATTATCCAGGAATTCATATGAAAGTGTCATCAACCAAACATTTACATGCAACAATGGACAATGTAAATTTTGGTAAGAAAGTAATTTTGTTTGCAGATTTTATCAAACATCAATTTGGGGAAGGAATTCACATTGTAAAAATCACGCATGGACAATGAGAAAAGATTTATTTGTTTCCCACAAAATTGTGTCTCAATTTGGCAAATAATTATCTTTTGTTTCCTGTTTTAACAAAGATTTTGTGCAGAAATTAGAGAAACCTTTTTTGGGCAAAGAATATGATCGATTCTTTCCTGATAATCATTCTGAATCAAAATGAAGCCTTCAAAAATCAAGCAAGGGGCTCACAATCACATTTTGGGCATTTTTTTTCACGTGTGCAGTTTATCATGGATGTCAACATTCAAACAAAATCATTCTTGGCAACAAATTCACACACACACACACACACATATATATATATATATGTATATATATATATATATATACAATTTACATGTATGTAAATGTTTGAACGCATAAAGGGTGAGGCATCACAGAGGCATGTTTTTAAATGCATAGAGCAGTGCATGCTAAAGAAATAGGATGAGCATAGCAGCATGGAGTTGGATATATTATATATATATATATATATATATATATTATATACGCACTTGTGTTTACAGTCATATATTTTGACATGCAAGAAGACTTCGACCAGACTCTATCAAGCATTTAAGAAAAGTGCTCATCAACAAATCACAGAATCAAGTTAATGGAAATGAATTAATTGCCTTCTTTCTTAGCAATTATAAATGTTCCTAATTTGATATTTATCATAAATTATGGATGCCATCAGAAATATTTATTGCATAGTCTAAATCAGCATACAGATTTTTTTTGGAAAGATTATATTCTCATTAGTTCCAGAAACTTATATCATGGAAAAACAATTCGAGTTTCAAAATGTTTATATATTTCAGCTAAGCATTTTAATGAAATCAGACACCATTATTTGGAAAGATTTCATCAATTATTTCGAATCATTTCTGGAATGTAATGAAATTCAAAATAGAAAATCTTTCTAGTAATTCACTATGAATTAATTATTTTATTGTGGTATATCAATAGAGTGACAATCATGCAAGAAATTAAAGCTGAGGAATCCAATTCATTCAAGGAAAATCAAAAGGCCAAAATCATGCATACAATCAAGTCAAACCATATAGGAAATCAGAGTAATTTTAGGATTTCATAATCCTATAACTACACACTATTCCTCACAGGCAAATTCATCCAACTCACAAAAAACATCAATCAATTTCTCAAGAAAAATCAAAAGTCTTACAGAGTTGGAGCAAGAAAGATCAAGCTTCGAATTCGAGCATGAAGACAACATCGAACAACTAAAGGAGTGACAAATTTCTTGAATCAATCTTAAAGCTAATTCGAAGCAGAAGAAAAATCCTAGGCAACCGCCATTGAAGAACAAAGTTTAGAGCAATATTGTTTTGAAGAAGAACAAATGGGCCGGCCATGTTTTTGAGTCAAAGCTAAAAGGGGTTTTTCTAATTTGGTTTTTATTTTGTTGTATTTTAATTTCACTTGTAACCGTCCTTTGGTTTTCTAGTTTTGTCTGTAAAACTAGATAGTTACAGAGTCTGTAAAATTCTGGGATACGGATTACGGGTTTGTAATCTGGGGAAAATCTGATTCAGGGGTTTGAATCAGTCTAGGGGTTTGAGCGTAGGGTTAGAATAGGAGCAGGGGTTTGCGAGTGTACATGGTCTTGTATGCGGGAACTGTTCTATCACCTAGTAGAAACCTTAGAAATGCAGCAGTAGGCAGGGTTTTGCCGAAGCTGGGTATATCTGTGTGTGATTTATTTTCTGCATTTCAGTTTCTGCTATTTTCTGTGATCAGTTTATTATTATATATCTCGTTAAGTTTTTAATTCAGTTAAAAACTGTGAAAAACCCTATTCACCCCCCTCTAGGGTTATTCTAGATCCAACAAGTGGTATCAGAGCAGGTATTCTTTAACTCTAGAGAAATGGTGAATCCTTGTTGTCAGTCGAAAGAGAGTCAGTCCAGTTCATCTCCAACTATTTTCACTGGAACAGATTTTTTAAACTGGAAATCCAAAATGGAATTTTATTTAAAATCTGTTAATATTAAATGTTGGGATGTTGTTATCAATGGGTACGATATGGTAGATAAAGTTTTTAATTCTCGTGCTACACATATTCTTTATTCTCATCTTGATGATAATCAATACAGTCTGATTTCCCATTGTTTAACTGCGCAGGAAATTTGGACAGCTCTTAATACGAAGTATGGTCAAATTGACAACTCCAGCTCAAAACCCCAGATTGTCAATTCAGACTCAGAATTCTGTTTAACAGGATTTACAAATGAGAATTCAGATGGATCAGATGATGGAGAATCAACGGTTACTGAAATTGAAAATTTCTCATACGAAGATTTGGTTTATATGTGTGTTGATTTAACTAAATCTGTTGATAAACTCAAATCTAAAAACAATACTCTAAAATCTAGGAATTCTGAGTTGAACAGCAAAATTGATGATTTGGAATCACGGCTTGAATATTTTAAAAACCTGTAACACCCCACTCCCGCTATGATCACTCACTAAGGGAATGCCATAGCATCGGTGGAGTATTTTAGTGAATATAGAACAGAAAAATTACAACAAGACAGATATAAATAGTACTTGAAATTTTAAAACATCATCTCATAACAGCGGAAGTAAAACATGTCTGGTTACATCATAAAACCACAATAAAGGTCAAGTACAATATCCATCAAAATAAAGAAGTACATAATCCCACTCTCATACAATAGCCAAACAAAAGAAAAGATAACTGGATAACTGGAGCTTTACATCTATCCAAGCTCCTAAAGACTGGAACAGCAATCCGATCAAGCTCCACTACTGCTAGGATCCACCGTAGGACCTGAGGGTTGGGAAAAAGATAAAAACAACGGGGTCAGACATAAGTCTGAGCGAGTCCTATAACTTTAACAATACAATCGTTAAAGTAACCAGAGAAGACATAAACTGATATACGGTAACATATAGGGATGAATGGCTACCCTAAGCAGTCAACTAAACGAAGATAAAGGATAAAGACGCATCTACCCTCCCTAAGGTAAATTACTAAACTGCACCACACCAGTCGTTCCTAACTTAAAGGTTGATCCCACCCAAGGACTTATAAAATTTACTAATTAGTACCTGCGTACCCCTAGGTGACCAAGTAGGCGCCACGGGGCCCTACAATCCACTAGGTGTACACACTACTTCCCATTCGATCGGCTCCCTAACGTAGATACCCGTGCTGGCCCCACCGTGGGATGTATCATTCCCCAATGTGGCAACCTGATGAAACTAAAGGTGCACGGCTTATATCTACTCGATGCAACAACGGCTTACCTACCAGCCCGGGCCCACTCACGCATATGAAGCCCGTTGGACTTGCGTTGCCACCGCTAACCCGTTTGCCTCTTACAGTCAAGCCCAGTATGCGTGTCCCGTCCTCGACATGGGTCGAGCCCACAAAGATACGTATGGGTTACTGGTTGAAATGGGCCTCCACAAGCTACCCACCTAAGCTTGTCCCTTTTTCTAGTATATCCCACTTAACCCTTTAATCATGTTTTAATTACATGTTCCATTTTGGTTAAGTATTCTAATCGTATTTTCTATTGCCACCCAAGGCAACCACTAGATTTTCTCATGCCACCCGAGGCACCCACTTAACCCCTCATGTCCCTCTACATGCTAATGTGGTTAAGTGTTTCTTAATTAATTAATTAAGAACGTAACCTTTGTAAAGACCTCTCACATTAGACTGTCTTTTATGACCGCTGGTTAAGCCGGTTGGGTCCGGGCAGCCTTATGTCATAACAGAGTCTAACCTCGTGTCTTTACATTAATTACGTATTTAGTTTGTGCCTAAGACCTCTCACATTGGGCTAACATTTGTAGCAACTGGTTAAGCCGGTTGGGTCCGGGCAGTTTTACGCTACAACTGAGTCCAACCTCGTGTCTTAGTCAATTAATTACACCTAATTAATCACCCTCATAATTTTATATTAATTATCCCTAATTAATCAAGTTTTCTTAACATGGGTAGACCTAACTTAATAGGTAAATTCCCATGGGGTAGACCTAACTCAATAGGTAAATTCCCAACACATAGTATGGGTACACCTAACCAAATAGGCAAATTCCCATACTATGTTTATTTATTTTGTGTTATGCATAATTATATTAATTTCACACAATCTTATTAACTTATGCATTTAATTACCCCATCGTTCCCACGTAATTTCGTTCATGATATAACACATATAAAAGGTGTCAACTTGCATATGAATGAACATGTTTCAAAGGTGCCATCTTGCATATTAACAAACACATAACTTGCATATGAACTTGCATAACATGTCACATAACTTGCATATAATATGTCACATAACTTACATATTCATTTTGCATAACAAACTTGCATATTAGCTTATAGACTTGCATAATGTGTCATCATGAACTTGCATATTAATAAACATGTAACTTGCATATTTACATACATGTAACTCGCATATTAACAAACATGTAACTTGCATATAAAGAAACATGTAACTTGCATATTTACATACATGTAACTTGCATATTAACAAACATGTAACTTGCATATTAACAAACATGTAACTTGCATATAAAGAAACATGTAACTTGCATATTTACATACATGTAACTTGCATATTAACAAACATGTAACTTGCATATTAACAAACATGTAACTTGCATATTTACATACATGTAACTTGCATATTAACAAACATGTAACTTGCATATTTACATACATGTAACTTGCATATTAACAAACATGTAACTTGCATATTTACATACATGTAACTTGCATAGCATATTACCATGAACTTGCATAACATGCATATGATTACATAGCCCACAACTTGCATATTTAGCATCATGCAAACATAACATACATCATATTAAACTTGCATAAGCTTACATACTCAACATGCATAAACATAAGATTAATGCTAACATCATATCATATGATTCAAAGCTCATTAACCCACATACAAAACCATAAATCTCATCACATCTCATCTAATTAGTTTACCAAAAGATCATCAAAGTGATAGAAACTCACAACTAGCAACTTTGAACACCAAATGAAGAAGATTAAGATGCTAAGAAGGGATTAGAAGTTGATTAGAGAGTGATTAGTATGCAACCCTCTTCATAAAATTAGTGGAGGCCATGAGAGCTAGCATTTTGCCATAGTTTAGTCACTAGGTTTAATTATGAATGAATTAGGGTAGGTTAGGGTCTTATTTATAGATTAGGCAAGTGTTTTAGGCCATAGGATTAACCCTAGATTCAATCCAAGCCATCAAAGCATGTCTTGGGGAAGAAGTCAAGTGTAGGAACCATCTAGGGCCTTTAGATTAAAGATGGACCATGAGAACCATTCAAATGCAAAATCTGCACTTGAGCGAATCGGCCCACGGGTTGACAGCCAAACACCCTGGATTAACCCCTAGTCGACCCAGCGGGCTCGGGTCGACTTCAAAAATCGGCCGGTTCGGTTATTCCCCTCTCCCAATTCGCTGTTTTGAGCATTTTTGCATATTTATTTATTAAATTTTCAATTATATATATATATATATATCAATATATATATATATATATATATATATATATATATATATCTACACAACCCATTTCACTTAATTAAGTATACTTTAATTTGGGAATTTTCGTGAAACTTCGCGAGGCCATATCTTGGTCATACGGACTCCGATTTTCGAAAACTCGGACTCTATTTCGCGTATTTTTCCGAGACGAACGCAATGGCATAGCCCGTTTCCCTTGATTCCCATTTTAGAATTAAATTCTGCCTCGATTTATGTTATTACAGGTTATTGAAAATACGGGTTGTTACATTCTCCCCTCCTTAAAGGATTTCGTCCCCGAAATCTTCAAGTTAGGAAGAACGTATCCTACCATCCAATCATCCATCTACTCAAAGCATCATCCACGAGCAATCATTGTCCTTACAAGATTCTAAATGCTGGATGGATATATGCAAAAGTGTGTGTATATGTACTTACCTAATGCGAAAATCAGGCGGTTACTGATACAGTAAACCTCCTTAATGCAAACCATGATAGTGCCATGCATCCAATATGTATGCGAAACCCTATTGACACATACAAATTTCTACATGCGTGCACAACCATACACCAAAATGCATCATCCATATGATAACACAATCATTATACATCCATTAATATAGCTAACTACACACAATTTTATGCAATATGCAATATGAAGTGACTGAGCCGATCTAGTGCCTAATGTGTGTGTATATGCATCCACGAGCAACCACTAGCAAACAATTGCATCCATATGCATCCATCAACCATAACATGTTTCAAACACATGTTTCAACCATAGGTTTTACCCTATCTAAAGGTCATAGGTATTAGCGAGAGGATATACTAAAGATAAGATAAGTACTAGACAAGCAATAAAGGAGAAGTTAAAAGACATACTCTCAAAAAGGAAATGGATACAAAGAACGCATCTTTGCTTCCGTCTCCCAAGTAGCATTGCTTTCGTCATCTCCCCATTGCACTTTAACTAGCTGAACTTCTCTGTTCCTCAACTTCCTAGTTTCTGACCCAAGGATGCGAGTAGGAGCTCGTCGAATCGTCGCATCACGCTCTACCTCTACATCTCTAAGCAAGCTCGGCTCTACCACCTCCGCGGTCTCATGTAAGCACTTCCTCGAATGTGATACATGGAATACATCATGAACACCACTAAGTCTGTCGGGCAACTCCACCCTATATGCCATCCGTCCAATCCTTTCCTTAATAGGAAACGGCCCAACAAATCTCGGTGCTAACTTCCCTACGGACCCAAAGCGAACAACATTTCTCAATGGAGATACTTTGACAAAAACCATGTCCCCAACCTCAAACTCAAGATCCGTCCTTCTCCGATCCGCATAAGATTTCTGTCTATCTTGCGCTGCTTTCATCCTTTTTCGAATTAAATCAATCTTCTCTGAAGTCTCTCTAACCATATCCGGCCCAAGCAAGATCTTATCCGTAGATTCCCACCAACATGTAGGAGATCGACAAGGCCTTCCATAAAGAGCTTCGAAAGGAGCCATACCAATACTGGACTGAAAGCTGTTATTATATGCGAACTCCACCAAAGGAAGATGTTCTTCCCATGTACCTCCAAAATCCAAGATACAAAGCCTCAAAAGATCTTCTAAGATACGGTTCACCCTCTCAGTCTGACCGTCCGTCTGAGGATGATATGCGGTGCTCAAACACAACTGAGTCCCTACCGCCTCTTGCAAACTTCTCCAAAACTCACTAGTGAAAATAGGATCTCGATCACTCACAATGCTGGATGGTACGCCATGCAATCTAACAATCTCTCTAACATAGACTGAAGCAAGCCATGGAGCGGTCCTCTTACTCTTTACGGGTATAAAATGGGCACTCTTGGTAAGTCTGTCTACCACAACCCAAATTCCCGTATTGCCCTTCCTCGATCTCGGTAACCCGTCGATGAAATCCATCGAGACACTATCCCACTTCCACTGTGGAACTTCCAATGGGTGTAGCAACCCACCGGGTTTCCTTTGCTCCACTTTAACTTGTTGGCACACTAAGCATCTAGCCACATACTCGGCCACATCTTTCTTCATACCGGCCCAGAAGAAAACTCTCTTCATGTCTTGGTACATTTTGTCTCCACCGGGATGAATAGTCATTCTTGAACGATGTGCATCATCCAAAATAGCCTTCTTCAAACCCTCATCTTGCGGTACACAAAGTCTACCGTCTCTATGCAACCATCCCTTATCATCTATGGTGTATCTACCCAAATGGCTGGACGACTCCCCTCTTATAAGCTTCTCTACCAACACAACCAACTGTGGGTCGTCTCGCTGAGCCTCGCCAATCCGTCTCAAAAGAGTAGGTCTAACCTCCAAGGATGCCAACAAACCAGGTACAAAATCAACAGAAGGTCTGAAGTCGAACAAAGAAAGAAACTCCAAGCTTCGTCGTTCCACGAACAATGGATTCAAAGATAGCCTTTTTCTACTTAAGGCGTCTGCCACCACGTTACCCTTACCAGGGGTATACGCTATCTCGAAATCATAGGATGCTAAGAACTCCATCCACCTTTGCTGTCTTAGGTTTAAATCCTTCTGAGAGAATAAGTACTTCAATGATTTATGGTCGGTGAACAACTCGAATCTCTCACCAAGAAGATAATGGCGCCAAGACTTAAGTGCGAAAACAATCGCGGCCAACTCTAGATCATGGGTAGGGTAATTCTTCTCATGCACTCTCAATTGTCTCCCTCCATAGGCTATTACCCTTCCCTCCTGCATCAAGACTGCGCCTAATCCTGTTCCACAAGCATCGGTATAAACAACAAACGGCTTACTCCCATCCGGGAGCACTAAAACTGGAGCGGTGGTCAAAGCTCTCTTTAACCGTCGGAAAGCATCATCACAATCTACATCCCACGAGAAAACCAGATTCTTTTTCGTCAAGCGGGTTAATGGGGCTGATATCTTCGTGAAGTCTTTGATGAACTTCCTATAATATCCTGCCAACCCCAAGAAACTTCTTACTTCGGTAGCATTTTTAGGAACTTTCCAATCCTGGATAGATACTATCTTTGCGGGATCCACAGCTATCCCTTCCTTAGAGACCACATGCCCTAAGAATCGCACTTCTCTTCTCCAAAAATGGCATTTAGAGAATTTAGCTTTAAGACCATGTGCTCGAAGAGTCTCCAACACTTCTCTGAGATGTAAGGCATGCTCTTCTTCACTCTTGGAAAAGACCAAGATGTCATCCACAAAAACTACTACAAACTTATTCAGATACTCTCTGAACACTCTACTCATGAGATCAACAAAGTATGCGGGGGCGTTTGTCAACCCAAATGGCATCACTAGCCACTCATAAAAACCATCCGGAGTCCGGAAAGCAGTCTTCTCTATACTGTCCTCCGCCACTCTTAACTGATGAAACCCTGTAGCTAAATCCATTTGCGAAAACACTGAGGCGCCAACCAACTGATCAAAGAGATCATCTATCCTCGGTAATGGGTGTCTATTCTTCTTTGTGAGCTTATTAAGTTCCCTATAATCCACACAAAGTCTGAGGGACCCATCCGCCTTCGTGGCAAACACTACTGGAGCTCCCCACTCCGATATACTTCGCCTTATGAACCCCTTCTCAAGCAACTCCCCTACTTGCTTATGAAGTTCTCTTCTCTCACGAGGAGCCATGTGGCGTACTGGCAAAGACACTGGTTTGGCATTATCCACCAAATAAATTCGGAAATCTATCTCCCGCTTCGGAGGCAAACCCTTTACTTCTTCAAACACATCCGGATATTCCCGGACTACTCTGACAGAACACAAACTCTCGACCGAAGCATCGAGCGATTCAAGATAACTTAGCAAAACAGATTCCATGGGATTGCAAGAGATCTCGAGAGTGTTACCCAAGCGGGTCATGAGCCTGACAACTCTCCTTTCGCAATCAAGAACGGCACCATTACTGGATAACCAGTCCATGCCCAAGATCAACCCATAGCCCGTGAAGCCCAATACAAAAGCATCACATCTAAACTCAACGCTAAGTATAGAAATCTTCAAACCCAAACATATCATAGACAGATATATGGAGCCCCCAATTGGGTTTGAGACAACCAAGGGATCATCAACTAGACTGGTGTCTAAGTGCAGTGACTCAACTAACGATGATGAGATAAAAGAATGCGATGCGCCAGAGTCAAACAAAGTACGAACTGGATGATCAAACAGAAAAACCAGACTTTCAACGGAAATAGTTCTACCTCTCTGCTGAATCGGTGGAACTGAGAGAACCTGAACTTGCCCCCCTAACTGAGGTGGTGCTATAAGAGCTTGCACCTGGCCTCCTGAGGTAGACCCCGTCTTCTGCCCCTTCTTTGGGCAGTTTTTCACAAGATGCCCTGCTTCACCACAATGAAAGCAACCGGTCTTCTTCTTTTTGCGACAATCCTTACTAAGGTGTCCTGGTGTTCCACAATTGAAGCACTTCTTCTTCGTCTTCTTTTTGTCACCATTGCCTTTTTCCGCCCTTGCCTTGTTGTTGCTGTTGCGGTTTCTTCTGATCCCCCTTTTTCTCTGGTGCCTTAGAATTCTTATCATCCTCATGCATAAGTGCCATGTAGACAAGCTTCTCAAAAGTGGCCCCCATAGGAATGTGAGTCATAGCTATTCCTTGCAATGGTTCGTTCAAGCCTCTAACGAACCTCAAAGCCTTCTTCTCCGGTGTATTCACCAACTCTATGCCAAACCTTGCTAATTGATTGAATTTGTTGACATATTCTTTCACCGTGAGATTCCCTTGCTTCAAATTCAAGAACTTCTCCATAAACAGATTCTCTTCCGCCCTTGAGAGAAACTTAGCCCCAAACCTTTGCTTAAAATCTGCCCAAGAGTCAACAGGGCGTTCTCCATTAGTGACCTCCCACCAGAATGAGGCCTCTCCCTTCATTAACCAAGCCGCCAACTTGACTTTCTTTCCCTCTTCCACTTCAAAGATATCTAGCAACTCTTCCACTTCCTTAAGCCAATCTCTAGCCTCTACGAAAGTCTCTGAACCAAGAAAAGGTTTTCCTCCTATAGCCTTGAACTCCTTGCAAACCTTAGCAAAATTATCCACTCTAGGCTGAGGAGGAGGAGCGGTTGTCTCTGGTGTAGTAGCATTGGCCGGACCCGCAGCCGCGGCCCTAGCCTCTTGCAACCTCCTATACCATAGTGGTATAACTAAACCCTCCGGGATGTTAAGATCTTCAGCCATGCTGAAACGAAAGAGGAAAGATTCAAAAAGGAGATTCCGAAAGATAAAGATATGGCTATTGGGGATTATGCTTTTCTTTTTCAAAAACTTTTTCTCTTAGAAGACATGCTTTTAAAAATACTTTCTTCGAAAATACTCTTAGAAAGTAGTTTTTCTCAAAAATTTTATCTGTTCTGGTAACCTTAAGCTCTGATACCACGTGTAACACCCCACTCCCGCTATGATCACTCACTAAGGGAATGCCATAGCATCGGTGGAGTATTTTAGTGAATATAGAACAGAAAAATTACAACAAGACAGATATAAATAGTACTTGAAATTTTAAAACATCATCTCATAACAGCGGAAGTAAAACATGTCTGGTTACATCATAAAACCACAATAAAGGTCAAGTACAATATCCATCAAAATAAAGAAGTACATAATCCCACTCTCATACAATAGCCAAACAAAAGAAAAGATAACTGGATAACTGGAGCTTTACATCTATCCAAGCTCCTAAAGACTGGAACAGCAATCCGATCAAGCTCCACTACTGCTAGGATCCACCGTAGGACCTGAGGGTTGGGAAAAAGATAAAAACAACGGGGTCAGACATAAGTCTGAGCGAGTCCTATAACTTTAACAATACAATCGTTAAAGTAACCAGAGAAGACATAAACTGATATACGGTAACATATAGGGATGAATGGCTACCCTAAGCAGTCAACTAAACGAAGATAAAGGATAAAGACGCATCTACCCTCCCTAAGGTAAATTACTAAACTGCACCACACCAGTCGTTCCTAACTTAAAGGTTGATCCCACCCAAGGACTTATAAAATTTACTAATTAGTACCTGCGTACCCCTAGGTGACCAAGTAGGCGCCACGGGGCCCTACAATCCACTAGGTGTACACACTACTTCCCATTCGATCGGCTCCCTAACGTAGATACCCGTGCTGGCCCCACCGTGGGATGTATCATTCCCCAATGTGGCAACCTGATGAAACTAAAGGTGCACGGCTTATATCTACTCGATGCAACAACGGCTTACCTACCAGCCCGGGCCCACTCACGCATATGAAGCCCGTTGGACTTGCGTTGCCACCGCTAACCCGTTTGCCTCTTACAGTCAAGCCCAGTATGCGTGTCCCGTCCTCGACATGGGTCGAGCCCACAAAGATACGTATGGGTTACTGGTTGAAATGGGCCTCCACAAGCTACCCACCTAAGCTTGTCCCTTTTTCTAGTATATCCCACTTAACCCTTTAATCATGTTTTAATTACATGTTCCATTTTGGTTAAGTATTCTAATCGTATTTTCTATTGCCACCCAAGGCAACCACTAGATTTTCTCATGCCACCCGAGGCACCCACTTAACCCCTCATGTCCCTCTACATGCTAATGTGGTTAAGTGTTTCTTAATTAATTAATTAAGAACGTAACCTTTGTAAAGACCTCTCACATTAGACTGTCTTTTATGACCGCTGGTTAAGCCGGTTGGGTCCGGGCAGCCTTATGTCATAACAGAGTCTAACCTCGTGTCTTTACATTAATTACGTATTTAGTTTGTGCCTAAGACCTCTCACATTGGGCTAACATTTGTAGCAACTGGTTAAGCCGGTTGGGTCCGGGCAGTTTTACGCTACAACTGAGTCCAACCTCGTGTCTTAGTCAATTAATTACACCTAATTAATCACCCTCATAATTTTATATTAATTATCCCTAATTAATCAAGTTTTCTTAACATGGGTAGACCTAACTTAATAGGTAAATTCCCATGGGGTAGACCTAACTCAATAGGTAAATTCCCAACACATAGTATGGGTACACCTAACCAAATAGGCAAATTCCCATACTATGTTTATTTATTTTGTGTTATGCATAATTATATTAATTTCACACAATCTTATTAACTTATGCATTTAATTACCCCATCGTTCCCACGTAATTTCGTTCATGATATAACACATATAAAAGGTGTCAACTTGCATATGAATGAACATGTTTCAAAGGTGCCATCTTGCATATTAACAAACACATAACTTGCATATGAACTTGCATAACATGTCACATAACTTGCATATAATATGTCACATAACTTACATATTCATTTTGCATAACAAACTTGCATATTAGCTTATAGACTTGCATAATGTGTCATCATGAACTTGCATATTAATAAACATGTAACTTGCATATTTACATACATGTAACTCGCATATTAACAAACATGTAACTTGCATATAAAGAAACATGTAACTTGCATATTTACATACATGTAACTTGCATATTAACAAACATGTAACTTGCATATTAACAAACATGTAACTTGCATATAAAGAAACATGTAACTTGCATATTTACATACATGTAACTTGCATATTAACAAACATGTAACTTGCATATTAACAAACATGTAACTTGCATATTTACATACATGTAACTTGCATATTAACAAACATGTAACTTGCATATTTACATACATGTAACTTGCATATTAACAAACATGTAACTTGCATATTTACATACATGTAACTTGCATAGCATATTACCATGAACTTGCATAACATGCATATGATTACATAGCCCACAACTTGCATATTTAGCATCATGCAAACATAACATACATCATATTAAACTTGCATAAGCTTACATACTCAACATGCATAAACATAAGATTAATGCTAACATCATATCATATGATTCAAAGCTCATTAACCCACATACAAAACCATAAATCTCATCACATCTCATCTAATTAGTTTACCAAAAGATCATCAAAGTGATAGAAACTCACAACTAGCAACTTTGAACACCAAATGAAGAAGATTAAGATGCTAAGAAGGGATTAGAAGTTGATTAGAGAGTGATTAGTATGCAACCCTCTTCATAAAATTAGTGGAGGCCATGAGAGCTAGCATTTTGCCATAGTTTAGTCACTAGGTTTAATTATGAATGAATTAGGGTAGGTTAGGGTCTTATTTATAGATTAGGCAAGTGTTTTAGGCCATAGGATTAACCCTAGATTCAATCCAAGCCATCAAAGCATGTCTTGGGGAAGAAGTCAAGTGTAGGAACCATCTAGGGCCTTTAGATTAAAGATGGACCATGAGAACCATTCAAATGCAAAATCTGCACTTGAGCGAATCGGCCCACGGGTTGACAGCCAAACACCCTGGATTAACCCCTAGTCGACCCAGCGGGCTCGGGTCGACTTCAAAAATCGGCCGGTTCGGTTATTCCCCTCTCCCAATTCGCTGTTTTGAGCATTTTTGCATATTTATTTATTAAATTTTCAATTATATATATATATATATATCAATATATATATATATATATCTACACAACCCATTTCACTTAATTAAGTATACTTTAATTTGGG
Source organism: Allium sativum (assembly GCA_030737875.1). Classification (NCBI taxonomy): domain Eukaryota; kingdom Viridiplantae; phylum Streptophyta; class Magnoliopsida; order Asparagales; family Amaryllidaceae; genus Allium; species Allium sativum. The sequence continues at coordinate 43,117 of JASFAX010002164.1, forward strand.
AATTTTCGTGAAACTTCGCGAGGCCATATCTTGGTCATACGGACTCCGATTTTCGAAAACTCGGACTCTATTTCGCGTATTTTTCCGAGACGAACGCAATGGCATAGCCCGTTTCCCTTGATTCCCATTTTAGAATTAAATTCTGCCTCGATTTATGTTATTACAGGTTATTGAAAATACGGGTTGTTACAAAACCTTTCAGATTCAGATTGTAAAAATTGTTTGAAATCGAAAACCAATCTTGTTCATCTCAATAAAAATATTCAAAAGTTTGAAGATGAAATTTTGGTCTTAAAAGCAAACAAGATTGAGTTATCAAATTTGAACAATCATCTGCAAAAGGAATTTGAAATTTTTAAAACTAATATTCATTCCAAACTTGAAATTGCAGAAAAGGAAAATCTGTTGAAATCGAATTCGATTTTGAAAGAACTTGAAAACGAGATTGAAAATTTCAAGAAATTTGAGTCTGAAAGTCGAAAACATTTTGAGGCTGAGATTGTTGAATCCCAAACCAAAATAAAGTTACTCAAAGAAGAAAATTTGGTTTTGAAATCTGATTTTAAAAGATGTGAGATCACTAAAAATCGTTGTTCAGATTTATTGAAAGAAAATGGTAATCTTAAAACTGAAATTCAACAACTTGAAACAATCTTGTCTAATTTTTCAAACGGTGAAAAATCTTTGAATATGTTGTTGAAAAACCAATTTTCTGTTCAAAATAAACATGGACTTGGGTTTGAGAAAAATAATGTTTTTGAAAGACGAATTACAAATGATTTGAAAAATTCTTCAAACAATCTTGAAAAGAATCAATTTGAAAATTTGAACTCTTATAATTTCAAAGGTTTTTTGAGTCAAAATCAAAATGAGAAATTGTTTTATAATAATCCTTCTAAACAATCCTGGATCCCAAAAGGAAATAAACCAAACTTCGTGAAATTCAAACAGATTTGGGTTGCTAAGGGTACAAAGGTTTATTCTGATGGATTGTTATATAAACAGGTTTGGGTACCAAAACGAACAAATACAACTGTGAGTGGTTTTACTGCCTTTGTTAGACCACTCAATCCTCTAAACAGTTAGCTACCAAAGGAGGCTGAGGAACAACTGTGCTGAAAAGAGAAACTGATTCAAACTACTTCACATCATTGAATCATCTACTGTTCCTTAGCAAAGTCTGACGAGTTAGAGATCCACAACGTTTTCTGTGAATCAGGTATGATCTCTGACCTCAACCTTGTAAATATTTTTTTATTGTTTTTTTCCTACTTCTTCTACCCCTTTCTATTTTATTTTCTTCTATTTGTCTTTATTTGATTTGTCACTGCCATATCTTTGTTTATTCTGTGCTCCATTAACTTCCAATTGCAAAACTCATATTTATCTGGAAATTCATTTTATTTGTAGAAAACTCTCGTGTTTGTAATTATTTCCAGATCTTGAATTTATTTGTGTAAATATCTGCAATTGTTTTGAAGTTTTTTTCTGATTTATGAATTCATAACAGTGTTGATGTATTCTTGTCAAATCTTGAACACTGTTAATTAGAATTCTAAATTTTGAAGATCTGAAAATTTGATGAAGTTTCACACACCACTGCTGTTTTGAGTTTCTTCTAATTCATTTTAGAAAAGCTTGAAATATTACAGCACACCAATATTTATCAGTTGTGATAATTTCATTATTTTTCAGATTGGCTTGGATATTTTGAATTGTATTGAATCTGTGATACATCTTGGAATTCATCTTATATTCATGATCATTTTACTTGGAATTTGTTTGTTTGAAATCAACTGAAATTCATGATATTTTGAATTTCACACACTTCTTAAAATTAAAATTATCAATATTGTGTGACTGATTCATTATATCTCAAACTTTGACATCGATTCAATTGATTTCAAATAAACTATTGTTTAATTGTGTAGATCATGAATATCTCTCATTTCTGATGTAAATGATCTGAAATAACTCTTCTGTTTGTCAGAAATATTTGTGTAAATTCTTTGAGAATTGGGATTTGAATGTCATTGGTATTTCATGAATATTTGACTTGAATACTAGTTTGTTTAAAATCATTTGAATTTATTGATTTATTGAATCACACACATATTCTGAATCTAAAGTTTACAAACCGTGTGATTGATTCATTGAATCCGGATATCTTCACAATTCGTTCAAATGATTTAAAATAAACTATATTTAATCCTGAATCATGAACAATTCTTTGACTGTTTGAAATATCTTTGGAACATCTCCTTGACAAGTCTGCTTTGAAAATGATTTTTCTGTGCTGCTCTGAAACTGTTTTTTAAAAAATGTTTGTTTTTGGAATCATGCTGCTCTGATTATAAGAAATAGATTTGTATAATTTTTTTTTTTTGGACTGCTTGATTTGGTATCAAAGGTTTATCGTGCTCTGATAAATGAAACTTGTGTGCTTGAGTTGCTTGCTTTGTAATTAAGTCTTTCTGTTGACTGAGATACCCTTGTTTAGCCACCAGTGTCTTTTTTTTTAAAAAAAAAAATATCCTTTTTAATAGAGACTACAAGTGGTATCAGATTAGGAAGTGCTGAATTTTGTTTCTCATCATGTATATATTTTTCTTTTCCCTCTTGTGCATTGTATAGCTTTTCATATTCCTCTTGTAATTGATTTTCAATTTTAAAACTATTTATTTTTTATTCATTCACAAATTGAAATCAATATCCATATTGTTCTGTATTTATAATTCATCAAAATATATCAGAATTTGAAATTGTGATGAATTATGACTACAATATATTTCACAACAAGAGGAGATCTTATTTAGATTTTCATGACGGTTGAATATTTATTATAATATCTTTGAACTGGGAATTATTTCACGAACATCTTCTATGCCTATCATCATTCTGTCATTCATTATGAGTTTATATTAATGTGGAGAGTTTATATTTTTAAAATAATCTTAAAACAGTGAAAATAGTTGTGATGGAAATGTGACTGCATTATTTTTTTTTTCAGAATTAGTGAAAATTGAAAATTTTCAAGAATCCCGGTACAGTTCATGCATATTTCATAATATAATTAATTTAGAAATTTATTTCACAGTCCATTTCTGTACCTACCACATTTTCTATCATCCATATATTGGTTTTATACCAAGGAGTTTTTTTTTTAAAAGCTAAAATGATAAATATATATAATAAATATATAAGTGTGTCTCTAACCTCATTTAAAAATCCAAGCTCTGGTCATGCATGGTTAAGAGACAACTTATAATTTAAGCTGCGACTGACCTCATTTAAAAATCCAAGCTCTGGTTATGCGTGGTCAGTGTGCTCTTAAATAAAATAAAAAGAAAAAGGAAAATTGTGCTATAAATTGAAATTAATTTGAAATTCTCCTTGGTGTTTATAAAAACCAGCCTATCTATCCACTTTCTAATCTGTGAAATGTGTTGAAATTTTATGACGTATTATGATTTGTTGATTGATAGGTATTGGAATTTGAGATTATTCGATTTTGTCACTTTAATTGAATTAATAATTATAGTCCCAAATCCATCACTGTTTTTTTTTGGTGCTTTAATTTTATAAAATTCTTTTGAAAATAATTGGGAAATATTCATATTTTTTATAACTCTCCTCATTTTTATAAAATTCATCGTATATCCGTCATTTTCTACAATGTGAAATATGCCACCTGTTCTTAGAATATTATGATTTTTGTTTGACTGATTGAGATTTATGATGACTGTTCTTCCTCTTAAGCTGAAATTATATTTTTAGTCATTTTTTCATCTGTATTTTAAATTCTATATCCTTTTGATGATAACAAAAGGGGGAGAATGGATTAAGATTTTGATTTATGAGTGAATATTTTAAAAATATTTTTAATTTTGAAAATTCATTATTATACATTCATTTCACTCATGCATAGTTATAGGGGGAGTTTCTGCTTTAGGGGAGCATTCAAATAGGGGGAGTTCAATAATCACTGTCAAACACATTTATTATATTCAAAATCTTCATATTTGTTTGTCATCATCAAAA
>JASFAX010002165.1:0-47153 GCA_030737875.1 Allium sativum
AGTTAATAAGTAAATAACGATGAATTGTAATGGTGGTGTAAGATGAAATTTTGATTAAATAAGAAAGAAGAAGGAAACTTATAGAAAGAAATAAGTTATATTTAATCATAAATGATGAACGACATGTTAGTAAGAAACATGGAAATTAAGATGTACTTAATTATAAAACATGTTATTGCAACCATGAAATGAGATAATGAATAACGTAAAGAGATTAAATTATGAGAATAACATGTTGTATGCTTAATAATGAACTTAAACGGATTATGTTATGAATAAAATTAATAAGCAAGAAGAACTTGGTAATTTGAATAAGAAGTCAATGGGAACAACCAAGTTAACGGGAAATATGACGAGGTAGAGAAAGCATGTAACTAATTAGACTTAGGATCTAATGACACATTAAACTGAGGCGCTTGGAACAGTCCATACGTTAGAGGATGAATAACCGAACGGGTTAGATCAACGGGGTGTCGAAAGGCACAAAGGGGAGCGCACGTCCTTCTAGATACTCTTGTAGGCTCCAACGGACTGGGATAAGAAGCACGTGGCTTCCGAGGACGTGAAGGGTACTCTTGTTATCCCTCTGTGAGTGGTAGATGATCCGCCTGTTCTCACAAAGGTTAGGTTTGCATAGGTGAACCAATGAGTATGCCTTGATTGCAATAATAAGAGGCAATCAAAAGACTAAGGTGTCTCAGGTGATTCAACGATATCGGTTAGTGTCCTGAGATAGCAAGTCGTCGTCTACCCACCATCTTCAGTCAGATCATAGTACGTAAAGCAGAAAGGCGGAGAACTCCAATAGACCATATACTTGCTATCTTGTTATGGGTGAGGTTGGCCAATAGGATAGAAAGGCATAGAGGGCCAGGGTTAAGTTCTCATTTAGAGGTGCCTTTCATTAGTTGAGGGAGTGGTCTAGTGGGACCATAGCCACTAGAAAAGCAGACCTTAGCATCTGCAATCGACAGATATCTAAAAGCTCCCGACCGAGTTCCGTGTTTCTTGAGTAGCCCTACCACGGGACTCGGGCGCACATATAGAGAACACATGCAAATAGACATCGAGTACGATTTACGATGCGTACGTGGGAAAAGTCTAGGTACATACATATCGCTCTGGGTGGTGTATCATAGACTAGAGGGCATTATACGATAAGAGAACCTAGTTGGATCTAGGTATTATCACACGATAAGGGAACATAGTGGAATCTAGGTATTATGCTATGACGAAACCTAGTAGGATCTAGGATGACAGTCCGAACGCTTGCGTAATACAATGATGGTGGTTCTAAGCGAACGCAGCGTTGATATATATAGAAATCTGTACGACATTTGACATGGATAAGGGACTGCATACATACGGATGAGACCTACGAGGAGGGTGTACCTTAGTTGACCTCCTTAATGCAACATACGTTAGTGCCATGAGTCCAGTATCTATGCAAATAATCCTAATCATGTGATTACTATATGCGTGCACAAACATCCATCCATATGCAGCATTCGTGTGAAGACACATTCAATTTCATCCATAAAATAAAATTATGCACACGCATCCATATGCAATATGAGAGTGACTTGAGCCGATCTAGTGCCTAGTGTGTGCATATGCATCCACGGGAAATCACTAGCAAACACTTGCATCCGCTTGCAAACATCAATCGTAACATGTGTCAAACACATGTTTACACCCATTAGCTCCTACTTAAGGATCGAAGATATGACCGAGAGGGTATATCAAAAGACAAAGCAAGCATGAAATAAACTTTGGAAAAGGAGATAAAGATATACCCTCGAAAAGAAAAGGGTATAACGCACGTATCTTGTCTTCTGTCTCCCAAGTTGCATTTTCTTGATCATCTTCCCATTGAACTTTCAGCAACTTGACTTCACGGTTGCGCAATTTCTTTACCTCTGTTTCAAGAATTCGGGTCGGAACCCGTCTGACTGTCACCTCTCGCTCTATTTCCACCTCTTCAGGTGAACTTGGCTCAACCACTTCGGTAGACTCATGTAAGCAATTTCTAAATGAGAAACGTTGAAAACATCATGTACACTGGATAATCTTTCCGGTAACTTCAATCTATAAGCCATCTGTCCAATCCTCTCCGTTATGGGAAATGTCCCTACAAATCTTGGTGCCAGTTTCCATATAGATCCAAAACGAACTACGTTCCTCAATGGTGAAACTTTAATGAAGACCATGTCTCCAACCTCAAACTCAAGATCGATCCTCCTCTTATCTGCATAGGACTTCTGCCTATCTTGTGTCGTCTTCATGTGTCTTCGAATCAAGTCTACCTTCTCCGAGGTTTCCCTAATCATCTCGGATCCAAGCAAAAGCTTTTCCGTAGATTCCCATCGACAAGTTGGTGATCGACACAGTCGTCCATATAAAGCTTCGAAGGGTTCCATACCAATACTAGCTTGATAACTATTGTTGTAGGTGAACTCCACCAATGGAAGATGTTCTTCCCATGTCCCTCCAAAATCTAGTATACGTAGCCTCAAAAGATCCTCAAGAACTCGATATACCCTTTATGTCTGTCCATTCGTTTGTGGGTGATATGCGGTGCTCAAACATGGCTGCGTACCTACTGCCTCTTGTAAGCTTTTATAAAACTCACTAGTAAATGTCGGATCACAATCACTCACAATACTGGAAGGTATTCCATGTAGACGAACTATCTCTCATAGATAAACTGATGCCAACCATGGTGCGGTCCTCTTACTCTTAACAGGAATGAAATGAGCACTTTTGGTAAGCCTATCAACCACTACCCAAATCCTGGTATTGCCTTTCCTAAATCTAGGCAATCCATCAATGAAATCCATAGAAACGCTTTCCCATTTCCACTGTGGGACCTCCAAAGGGTGAAGCAAACCACCAGTCTTCTTTTGCTCAGCCTTCACTTGCTGGAAAACTAGAAATCTAGAAACAAACTCTGCTACATCTTTCTTCATCCCAGCCTAAAAGAAAACTCTATTCATATCCTTATACATTTTATCGCCACCGGGATGTATAGTCACCCTAGAATGGTGTGCTTCCTCAAGGACTGTCTTCAAAAAATTATCAACTCATGGATCACAAAGCCTCCCATCGCGTCGTAACCATCCTTTAGTTTCCACAGAATATCTATTGAGGTGACTCGAAGTCTCCCCTCTATGCAACTTATCCAGTATGTCCATATTCTGAGGGTCCTCATGCTGTGAAGCTCCTATTTGATCCAAAATCGTAGGCTGGACCTTTAACGATGCCAACAACCCAGATACTAACTCGATAGAAGGTTTAAAGCCAAAGGTCGCTATATACTCCAAACTCTGCCTCTCTACAAAAAGAGGACTTAGGGTCAAACTTTGTCTACTCAAGGCATTTGCAACCACATTACCCTTACCAGGGGTATATGCAATTTCAAAGTCATATGATGCGAGAAACTCCATCCACCTTTGTTGCCTTAAATTGAGATCCCTTTGCAAGAACAAGTACTTTAACGATTTATGATCTGTGTACAATTCAAATTTCTCTCCAAGCAGATAATGGCACCAAGACTTAAGCGCAAACACTATGGCAGCTAACTCTAAATCGTGGGTAGGGTAGTTCTTCTCATGGACCTTTAACTGTCTTCCACCATAACACACTACCTTCCCCTTTTGCATCAAAACAGCACCTAACCCCGTACCGCATGCATTGGTATATACTATGAACATCTTGCTCCTATCTGGCAAAGTAAAGACTAGGGATGTTGTCAGAGCCCTCTTAAGGCGTAGAAAAGCATCGTCACAGTCAACATCCCAAGTAAAGGTCAAGTTCTTCTTTGTTAACCGAGTAAGTGGGGTTGATATCTTCACAAAGTGCTTAATAAACTTCTTATAATAGCCCGTAAGACCAAGGAAACTTCTTACTTCCGTTGATTCCTTAGGATCTTCCAATCTTGCATCGCAACCAATTTTGCGGGATCTACCGCTATACCTTCCTTAGATACCACATTCCCTAGAAATTTCACCTCTCTTCCCCAAAAATGACATTTGGAAAACTTTGCCTTAAGCTGATGTGCTTGAAGGGTATCCAAAACTTTTCTTATATGCAAGGCATGCACTTCCTCGTTCTTTGAGAAAATCAAGATGTCATCCACAAAAACCACAACGAACTTATTTAGAAACTCCCGAAACACCCTACTCATCAAATCCACAAAATAGGCGGGTGCATTGGTCAAACCAAATGGCATGACGAGCAACTCGAAGAAATCATCCGAAGTTCTAAAAGCGGTTTTGTCTATACTATCCTCAGCCACCCTCAACTGATGAAACCCTGTAGCTAAATCTAACTGGGAGAAAAAAGATGCACCAATAAGATGGTCAAACAAATCATCTATCCTTGGAAGTGGGTGCCTATTATTCTTAGTCTGCTTGTTCAACTCCCTATAATCCACACACAAGCGAAGCAAACCATCCGCCTTAGTCGCGAACACCGCTGGAGCACTGCTTTCAGAAATTCTTCGCTTAATAAATCCTTTCTCAAGTAGCTCCCATACTTGTTTACTGAGCTCCCTCCTCTCTCTCTTGGATCCATGTGGTGCACCGGCAATGCAACTGGCTTTGCATTGTCTACTAAATATATGCGGAAATCCATCTCGCGTTTTGAAGGTAAACCCTAACTTCCTCAAAAACGTCAGAATACTCATGGACTACTCGAACAGATTGCAAATCATCGATAGATGTATCAAGAGATTCTAGCTAGCTAAGCATAATAGAACTCTTAGGGTCACACGAGATCTCGAGAGTATTACCCAAGCTAGTCATCAGTCTAACTACCCTCCTTTCACAGTCTAAGATGGCACGATACTTGGCTAGCTACTCCATCCCTGGAATCAACCCATAGCCCATGAAATCAAGCACGTAGGCGTTGCATTCGAACTCAACGCCTAACACAAATATCTTCAAATCCCTGCAAATCATCGACAAATGAGCCGAACCCCCAACAGGATTTGAGACAACAACGAGATCCGAAACCATACTAGTACTAAGGTGCAAAGACTCAACAACAGAAGAAGGTATAAAAGAATGCGAAGCGCCAGAATCAAAAAGAGTTCTAACAGGTTGATCGAAAAGGAAAACTAAACTTTCAATAGAAATTTTCCTACCTCTCTCTTGCACAGTAGCCACGAGAGCATGTACCTGCCCTCCAGAAGAAGATCCTGTCCTTTGCCCCTGTCCTTGCCTCTTCAAGCAATCCTTGATCATGTGTCCTATCTCACCACAGGAGTAACAACCAGTCTTCTTTTTTTTCTTACAGTCCTTCTTTACATGACCAATAATTCCACAATTATGACATTTCCTTTTATCTCGGCCTTTATAATTCTTTCCTCCTATCTTCTGTTGCGGTGGTTCTTTCTTAGGCTCCCATTTCTTTTCCTATATCCCAACAACACTAGTTCCCTTTTCTTCTTCATGTATCAATGCCATATCAACAAGCCTTTCAAAATTTGCCCCCCATGAGAATGTGAGACATAGCTAACCAATGGAGTGGTTCATTCATTCCTTTGGAAAACCTTAAAGCCTTCTTATGCGGGGTATTTACAAGTTCCAATCCAAATCTAGCCAATTGGTTAAACTTATTGATGTACTCCTTCACAGACATATCTCCTTGTTTTAGTGCCAAGAACCTCTTCATATACAGACTCTCTTCCGCTGGGAGAGAAACTTCAACTTGAACCTCTGTGTGAAATCCAACCAAGTCTCTACCGGACGTCCCGCATTAGTCACCTCCCGCCAAAACGAAGCCTCATCCTTCAACAACCAGACAGCCAATTGAATTTTCCCTCGATCGCTAACCTCAAAGATAACAAACAAATCCTCTATCTCCTTGAGCCAACTCCTAGTCTCTACAAACGACTCAATCCCGTGAAATGGTTTCTCGCCCATTGCACGAAAATCCTTAAAAATCTTAGAAAAAACATCTTTATGCAGAGGAAAAGGTGGAACAACGGCAGCAACTAGGGGAGGAGTGTCTGCTTGGCCTACGGTAGGTGCCATAGCCTCCAGATACCTACCAAACCAAGTAGGTATCTGTATGCCCTCAGGAAGATTAGGTTCTCCAAACATGATCTAAAAGAGAGAAAAAGGGATTTCAATCAAAGAATCGAAAGATATTTCATATGGCTTTAGGGACTATGCTTTTTAAAACAGACTTTTCTTTGAAAATACCTTCTTTAAAACTATTTTTGAAAACAATTTTCAAAATCTTTTATCCGATCGAGTAACCTTGCTCTGATACCTCATGTGACACCCCACGTCCGCAAATGTCACTCTAATGCAGAATAACGTTAGCTTCCATGAAGCGTTGTAGGTAAAACAGAAACATAACATTACAAGACAAGTATAAAAGCACAGCGGAAATAAAAAGGCCTTTCATATAAAGCAAAGCTTCGTGGTACAAATCAAATTATAGCATATGTAATACCCCATATTTCAATAGTATATTAAAGTCACAAATTAAAGTATACTTAGTTTTTAAAAGAATAATTAAGGGAAACGGGTTACGCTATTGCGTTCATCTCGAAATTTTGCTTGGAATAGAGTCCAAGTTTGCATAAATCGGACTACGTATGAAGAAGTTATGATACTTAGAAGTTTCTAGAATTTAAGAAATAAATTAATTAAATAATCCAACTCAAAATTCAAATTCAAACGAATTTGAAAAACATAGAAAAGCGGGCTATGCGGGAATTATCCCGCCAGGTCTGGTTGACCTGGGGGTCGACCAAGGGGTCGACCTCCCCAGTACAGGTCGACCTGTTTCAGATCCGAGGGCTTTTCGGATTTCTTGTATTTAGACGCACGTCGTGACTAGATTCAGGCCTCCCTAAGCTATAGAAACACCCCTAAGCCTACATTTTTCTCTACACAACTCCATTACGCCTCTACTATGTCCTAATCTAAATCAAAAAATATCAGGGGCGTCCTTATGCTGCTCTAATTCTTCAAGGAATCAAGTTTAGAATTCAAGTAGAGATTCAAAGGCTAATTCAACGACTTCAACGATTATTTTCTAAGAATCAAATCACTGTAAGTTCGCGATTTACTTTCAGACTTAAATAACCAGTTATAATATAGACATGGAATATAGTGAATTTGGATCTACGCTTGATTTTGAGATTATCTATTTGGATCTATTCTTAGCCTTTGTTGAATCTATGACTTTGGGATTATTCTATTCGATTAATTCGAATCTATCGATGTTGTTGAATTTAGTATTGTTATTCAAGCCTTTCATGTTCATAATATCATTCACAATCAGATCTATATGTCTGCGATGTTTTTAATCAAGTTTATTCAGTTATATTATGTTGTACACCAATTCTACTAGATCTGTAATTCTCATATTTGGGGCTATCATCTTATGCCTATTCTTATGCCTATTTTTATCATGTTATTCCTGTTTATTCATTTTTATTTATGAATCTAGATTGACCTATAATCTAGGTTGAATTACGTTATACGTATGATGGGAATACGGGGAAGGTTTGGGTAATTTGGGGCATAAACATGAAATTGACACTATTGGCATAACATGAACATGAACATATTTGTGAAATTGGTAATTGGCATATGACACCTAGAATTGACATGAACTGTTAATTGGCTAAAGATGAAACATGGCTAAATCGAGGTTGCACATCCAGCAACCGCAAACAATAGGGTCTAATATGAGAAGTTAGTCATAACATGCTTGAACCCGAGGTTAGATTTAGTTATGGTGTAAGTCTGCCCGGAACCGCCCGACACATCCAGCAAGCGCAACAATAGGTCTAATGTGAGAGGTTGGTGCATTAATAATTAATTAATGCTAATGACATATGCTAACTATGGTAGGGTTAGGTTAACAACATTTAACCAATTTGACATGATATGTGGGTGGGTTAAGTCAACATGAACTGATAGACAACACTTAACCAAATTTATGGGGTGTACGAGTAGACCCTAGGAAACCCTAGTAACGAGGACCCATGTCAGCAGTAACCCACATTAGGTATCAACAGTACCCTAAAACTAGGCAGGATGGGGCACGATTACTAGGCTGATTATAAGTGGTCAAAAGTAACGGCAGGGGGTGCGACAGTGTAGGTTCCGGCGGACTACGGTCGTGCACGTATTCCAAATTGGGAAAAATAAAGCACTGAGCATCAGTAGATATAATGCTGTGCATCTAGTTTTGTGTCTGGGTTGCCATCCTTGGATTTGATACACCCTATGGTGGGACCAGCACAGGTATCTACACACGAGGTAGGGCCGATTGACACAGACACAAGGCGAGCTAGTACAAGTAGAGGGCCGATCGAGTAAGGGATCGTTTCATGGTTAATAAAGAACATATGTCGGGACACTAGAAGATGGTGCAGAGAATAGTAATCATGCGATGTTATGCTTAGTTTATTTTGTCTATTGCTTATCCTATGTTACCTTATCATCCTTATCATCATGCTTATGTCTTACATTCAGTTTATTCATGCCATGTTATCTTTACCTGTTTACCTACTGAAAGTAACTGGACTTACCAGGCTTTATGTCTGACCTAGTTTGTTTCACCTCTTTTCTTCTGTTCCCCCCTCAGTTTCTCAGGGTGGAAAAACTTCTGCTTAGCTTGGACTTCTTTCTGCTTCAAGTTCATCGATGTACTGCTTTGGACTTAGTCTCATTTCAGCTACGGTTTGCTTTGCTTTATTGGGGAATAATACCGTTTGTTTTTATGCTTCTTTGTTTTTGAACAAGACATATGTTTTTGCTATGTAATTAGGTATTGGATGTTGATGGGTTGAAAACAATTAATGTACCACTTAGTTTTACCGCTGCTATTTTATAAATGTTTGAAGTTCTTTTACTTTATTTCTTTTCCACTGTGTTTATATGTCTGTCTTGTAATATATCTGTTCCAGTACCCATAATACTCCATTGAAGTTAATGCATTCCCTTTGTAAGTGACCTTAACGGACGTGGGGTTTTACATTTGGTATCAGAGCAGAAGGTTACTAGATTGGGCAAAAGTTTTAAAATCCTTCTAAAACTATTTTCAAAACTGTTTACAAAGAAGCATTTTTCAAGAGAAAAGTTTTGTTTTTAAAAGGCATATTCCCTAAAGCCATATGCACTATCCTTCGTTTCTTTGTTTGGATCTTTTTCTTTTCGTTTCAGCATGTCTGGTGATCTCAATCTGCCTGAGGGCGTACAAGTACCAGGCTGGTTCCGTAGGTGCTTAGAGGCCACGACACCCGTCGAGGGTCAAGCTAACGCTCCTCTCCCAGTCGCAGCTGCTCCTCCTCCTCAACCTCCGCGAGTTGATGCTTTCTCAAAGATATGTAAAGACTTCCATGCCATGGGTGGAAAGAAGTTCGTCGGAACCGATACGTTCGTGGAAGCACGAAATTGGCTGAAGGAAACCGTAGACTTGTTTGACATCTTTGAAGTAGAGGATCGAAGAAAGGTTCAGTTGGCGGCATGGTTGCTAAAAGAAGAAGCTTCATTCTGGTGGGAAGTCACCAATGCTACTAGGCCAGTGGATACTTGGGTGGATTTTAGGGGAAGATTTGAGTTAAAATTTCTATCACAAGCAGAACAAAGTCTACAGATGGAGAGGTTCCTAGCACTCAAGCAAAGGAACATGACGTTTAAGGAGTACGTGAACAGGTTTAACCAACTAGCAAGGTTTGGATTGGAGATAGTAAACACTCCACATAAGAAGGCTCTACGATTTGCACGGGGGCTGAATGAGCCATTACACGGTTTGGCCATGACTCATATACCTATAGGAGCAACCTTTGAGAGATTGGTCGATATGACACTACTTCATAAGGAAGATAAGAGTGATAAGAAAGAGGTAAATGTGGAAGATCAGAATAAGAGGGTGGACTTCAAGAAAGGAGGAAAGAACAACAACAGCAACAATAATAATAACAAGCCACGTGAGAAGAGGAAATGCAACTTTTGTGGTATTGTTGGGCATGTAATCAAAGACTGTAGAAAGAGGAAGAGAATGATGGGTGGATGCTTTCAATGTGGTGATGCTGGACATGTCATCAAAGACTGCCCTAAGAGGCAAGGGCAAGGCCAAAGAGCAGGACCTTCTTGAGGGTAACTGCATGCTCTCACCGCTGCTGTACCCGAGAGAGGTAGGAATGTTTCCGTTGAAAGTTTTGTTTTTCTTACTAATTATCCTGTTCGAACTCTTTTCGATTCTGGCGCATCACATTCTTTTATTTCTTCTTCTGTTGTTGAGTTTCTGCACCTATGTACTAGTATGGTAGAGGATCCCGTTATAGTTTCAAATACAATAGGTGGTTCGTCTCATTTGTCTATGATTTGTTTAGATTAGGGTATATCTATCTTAAGCGTTGAATTCAGATGTAATGCTTATGTTCTCGGGTTTATGGGCTATGGGTTGATTCTAGGGATGGATTGGTTGTCCAGTAATGGAGCCATTCTCGATTGTGAAAGGAGGGTAGTTAGACTTATGACTTGCCTCGGTAATACCCTCGAAATTTCGTGTAACCCTATGGGTTCAGTCATGCTTAGTTACCTAAAATCTCTTGATGCATCTATTTATAATTTGCAATCTGTATGAGTAGTCCGAGAATATCCTAATGTCTTTGAAGAAGTGAAGGGTTTACCCCTAAAACGCGAGATAGATTTTCGTATATACTTAGTTGATAATCCAAAGCCAGTTGCATTGCCCGTTAGACACATGAATCCGAGGGAGAGAAAATAACGTAGTAAGCAAGTTAAAGAGTTGCTTGAGAAAGGGTTCATTAAGCGAAGAATCTCTGAATGGGGTGCTCCAGTGGTGTTCGCTATTAAGGCGGATGGTTCGCTTCGCTTATGCGTGGACTATAGAGAATTAAACAAGCTGACCAAGAAGAATAGGCACCCACTTCCAAGAATCGATCACTTGTTTGACCAGCTTGTAGGTGTGTCAGTTTTATCTTAACTTGATTTGGCTACAGGTTTTCATCAGCTAAGAGTGGATGAGGATAGCATAGATAAGACCGCTTTTAAGACTTCAGACGGTTTCTTTGAATGGCTCGTCATGCATTTTAGTTTGACGAATGCACCCGCATATTTCGTGGATTTGATGATTAGGGTGTTTAGGGAGTTCCTTAACAAACTCGTAGTAGTCTTCATGGATGATATATTGATCTTCTCAAAGAGTGAGGAAGAACATGCTATGCATCTCAAGGAAGCTATGGATACACTTCGAGCACATCAGCTTAAAGCAAAGTTCTCCATATGCCACTTTTGGAGAGAAGAGGTGAGGTTTCTTGGACATGTAGTATCGAAGGAAGGAATAGCTGTGGATCCCGCAAAAGTAGTTGCGGTGCAAGATTGGAAGATTCCAAGGAATGCAACGGAAGTGAGAAGCTTTCTCGGATTGGCAGGCTATTACAGGAAGTTCATTAAGGACTTTGCTAAGATATCAGCCCCACTTACTAGGTTGACGAAGAAGAACCTAACATTCGCTTGGGATATCGAGTGCGACGTTTCTTTCCAAAGGTTTAAGAGAGCTCTTACCACAACCCCAATTTTGACATTGCCCGACGGAGGTAAGATGTTTATAGTATACACGGATGCATGCGGCATGGGACTAGGCGCTGTTTTGATGAAAGAAGGGAAAGTGGTATGCTACGGAGGAAGACAACTAAAGGTACATGAGAAAAACTATTCAACTCATGATTTAGAATTAGTTGCCATTGTTTTTGCACTTAAGTCCTAGCACCATTATTTACTTGGAGAAAGGTTTGAATTGTATACTGATCATAAGTCACTTAAGTAACTTTTCTCGCTAAAAGATCTCAACTTAAGACAACAACGATGGATGGAATTCTTAGCCTCATATGATTTTTGAGATTGCTTATACCCAGCGGATGCCTTGAGTAGAAAAAGGTTGATTTTAAGCCCTCTTTTTGTTGAAAGGAAAAGTCCAGAATTTATATCAATCTTTGATTTTAAACCTTCTGTTGAGTTATTGACTGGTTTGTTAGCATCACTAGAGTTGAGGCCTACACTTCTAGATCAGAGAGGGACTTCACAGAAAGAAGATCCTCAGATAGTTGAGGCGATGGATAAGCTAATTAGAGGTGAGACCTCTAGTCACCTAAGTAGATACGCCATAGATGACAAGGGATGGCCGAGACACGATGGAAGGCTATGTGTCCCACAAGTGGGAGACTTAGTAAAGAAAGTTCTCGAAGAGGCGCATTCGAAGATGACCATACATCCCGGAGGGGATAAGATGTACAAGGATATGAAGCGAGTTTTCTATTGGACTGGAATGAAAAAGGATGTAGTGGAGTTCGTTTCCAAGTACTTGGTATGCCAACAAGTAAAAGCTGAGTTGAAGAAGCCCGGTGGATTACTTCATCCTTTGGAGGGTCCACAATGGAAATGGGAGAGTGTCTCGATGGACTTCGTAGATGGGTTGCCTAGGTCAAGGAAGGGCAATACTAGCATATGGGTAGTAGTGGATAGACTTACGAAGAGCGCTCACTTCATTCTCGTGAAGAGAAAGAGGACTACATCATGGTTGGCATCCATATACCTTCGAGAGATAATACGTTTGCACGGAGTACCTTCTAGCATAGTAAGTGATCGTGACCCTATCTTTACTAGCGAGTTTTGGAAGAGTTTGCAAGAAGCCATAGGTATACGATTATGTTTGAGCACGGCCTATCACTCTCAAACCGATGGACAAACCGAAAAGGTGAATAAAGATTTAGAGGATCTTTTGAGATTATGCATTCCTTGACTTTGGAGGGACAAGGAAAATCATCTTCCTTTAGTAGAGTTTGCTTATAATAACAGTTACCAAGTTAGCATTGTATGGAAGAATGTGAAAGTCACCAACTTGTTGGTGGGAAACTACAGATAAGCGCGTGCTTGGGCCCGACATGATTAGAGAAACTTCCGAGAAGGTAGAGTTGATACGAAGACGGATGAAGACAGCTCAAGATAGGCAAAAATCCTACGTGGATAAACGAAGAACCGACCTAGAGTTTGAAGTTGGAGATATGGTGTTTATAAAAGTTTCTCCTTTGTGTAATGTGGTTCGCTTTTGTGACGACCCTCAATCCCGCCCGGCCTAAGCCGAACTGGAATGCGGATTGTCTTGAGAACATGACACATCAGAACACAGAACAATAATACATTTTATTGCTATTACAAAAATTACATCAGAGTATAAGAATATTACAGAGTATGAATTGGAAAATATAACATCAGAGATTTAATAAATTACAAAGCAGCGGAAAATATAATACAATGCGTAGTGGAAAACTATAAACTCTCTGGACACAGCTTTAAGCTTCAACCCAGAATCCTGTAAAGAAATATCTGCAAAAAACCAATACTACTAGCTTCCCGTATGGAAAATAAGGGCACCCAGAGTTTAGATGGAAAAACAATAAACTCCGAGTCAGTCATGGGACTGGTGTGAGAACTAAAACAGTTATTAACTTTTTATTTTAAAATTGGGTAAATCAAGGGAACACGCCACTAACGCGGAACGGGTTTTCTCCCAAGAATACCAGTGCATGAAATAAGTAAATTATTAAGACAACGCAATGCTTTTAGAAAATGAAGCTATTATAAGACTCAGGTCCAATCACACAATGCAAGCGCAAACCGGAGGATAGAGTTTTACCTTATAATAGCCAAAAATGCTTGATACGTGTAAAGCAATAATTATTTAATATTATTATAAGTGCATAGTGTAGAAATAAATTTCGAATATAAATGTATTAATCATAGACGACATAGTACCCTATCCTACTATGTCGCCATACTAGGTTCTACAATTAAAAATGAAAAGTCGCCTATTGGAAATTGGGTTTCCATCATTAGTCGGGGCTAGGGATCATCCTCTCCGATTCGAGACAATCTAGCAAATGTCCCAGGATCCCCCGCAGTGAACCCTTGGAGCAGTAGGGCCGGTCCACACAAAACGCTAGTGGATTAGTTATACCTGAACATACGTTTCCCGGTCCTATCGGACCTATATAAATGGCCACTTGGGACCAATATCCGAGGCGCCTCATTCCATCATCCACATAAGTAAAAATATCAGGGCTTGTAAAACGCTGACACCACTTGTAGCTAGAAGAAAACGTATGCGCTATTCCCTACGGTCTGTATCCCGTTTTTAACTCATATGGGGGTGTGAAGTTCGCGAAGTAAACGCTATACACAAAGCTAGCTAATATGACTATGCTTTGGTCTTCAACCACAAGGTTCTGCTTTTCAACAATAAACCTCGATCATTGTATCTTAGTATGCCACATACTCATTCCATATCGTACCCCTAATCTTCTACCAATATATATATATATATATATATATATATGTATATATATAAAAGGGTGTTAAGCAAAGAATAAACTCTTTGCCACCTACATTTATATATATTTCGTAGGGATCAATGAGTATAGTATAACGGAATACAATGTTAGACATACAATCCATTTGCGAGTCCGTTCTGGGTCTGAACGAAACCGTATCCGGTAGTTTTCCAAGTGCGTTTGGATGACTACCAATTATTCCATCGTCTTGGGTGTACGGCCCAATCAAGATATCAATAATCATCCATACGACATGAAAATTTCCCGGTCTTCAATCGCCATCTTCATCGTCGTTCTTCAATCATCGTATGAATTATTCAGAATGGGTTAAACTCGGTCTTTCTGAATAATTTGCGTATTTTTAAAATCACATGTAATGAAAACACAATCAACGTCTCATTCCAATCAAGAAGATTCATTTATTTAATTGATCTTTTCTTTGGGATATGTTCCCATTAATTTTATCAAAGATAAATTCTTTTAAACTCATAGTTTAATAATCTTTTGAATATCATGTATCTTTTCTCAACTTAAACCCATTTACGTCTTATTAAAACTTCATTTAGTTTTAATCTTCTTAAATCATTATTTAATGATTATTCAACTTTTGAGAAATCAGTCTTAATCTATTCAATTACAAGTATATTTTAATTTAAAGATTAACCATTTTCAAATCACAATTTAATGATTACTCAACTTTAAGATATTAATCTTATTCCATTAAATTCCAATTAAAAATATTAAATTGGAAAACCTTTCTTTAGAAAATTTCATTTAAATCTTAATTAAAAGATTTATAAATTCTAAATTCAAATTTCATTGCTAATTGGGTTTTAAGAACCAATGTCATTTAAACATTGTTCACAATCAACCCAAAACCAATTTCTTCTAAATTTTAATTTAGTATATTAAATTGAAAAACTCATTTAAATCTAAATTCAAAGAATTAATCTTTTCTTAAATAGGTTTAAGACAGTGTTATTTAAGACACCATTCACGACAAACCCAAAATCTGAACTTGATAGTAAATATAAGGTTTTGAATAGAATTATGTCGACTTATATTCAATATCAAATTCTAAAACCAGCGGATATCATATTGGAAATAACGATATTAAATATCTTCCAAATTTCCAAAATAATATCCGTATAATCACGGAATCCAATATCGAATTAAACTGAAGATAATTTCCATTCGAATCTATTCCAAAATATTTATTGGAAACTCTTAGTTAAATTGGAACCAGTTTTAATTCCTTTTTATTTATTCATAAAATAAAATAAATAAATAAATTACTCATTCTTATAAAAATATCTTTTATCTTCAAAAATTGGAACTTTCCATCAAAAACCTTTTTAAATCAATTGTTATGATTTTACATAATTTTTCCCTATTTTTAATTATTTAAAAATATGTTTATTCAGTTAAATGACGTTTCAGGTCATTTATTGCACTGACGCTATTTTTATTCAAATTTGAATTTAACATTTCTCAAAATCTAACCGTTGGATTTCAAAACTTAAATATTAATTTGAAAGCTCTTTTCGATACGAACCCATAGGTTCCGGTTTCAGAAGGATCCGACGCTCGGATCTTTTGTTGCGTTCATTTAAAGTCAATGGTCGAAATTCGCGAACTGTCGCTGTGCGAAACGTTCTATTCAAACCATTAAAATAAATAATATATATATAGTTGATTTTAATTTAAAAATATATTTATAAACATTTATTAACTTATTTTAAATAGATTCCAACTTGCCTTTCAACTTTTAATGAAAATCGAATTTTCCATAATCTTATAATATTAAAATAATATTATAATATTTTCAAAATTTCAAATTTTGAAATTTTGAAATTCAAACTTCCAATATTTATTAGTCATTTATTAATGCATTAACCTCTCACATTAGATTTATTGTTTGCGGTTGCTGGATGTGCCGGGTGGGCCCAGGTAGACTTATACCGCAAACTCATTCTAACCTCGGGTTAAGAATGTTCATTTCTTATCCAATTAATACGTTTTACAATTCATTTTATTATTAATATAATATTAAAATAATATTTTCAAAATGTTTAATTTTGAAATTCAAACTTTTAATATTTATTATAAAATAAATAAACCAACCGTTCGAGTAAAATGGCGTAATCTACTTAACTCGGTTTAAAATAATATTTTGAATATTATCTTAAAACATTAAAAATCGTAATTTTATTCTAAAACTGAATATTATTTTAAAATATTCATTTATTCCAAATTGGAATGAGACACAATCAAATACCATATAATTTCAATTATACGGGTTTCATACATCGCATGTATTTCATAATAATGATGAATAATTATTAGAACAACCAAATAACAATCAGAGTGCAATTTATAACTAATCACAAGGGAGATGTGTGATTAGAATATCATCCCAAGACCCGTGTGGGGTTTCAACCAACACATAACAAAATAATAAATATTATTATTTGTGCACTTGGGCGATGTGTAAAAATTTATCGTCCCAATCAACATAAACAAGTTGGTTACTTGTAAATGGAAGTGTAACGTTATTTACATTAACATAAATAAAATAATATTATTTTACACATGTTACATATTGTAGGTTTCAAACATCTCAAAACATACATATATACAAATCATACATGTCACATATGCAATCAACCACAGAATAACCCAAACACAGATAATTACATACATTTATTTATAAAATTAATAAATAAATAAGATAACTGAAATAAAAGGTTGAGTGAGAAAGAGTTCTCACCTAGGGTATGGTTTACTTTATGGTTCTGGCCGAATTTTGGCCCAAAATCCAACTTGCTCCAAAATTGGCAAAATTGGTGTCTATGCAAAGCTCTCTTCAAGAAGATTCCAACGCATTTCATTTTCATCAAATTCTGACCTTATTTGAACAAGATATCGCTATTTAATCCTTTAAATAACTTAATTACAAAATTAATTAAATTAATTAACTTTTAATTACGTTATTAAAACGTTACCTTCCATCGTTTATAAACTGAGGCGACGTCGATATGGTCAAACGGATTTCTAGCCCAGAAATTTGCGAATTTCAAAAAACGAATTTGACCGGTAATTTTGTGGAAGTTTGGCATATTGATCGACATATCATAAGGCTAGTTTCCGAGATGTGAAAATTTTGTGATTTTAGAGATTTAGAAAGTTGGAACAACTTCAAATGGATTTCTAGCCCAAAAATTTGCGAACTTCAAAAAACGAATTTGGTCGTTAATTTTGTGTAAGTTCGGCATATTGATCGACATATCATAAGGCTAGTTTCTGAGATGTGAAAATTTTGTGATTTTAGAGATTTAGGAAGTTGGAGTCGTTTGCCATTGGTGAAAAGAAGGAGGAAGGAGAGCCGCCATGGAAAAGATGAAGGAGGCTAAGGTTTGAGAAATGGTTAGGGTTAGGGGAATTAGAGATATTACACAGAGGTTGTAAATTTCTAATTAAGCCCTCGTCAATTTTAATCCCTTTGAATAAAAACCTTTAGGTTATTATTTTCTTCAATTTTTAGTCAATTTCAACGTTTTAAAATTCGTGTAATTGCATACTGATTCCAATTTGAATGAAAATTGAAACACAACTATTTCTTAACGTTACGACCAAAAGAAATTGGTTTCGTTAAATTCCGATTCCGTATGAATAAATAGTGAATTCTTAAAGTCTGAAAATTGACTGTTTACATTGTAAAATTCATAACGACCACGTACTAGCTCCAAAAATTATGAATTTTGGAATCTAGCAATTATTTAATATTCCGGATCCATAGAAAGTGGTTTTGTTGAATTCGGAGGTCGTTTGCAAAATTTTCATTTTTAAGGCGTATATATTTAATATTAAAAATACATAAAATAATGAATAATTTCCGAAACTCAAAATATATAAGTGTTTATACTTTTCCAAATCAGAAACATCATTTTGAACTCAATGGAAGCGGTTTCGAGTCCAAATTCATTCGTATGCAAAAAAGTAGCGTTTTGGGCCATTTATATTATATATATATATATTCTATAGCGTTTTTCTGAAATTTTAATTTAGGCATAACTTACAATTTATAAATTAAAATCTCAATTTCTTAAATTCATTGGAAAGATATTCAATACGGTCCTAGCGTTTCTTGTTTCATCAAATTCCGATTTAATATTGATTTTATATGATTTTCCAAAGTTCAAAATTAAATTTTGAAATTACCGCGCCATTTCAGGATCGGAATATAATAAATATAAATTTATAATTCTAACTTCGATTAAAATAAACTTTTCAATCGTTATTATTTAAAATAAACTATTTTATATATTAAAAATCCATTAAAAATAGTTTAAAAAAAGTTCTAAATTTGGTCCAAAATTCCGGGTTGTTACAGCTTTGGAGCAGTGGGAAAGTTAGCAACGAGGTTTCTAGGACCGTTTCCTATCATAGAGAGGATTGGGCAGATGGCCTTTAAGGTGGAGTTACCCGAGAGATTGGTCGGAGTTCACAATGTTTTTCACGTTTCTCATCTCCGAAAGTGTTTACACGAGTCTGCGGAAGTTGTAGAACCGAGCATCCTTGAAGGTGTGGAAGTGGAACGAGAAGCGACTGTGATACGAGTTCTAACTCGTATTGTGGAAACAGAGATTAAGAAGCTACAGAATCGAGAAGTCAAGTTAGTCAAAGTACAATGGAGTGAAGCTCAAGAAGACGTGACTTGGGAGACCGAAAACAAGATACGCGCGTTGTACCCTTTTCTTTTTGAGGGTATATTGTCGATCTATTTTTCCTATAAGTTTATTTACATTTGGTATCATGCATATACACTTGGTATCCATGCTTGTCTTATCCTTTAAGTTTATCTTCTCGATCCTATCCTTAAACCTTAGGTAGAAACCTATGGATGGAAACATGTATTTGAAACATGTTATGATTGATGATTACAAGTGGTTGCAAGTGATTGCTAGTGGTTGCTCGTCGATGCATAAACACACATTAAGCACTAGCTCGGCTCAATCACCTTTTATATTGCATATGCATGAGTGCTTATACTTATTTATGGATGGAAACTTGATATGTTATAATATGGATGTTGCATTTGAATAAATGATTGTGCACTCATATAGAAATTATAAAGTCTATTAGGAATGATTGCATACATGTTGGACTCATGAGACTAACATAATTCGCATTAAGGAGGTCAACTAAATCAGTAGACCGCCTGATCTTTTACATTAGATACGGAACATATACACACACTTTTGCATATGTTGATACAACATTAGAAAACTTTTAAGGACAATGGTTGCTTGTGGATGATGTATGAGTAGATGGATGATGGATGGTAGGATACATTCTTCTTAACTTGGAGATTTCGGGGACGGAATCCTTTAAGGAGGGGAGAATGTAATACCCCATATTTCAATAGTATATTAAAGTCACAAATTAAAGTATACTTAATTTTTAAAAGAATAATTAAAGGAAACGGGTTACGCCATTGCGTTTGTCTCGGAATTTCTGCTTGGATTAGAGTCCAAGTTTGCGTAAATTGGACTTCGTATGAAGAAGTTATGACACTTTGAAGTTTCTAGGAATTAAAGAAATAAATTAATTAAATAATCCAGCTTGAAATTCAAATTCAAACGAATTTGAAAAACATAGAAAAGCGGGCTAGGTGAGAATTTTCCCGCCAGGCCTGGTCGACCTGGGAGTCGACCAGGGGGTCGACCTCCCCAGTACAGGTCGACCTGTTTCAGATCCGAGGACTTTTCGGATTTCTTGTATTTAGACGCACGTTGTGACTAGATTCAGGCTTCCCTACGCTATATAAACACCCCTAAGCCTACAGTTTTCTCTACACAACTCCATTACACCTCTATTCTGTCCTAATCTATATCAAAAGAAATAAAAGGCGTCCTTATGCTGCTCTAATTCTTCGAGGAATCAAGTTTAGAATTCGAGTAGAGATTCAAAGGCTAATTCAACGACTTCAACGATTATTTTCTAAGAATCAAATCACTGTAAGTTCACGATTTACTTTCAGATTTAAATAACCAATTATAATATGGACATGAAATAAAGTGAACTTGGATCTACGCTTGATTTTGAGATTATCTATTTGGATCTATTCTTAGCCTTTGTTGAATCTATGACTTTTGGATTATTCTATTCGATTGATTCGAATCTATCGATGTTGTTGAACCTAGTATTGTTATTCAAGCCTTTCATGTTCATAATATTATTCACAATCAGATCTATATGCTTGCGATGTTTTTAATCAAGTTTATTCAGTTATATTATGTTGTACACCAATTCTACTAGATCTGTAATTCTCATATTTGGGACTATCATCCTATGCCTATTCTTATGCCTATCTTTATCATGTTATTCCTGTTTATTCCTTTTTATTTATGAATCTAGATTGACCTATAATTTAGGTTGAATCACGTTATACGTACGATGGGAATACGAGGAAGGTTTGGGTAATTTGGGGGCATAAACATGAAATTGACACTATTGGCATAACTTGAACATGAACATATTTGTGAAATTGATAATTGGCATATGACACCTAGAATTGACATGAACTGTTAATTGGCTAAAGATGAAACATGACTAACTCGAGGTTAGAATGAGTTTGTAGTGTAAGACTGCCCGGAACCGCCCGACACATTCAGCGACCGCAAACAATAGGGTCTAATGTGAGAAGTTAGTCATAATGTGCTTGAACCAGAGGTTAGATTGAGTTGTGGTGTAAGTCTGCCCGGAACCGCCCGGCACATCCAGCAACCGCCACAATAGGTCTAATGTGAGAGGTTTGTGCATGAATAATTAATCAATGCTAATGACACTTGCTAAGTATGGCAGGGTTAGGTTAACAACACTTAACCAATTTGACATGATGTGTGGGTGGGTTAAGTCAACATGAACTGATAGACAACACTTAACCAAATTTGCGGGGTATACGAGTAGACCCTAGGAAACCCTAGTAACGAGGATCCATGTCAGCAGTAACCCACATTAGGTATCAACGGTACCCTGAAACTAGGCAGGGTGGGGCACAATTACTGGGCTGATTATAAGCGGTCAAAAGTAACGGCAGAGGGTGCTGTAGTGTAGGTTCCGGCGGACTACAGTCATGCACGTATTCCAAATTGGAAAAAATAAGGCACTGAGCATCAGTAGATATAACGCTGTGCATCTAGTTTGGTGTCAGGGTTGCCATCCTAGAATTTGATACACTCTATGGTGGGACCAGCATAGGTATCTACACACGTGCTAGGGCCGATTGACACAGACACAAGGCAAGCTAGTACAAGTAGAGAGCCGATCGAGTAAGGGATCGTTTCATGGTTAATACAGAACATATGTTGGGACACTAGTAAGGTGGTGCAGAGAATAGTAATCATGCAACGTTATGCTTAGTTTGTCTTGTCTGTTGCTTATTCTATGTTACCTTATCATCCTTATCATCGTGCTTATGTCTTACATTCAGTTTATTCATGCCATGTTATCTTTACCTGTTTACCTACTGAAAGTAACTGGACTTACCAGGCTTTATGTCTGACCTAGTTTGTTTTGCCTCTTTTCTTCTGTTTCCCTCCTCAGGTTCTCAGGGAGGAAACACTTCTGCTTAGCTTGGACTTCTTTCTGCTTCAAGTTCATCAATGTATTGCTTTGGACTCAGTCTCATTTCAGCTATGACTTGCTTTGCTTTATTGGGAAATAATACCGTTTGTTTTTACGCTTCTTTTTTTTGAACAAGACAAATGTATTTGCTATGTAATTGGGTATTGGATGTTGATGGGTTGAAAACAATTATTGTACCACTTGGTTTTACTGCTGCTATTTTATAAATGGCTTGAAGTTCTTTTACTTTATTTCTTTTCCGCTGTTTTTATATGTTTGTCTTGTAATATATCTGTTCCAGTACCCATAATACTCCATTGAAGTTAATGCATTCCCTTTGTGAGCGACCTTAACAGACGTGGGGTGTTACAGCATATGTATTGAATACATAAAACCCATTACATAAAATCTGCCTTGTCCCAATCTTAAAATCAGAGTACACAAACATGAAAAATGCATAGTCCCATAGTATAGCCATAGTAGCAAAGCAAAGAAATCAAGCCGTACATCACAGCACTCCAAGCCGAAAGAAAGATGAATCTGAACTAAGTTGCGGTATTCCCACCTTGAGAACCTGGGGGCAACGGAAGAAAAAAAAGACGAAACAAAAAGGGTCAGACATAAAGTCTGGCGAGTCCAGTACTTTTAGTGCATAAATAAGTAAAAGTAACATGACAAATAAGCTGCTGGATGAAAGATATGGCTATAACATAAGACAAGGATAACAAGGTAAATGAGATAGATATGTTGTCTCTTGCTCTTCTCCGATATCCAACCCGATATCCCTCTGCACCACTTACTAGTATCTCATAACAAGATGATCCCATCTACGCTAAACAAGATAATGGTAGTTTTCGTGTATTACTAGTGTCCACCCCAGGTAGCCCACTTGCCCCTTACCACACTTGATGTACCCAACTACCCTTCCCAATCAATCGGCTCCCAAACTTGTAGATACCTGTGCTGGTCCCACCATTAGGGTGTATCAATCCCTAACGTGGCACCCCCGATACCACTAAATTGCACAGCTTATACCTATTGATGCAAAAACTTCTTAATATCCCATTACGGAACCATGCACGCACATGATCCCGTCGGACCTACACTGCCATCATTACCACCCATTTTGAACCTCTTATATTCAACTTCAGCAAGCGTGTCCCATCCCTCGACCTAGACCGAGTGCCTCCTGGATACTAAAATGGGATTACTGACTGAAACGGGTTCCACACAAATGATACAAGCTACCCTCTTAAGCTTGTAGCCCCACTATTAGGTTTCCTACTGGCTAAGCCCTAGTGTACTCTATTGGTTAATCCCTATCCCTTAACCCTTTTCACCCATTCAAGCTAATCTCTTAACCCTTACCCATTTCTCATTAATTCACGTAAAAACATAAGTACTTATCATGTTTAAGTATTTCTGGTTCATTCATGTCATTTCTTATTTATATTTGTAATGGCTAGACCTCCCACATTATATTACCCTTTATGGTTGCTGGATATGTCGGTTGGTTCCGCGCAGACTTCTACTGTAATCCGAAATCTAACCTCATGTCTTAGCACCATTACATGTCCGATTTCTACCTTTGACCTCCCACATTAGATTACCATATTGCGGTTGTTGAATACGCCGGTCGGCTCCTGGCAGATTATACCGCAATCCGAATCTAACCTCGTGTCTTAGGCATATGTGTTCTTATTACAACTTATACCCATAATTCAAATCTTTATAGTATATGCTAATTACCCGTAAACCCCAATTCAAGTTTATTAATAGATTATGCCTATAATCCCAATTCAACTTATAATCCCAATTCATATTCATAATTCCAATTTGATTTATATACATAAATCCCATCATAGTTATGCCCAAAATACCATTATAAGTTATGCCCCAAACCTCCAAATCACATGTTATACCCAAATCAACCTTTTTCCCCATCATTCCCAATATCGGTCAATCGCATAGACCCGCAATAGACATAGGCTCGAAGATAGCCTAGATATAAAAATAAAAAGGGAAGAAGGAAAGGAAGAAACAAGAATAGGCATAATAATAACTGATTATAACAATTTAAACATATGATGATAAAATTGGGCATAGGTGAATTCTAGATTTGATCTACAAACTATGGTGAAACTAATATGATTCTAGTATAAATCTTAGATCCAATTTCTTAACATGTCAAAATCACTCATTAAGTACTTTAATCTAAAAGTATCATAAACTCACAGAGGTTGGATGTAGAAAGGATAATTAGGCGTTGTTGTTGTAGATCTATCCCTTGCTCAATCCCTACTTTGATTGTTGAAGAAGAACAGCTATTTTAATTTGAGTTGAGGCAGCGTTACGACATCACCATTGTTGAAGGCGAAGAAAAGAATGAGAATATGGTCTTTATACAGCCTATAAGCGGACGAACTTTGCTAGAAAAATGGTATAGATACAAATTAATGTATCAGGCTCGAATCTCGAGGGGGTGTCGACACCCCTCTATAGGTGTCGACACCCCTCTATAGGTGTCGACACTTGTGTCGACACCCCTCCATGGGTGTCGGCACCCATTGGGGGTCGACACCGACCTACTTTTCCCGCTGCGATTCTATTTTTGAAATTCGAAATTCATATTATTATATTATTGTTTAATTCAAAATTCAGATTATTATATTATTATTTAATTCATTCAATTCTGCTTTAACTTGAAATCTTCTAGGCTTCATAACTTCTTCATACGGTGTCCGATTTATGCACACTCAGAATCTATCCCAAGCAGAATTCCGAGATAAGCACAATGGCGCAGCCCGTTTTACTTAATTCTTCTTCTAAAAATTAAGTATGCTTTAATTTGTCATTTTAGTGTTTATGAAATTATGAGGTGTTACAGTTTACATAAAATACATAATTTGGATTTTTAAGTGCTTTGCCATGACCGAATGGGTGTTCTTGTTGCCATGGATGTATGGTTGAAATGTTGTTGTAAAGGCTATCATTGTACGATGTGGGCAAGATAGTGTTGAGTTCTTCTCTGATGTTGTAGGTAAATTAGTATGTTTATCTATCCATTCTCATATACTTTATTGTTGATGTTTGTTAGCTGTTTTATCACTTACTAAGTCTTTTGTTGAATTCAAGATTTTATGTTTCCCCTTTATTACGTTGGGTTGTTCATCCGGTTGTGGATGGGCAGACTAGGTGGAAGGTGATAGCTTAGTGAGGACAATGTTGTAGTTCGAAGATGAGCTGGAGGCTTACGTGCCAGTTTTATTACTATCTAGTGTTTCTGTTTCCGCTGTTTGAGTTGTTCTGTGAGTTTTGTAGTGAGGCCTTATGTACAGACTTTGATATTTCCTATGATGTACCGGTAATCTTTTAGGATGTTGTGAAAGTTTCAAAAGTTTGTTATATGATGCTTCACTATTATTACCTATTGTATATATTCTACTATATTTTATCCTTGCGCTGTGAATTCTACGACAGGTTCCGATGGTGTTATCATACTTGATGATCATCCACAGCTGTCTGGCGTGCTTTTCAGCACATTATTCCTCTTGTTTAGTGCAGGGGTTGTAGGCGGTCGTCACAATATTATTCCCTTTCTCCTCTTCCGCAGGAGCCATTGAAGAAGTCCGCACAGCCATCAAATCATACGCCTTCATTATTTTCTTACCCTTCGACGATACTGGACAATCCTTCTTGAAATGCCCAGGCTTAACACATTATTGCACTTCCCCTCAGCTTTCGAATTCTTATAATCCTTGGAATAGTGGCCCTTCTGCTGATATTTGTAGCAAGTCACCTCGTCTTTCTACTTTATCTGGCTATCCTTCCCTTGCTGCTGTTGTTGCTTCCTTTTTTCCATTCCGCGTTTTCTTATTACCACCCTGCTCTGGTTTCTGATCCTCATTGGTTGCAACAATAACTTCTTCCTTGGGAAACAAACTTTCTTACCTTAAAGCTTTCTCAATTGTTTTCTCATAAGGGTCATCCACATGATCAACTTACTATTTCCTAAGATATGTATCTAAGCCCATGAAAATTTTCTCGTTCTTTTGATAAGGAGTCTCAATATAAAAAACGAGCATACTTGGACAAAGTTTCAAACTCATAAACGTACTACAACACCAGTCGACCACTCTGCTTTAGCTCAACCAATTTTTTGAATAGAACTGACTTCTGGGCGGTAGAAATAAAATTCGTCTCAAACTTGAATTGGAATTGAACCCTAGTAATCCCATCCTCGGGATTCTCTAAAATGACAGAGTTTCTCCAATCCATAGCTCTACACTGTAGTTGCCTCAATGTAAGCTCCTCTTAGTTGCATCATCAATACCCAAATCTCCAAATATCCAAACACAAGTATCATGCCGCCCTTGAATCTTGATAGTCGTCTTTGTCCCAAAAAACGGCTTCCTACCAAGAACGGTGAAATCCTTACACAACTTAGCGAGATCAACCACCTAGGTACTTGCACCTGAACTCCAACATCTACCCCGGTTGCTTCTTGCGTGGGTATCCTCCTCATGATCGTGCCACCAAGGCCTCGAACATAGTTGGGTAATCAGGTAAACCACCATCTCCCCCTCCAGGGGCAGGCTCCTCCATAGCAGTATCTTTCAAAGATTGACGACTTATTCTAAATCTGAAAAATAGAATGATTAGTCCATACATGAGAAAAACTGCAACGGAGTACAAGCGCTACTATACCATATACTTCAATATAGTAATCATCCATTAGGAAAGTACAAATATGTCTCCCATACGTCATTACGCCTACAAACTTTGGGTAAAATCAATTAACCAAAGCTCTGATACCATATGTGACAACCGCCTATAACTTTTGCACTTAACAAAGGAAATAGGGTGCTAAAAGACGTGTCGGGCAAGTCTTGACGATCATCAAGGTAGAATAACACCAATGGAACCTATCGTATAACTCACAGCGCATGGATAAAATATAATAGAACATATACAACAAAAAATAATAGTGAAGAACTATTGAAAAGAATTTCAACTTTTTATATCACCATGAAAATATCTCATACAAACACTGGATCACAAGAAATCTGTACAAAGGAGCTCACTATAATTTTACTCAGAGTAGTATATCAACAACATCAGCGGAAGAAACAATTATGTATAGTATATAGTAATACATTAGCCTCTAGCTCGTCGTCGCTCATCAGCATCGTCCACATCAAGATCTATTACATGTTACTTAGTCTGCCCATCAACAAGATTGATGAGCAACCCAAGGTAATAAGAGGAAAACATAAAACCTTGAGTCAGACAACAGTCTTAATGAGCGATAAAACAACTATCAGTATCAACAATAAAGCATACGAATTATAGGTAGTTCAATCATATGATCTGCCCAATATGTCAACATAATAGGACTCCCAATTCCCCTTCCCTTCCACAACATAGAATGATAGCCTCCCCAGACAATTTGAGAAGAAACAAACAGTGACAACCGTAGAAATCTATTATCAAGCATGGACCATCCTAATCAAGTTTAATACTCCTTGAGAAAAAAACCCCAAAGGCCGAAACCAACATTAGATAAGCACCCATGAAATATCTCCCTCAACGTCTAATAATATACACAAAACGATACAAGCAAACAATAACATCCATGACCCTAGCTATCACTGTCTGCCTTGCCTTGAATCCATCATTAATCGTTTTACTGGACCATCCTTCCATCTTTCAAGGGATAATGGTAACCCCAGTTCTATCAAAACTCCATACGCCATCGTGACTCGTATCTAGGCCCATCTTGACTGCCCAAGGTACTCGACTAATCAGCTAGTCATTTGGATGCCCCCGTTATACCTTGCTTTTAGTCCGCTAGAACCTCCGACTATCGAAGCACTTCAAAACTCTAGCTATCCATCTTGTCGACTATATCGTAAGCTCAAGCGCCTTCTAGAGCAAACCATTATCTACGAGCTCAAACCACCTTTTGAGTCGTCTTCATAACCTCGTTGCATCATCCCGCGATCAATGATCATATAACCATGCTTCGAACATTCCACCTGGATTCATATCGAAGCTAAACCCATCGTCAGATCACTGAAAATGAACTTCATTTAGTCAATATATGATGGGTCGTCTCTGACCCATCCCTGGATCACCCACCAAACCACCACTTGGATTGCGCCCAAACCATCAAACAAATGGAACTCACTTTAGTCATCTTCTCGATCCAACGACCCACGACCCAACGACCCGCAGTCTATCTTAGGCTGATCGATCGAACACCACTACCTGACCCATCACCAAGCCTTGTGCATTCTTGCATAATTTTGCAGCCGACTTGACCCATCCTTATCGAACTGACCTGATTCATTAACAAATCCTATACACGATGCATCATATGCGGACCCTGCTTCAAGCCTTCCACCGAGCTTCCACGCAACACCTCTTCTCAACAATTATGGCCGACACGTTCCATGTTATAGGTCGAGATTGACCCAAATTTCATGCCTCGCAATCCATGCGACTCATCATGGCAATGGAGTTTGGGGCTCAAACTTTCCAGGTCTCTTTGACTCTTCCTCCAGAGCTTCCCAGCCAAGTTTAGTCCAATTCCGATCACTCGTACCTCCGATTTGCTCCGATAACCAATCTAAGCTTTAACGATGAACATCTATGCACACAACTCTTCTAATTTCAACTAAAAAGTCTATAACACAACAAACAATCATCATACATTCATTTATGCAGCAAATAATCATCATACAATCATATTAAACTCACTAAATCATGATAAAACAATAAACGAATTAATAATTGGATCTAAACTTGCATACAATCAATGATTTCAATATTAACATATAGATTGTCGTTATAATTAACTAAATTAGACCCTATGGTGTCATCCGAATTCAAAATATACGTACGTTGATTAAATCTAGGTGAATATAACTTGTATGAATGAAATTAAGATCAAACAAACCCACATACTCGATTGAATCCGTGTGAGAGATGATTATCACTCACCAAATCCACAAAATAACTATAAATCAACAATCTCTAATCCCATACTGCGAAGAACAATGAAGAACGGCCTCCGAATTAGTCCAATTGATGCAATCTACCTTTCTTCTATGTTGATCTTCAATCCTAGTTCACAAATCTATGAATTGAAATGAAGTGGAGATGTATTTGATTGGTTCGAAGAATCACAGACACCCAACCAAATGAGGAAGTTAAGAAACTAAAAAATTATCTTTACCCCTACCGTCCTATTTTTAGCCAACAACGCCTAGCCTTAATGGGCCTCACTAATCATCCCACTAATGACTAATTAGCCTGTTCAGAAAACAACAACACTAAATCAACGGTTTCTCCTAAACTGCTCAGCCAAATCCTTAATGTGACCACTCTACGGAATTGGAAACACAATTCCCGATTCAATGAGATCGATCCCAACTCTTAATTCATCTCATTCAAAAGTTATTCGCTAAACAAAAATAATAGGGGCCAAACGGTCACAAACAAAAATGGTAAAAATCGTGAATATGTCCCACATTCCCATGAACAACATATCGAAAGATGAAAAAGATCAGTTCCTTAGAGAATTAAATATTTATTTTTATGATCCTTCGATAGGTGAAATGCGGGTCATTACATTCTCCCCCTTTTAGGAATTTTTCCCTAGAAATTCCAAGCAAGCACAAGCAGCAAGAACTATTCTACATTCTTACCATCCATGAGCGGCCAATCTAGCATCCAACAAGCCATGCAACCACAGCCTTAGCTTAGCATGCTGAATTCTAATAATAGTACAAGTTACCATGGTATAAGGGTGACACGATATCTATGGGTCATACCATACGAAGAGTTCTAGATGAGTCACCTTCATACCCTCTTTTGTTTCCCATGTACAATCGTCATCATCCTCTCCCTATCGTACCTTGACTAGCTTAACCACCTTCCTGCTAAGCTGTTTCTTGTCATTCCCCATAACACGAAGCAGCTTACGAGGTCTTGAAACTATGGGTTCAACTTCTAAATCCTCATACTGATCCGGAGATACCACTACATTCAAATCGTGCACACACTTTGGTAGAAAAGACACATGAAAAACATTGTGCACACTCAACATCCTTCCTGGTAAATCCAGTCTATATGAGAGCTTCCAAATTCACCCGACTATCGAAAATGAAACAACGAATCTTGGAGCAAACTTTCCTTAGCTTCCAAATGGAACAACATTTTTTAAAGGTGAAATCTTAGCAAAAACCATATCACCAACGTCGAATTCTAAGTCTTTATGATGCTTATCGGCGTAAATTTTCTGACGATCTTAGGTTGCCTTCATTTGTTATCGAATGGTCTCAATACAATCCGAGGTCTCTCTTATTGTTTTAGGCCCAAGTATCAACTTATCTCTAGTTTCCAACCAACATGCCAGAGAATTACACGTTCTACCATACACTGCCTCATATGGTGCCATCCCAATGCTCGACTGGGAACTGTTATTATATGAAAATTCAACCTAATGTAGATGGTCTTCTCATGATCCCCTGAAATCCAATACATAAGATCTAAGTAGATCTTCCAGTACTCGATTCACTCGCTCGGTTTGACCATCAGTCTGGGGATAATAAGTCGTACTCAAACATAGCTTGGTTTCCAAACTCTCTTGCAAACTCTTCCAAAATTCACTGGTAATAATGGGTCTCAATTACTCACTATAATTTCCGGGATACCGCAGAATCGAAATTTCCATTAAATGTATAGTTCAGCCAACTTCGATGTTGTACTAATTGATCTGACAAGAATAAACCTTGCACTTTCGGTCAAACGATCCACTATGACCCAAATCCCTTCATTTCCTACTCCGGTCCTAGGTAGTCCATTGATAAAATCCATCAATACTTGTTCCCACTTCCACGTAGAAACTTCTAATGGCTAAAGCAATCCACTCGGCATCTTATGTTCCGCTTTCACCAACTGACAGTTCATACATTTGGAAATAAATTTCCAACATCCCTCTACATACCTTCCTAATAATAAAATCGCTTCATGTTCCGATATATCTTATTACCACCAGGATGAATCGTCAACTTAGAATGATTACATTCTCTCTAAATTTCATCTCTCAATCCATTAATATCAAGAACAACCAGTCATCATTTCTTCCGAAGCCAACCATCTCAATTGACCTCGAATTCCTTATCCCTTTCTTGTTCCACTCTCGCTTCCAGATTCTGGATGACCTCAACAAACTTTTCGTCATGCTTTTGGCTTTCACTAATCCTTTCAATGAGAGTTGGTCTTATCGTTAAGCTTGCCAACATCTGAGGCTTTAACTTGCACCTATGCCTAAAATCAAATCCTACCAAAACTCAAGGTACTTCCATTCCGAAAACATCCCTTCCAAACCAGCATGTCTTCGACTTAACACATCTCCTACCGCATTACCTTTACCAAGAGTATAGGTAAGACCAAAATCATAAGATGCCAAAAACTCTAACCACTACTGCTACCGAAGATTCAAATCCTTTTGGGAGAAAAGATACTTTAACGACTTTTCATCCATAAACAACTCGAATCGAAATCCCAATAGGTAATATCTCCACATCTTCAGAGAAAACACGATCGCTGCCAACTCCAAATCATGAGTCGGATAATTCCTTTCGTATCTTTATACTTCTGCATTAGCACTGCTGTAACACCCCGTATTTTTAAAGGATTGAATTAACAAAACTTAAGAACACTTAAATTTTAAAAGAGGAAGTAAGGGAAACGGGTTGCGCCATTGCGTTCGCCTCGGAATTCTACATGGAATAGAGTCCGAGTTTTCGAGAAACAGAGTCCGGACGAACGAGTTATGGCCTCGCGAAGTTTGAACTAAAAACCAGCCCGGAATTCAGAAACAGGAAAATTCGAATTCGAACACCCAGGCGGGCTGGGCGGGAAATTTCCCGCCCAGACCAGGTGGGGGTCGACTGGGCATTCGACCTGCCCAGGACCAGGTCGACTAGCCAGTCGACCTGGGGGTCGACCTGGGTGGTTTGGCCAGACCAATGTTTGGTCGAACCAGCAGGGTTTAAGTCCGGTTTTGAGGGCCAGTGACGTGTCTCGACGCTCCAGATTGATTCTAGGGTTTATCCTAAGGCTAAAATTAATTCCTACAACTATAAAAGAACCACTAGACCTAGCCTAAACTTCATAAAAATAAAACATGACAACGATATGCTGCTGAACTCCATTCTAGATGTAGCCGCCATTGCTTAACTAAAATCAAAAGGTTCTACATCAGCAATCAGCCTTGGAGATAATTCAAGATTTATTCGGCTACAACAATTATTCTCAGTTCTTTCTGATCTAATCAAGGTGAGTCAAGTTACTTTTCGAAATAAAATTTAATTGGATTCTAACATGTAAATAACTCTGAATTTGAGACTATGCCAATTCTGATCTATTCCTGTCTTTGATTTGTTCTGAAGCTTATTTCTGAATCATTCTCATATGCCTGCTTTCTCTCTGTTCTTATTTTTATGCAACTTCTATCTCCCCCTATTTATTTTCTTTTATGAACCTAGGTTAACTTCGAACCTAGGCCTAAATTGCAAAATATGAACGGTTGAAATACGGGGGATTTGGTTATTGCCTATTTGGAAATATGGTTGGTGAAATTGATGGCATAACATGAACTGGATATTATTATTATTATTATTATTGCAAGTTTAGCATGAATTGGGCATATGTAAATTGGTATATTTTGGGGTATATGTTATGTTGGAAATTACAAATCTGGGATTTGGTGCATGATACATGTTTTGATTTAAGTTTAAAAATTGTGTATACTGTATATGATAATTTATGACTTGGTAAAGGGGTAATATGAATACGCCAAATTTTGGACTTTGGAGTTAATTGGCATACACTGTAATTGAATAGGGTAAATTGGCATAACTTGTAGTATGATACATGATTGGGGTTTTGGGTAATTGGCATGTACTAAAATAAAAAGGTTATAATTTGGCATAACTATGTTATGAATCATGACTGGGGTTTTGGAAATATAATTATTTTAGAGATGATTTGAGACGTAACAAAACATGATATTAGAACTATGAATAATCTGCTTAATTTGGAAGGCGTTTAATCTATTTAATCTGAAATTTGTTGGAACTGAATGTTGTAGTTGAAAACTTGCGACAACATGAGTAATCGTTTAAGATTGAATATGCCAAAAACTGAAAGAGGCGCTTAGACACGAGGTTGGATTACACTTGTGGTAGAAGTCTGCCCGGAACCGCGCGGCATATCCAGCAACCACAAGTGTTGAACCCAATGTGAGAGTTCATATCCAGAAACCACAATGTTGAACCCAATGTGAGAGTTCTAAGTGCACAAATACGACATGGGTTAAGACATGAGGTTAGACCCAACTTGTGGTAGAAGTCTGCCTGGAACCGCCCGGCGTATCCAGCATCCACAAGTTGCAGGCCTAATGTGGGAGGTCTGGCCCATTATAACCATAATAGACCGGGTAACGAATTGGAATACTTAATCAAATTGAATTCAGAGAGTTAGTATGATTATGAACTAAAGTTGGGTTAAGTAAATAGAAGGGGTTAAGTAAATCTGATAAATTGATAAGGTTGGGCTATAAGGCCCAATAAACTTAACCTGTTAAGTCTGTTAAACTTGCTAGGTCTGTTAAACCTGTTGAAGTCTGAATATCTGGTCTGTAAATCTGAAATTCTGATCTGTTAATCTGTGAACCTGTTAATCTGAAATCTTTAAGTAAGTTAATATAGAATCTGTACATCTGAAGTCGGTTAATCTGGGGACACTAGGCTAGGAGGGGTATTTACTTGTGTCATCTGTTGTTTGGGACCTGAGACGACCCAAACTTCCCCGATCCCCGAAGAGACGAGAAAGGCCGGATAGACTTGAGAACACGAC
The DNA here is from genome assembly GCA_030737875.1 of Allium sativum. NCBI lineage: Eukaryota > Viridiplantae > Streptophyta > Magnoliopsida > Asparagales > Amaryllidaceae > Allium > Allium sativum. The sequence continues at coordinate 33,947 of JASFAX010002165.1, forward strand.
AAATCAGAACAAAAATAGAAGAACATTTCATTGTTATTACAACAATTATACATCAGAGTACAGAATATACAGAGTATGAATCAATATTATACATTTATCAAATCAGAGATTTATATACATAGCAGTGGAAAATAATAAATACACAAATGGAAAAATAAACGGGTACAAAGCTTCCCGAATATAGCTCCATCTGTAGGTCCAAATCCTGTAAAAATGAATAACCTGCAAACCAAAACTACTAGCTGCCCGTGCGGAAAATAAGGGCACCCAGAGTTTAGGTTAAAGCAATAAACTCCAGGTCAGTCATGGTGACCGGTATGAAAACTAAAACAGTTATTAACTTTTGGTTTTAAAGTTGAGTATATCAAGGGACCACGCCGTATGTCACGGAACGGGTTTCCTCCCAAGAATACTAGTGCCTAAACAACAGCGCAATGCTAAATAAATACAATGAAGCCATTATAAGACCCAGGTCCCATCACCCAATGCAACGCAAGCCGGAGGATAGGGTTTTACCCTTATAATGGCCAAGTATGCTTGGATACGCGATATTCATCTGGTATTACTACTATAAGTGAAGTAATCAACCACAATCATAAATATCAATCATAGACGGCATAGTATCCCATGCTACTATGTCGCCATACTAGGTTATACAAATAAAATCGCACGATGTCGTATTGGAAATTGGATTTCCGTCATGAGTCAGGGCTAGGGACGGCCTCCCTACTGATTCGGGACACTCTAGCTAATGTCCCAGGATCCCCCGCAGTGAACCCTTGGAGCTGTCAGGGCCGGTCCACACCTCAGTTTGTGGATTAGTTATTCCTGAACACACGTTTCCCGGTCCTATAGGACCTATACGACGGTAATACAATACCGATTTATCGGTAACACAATACCGATTCAGCGGTAACACGATACTGATTTTTCCGAGGCGCCTCATCCATCATCCACATAAGTAAAATGTCAGCCAGTTTTAAGCACTGACACCACTTCTAGCTAGAAGGAAACGTCATGTCCTCCCTGCTTTCCCTTATCCCGTTTTAGACTCATACCGAGGTGTGAGGCTCGCGAATTCACGTTATACACAAAGCTAAGCTACACAAACCCGCTTTGATCATCAGCCACACAAGGCTCTGCTTTTCAACAAAAGCCTCGATCCATGTATCGCAGCATGCCACACTATCAATCCATACCATACCCATTGATTTCCATCAATATATAACCTCTAAGCTCGTACGTCTCAGAGAAGGGTGAAGTAAGAGAATAAATTCTCCTTCACTAAGTAGATATATATTTAGCAGAGATCAATGAATATAGTATAACGGAATACAATGTCAGACACACAATCCATTCAATAGTCCGTTCTGGGTCTGAACGAAACCTTTAACCGATCGATCTCCACGTACGTCTGGATGATCACCAATTTTCCATCGTCCTGGGTGTACGGCCCAATCAAGATATTAGAAATCATCCATTCAATGTGAAAATTTCCCGGCCTTCAATTGTCGTCTCCATTGTCGACTTCAATCGTCGTATCCGTTATTCAGAATGGGTTAAACCCGGCCTTTCCGAATAACTCGCGTATCATAAAATTAAGTGTAACACAAACACAACATACGCCTCATTCCAATCCGGAATATTCTTGGGAAAGGTTCCCATTAATTTTATCAAATATAAGTTCATTTAAACTTATTCTTTATCTTCCTCGAAAATCATTTCAAAAGATTTCATATAATCTTTCCACTTTCAATCTTATTAAAGATTCATTAAAACCGTCAGTTTTAATCTCAAAATCCATTACTTAATGATTTCATAATCTCAGAAAGCTAATCCTGCCTTTACTTGGATTAAAGAACGAATGTCATCTAAAACACCATTCACGATAAATCCAAAATCATATTCCATTTCATATGGAATCTCTACGAAAAACCATTTAATCGTAATCGATATAAATTTCCGTGTCTAACTCATATTATAAATGGAATAACGGCTGAGCCTTCCAAATTCCATATGTAATAACAGCCTTCCTTCACAGAAGCTCACTTCGATTATTAACAAATCGAATTCCGTTCAATTCCAATTTAATATGTTAAATTGGAAAACTTTACTTTGAAATTCCTATAAATCTTAGTTAAAAGGTTACTTAAATTCCAAATCACATTTCCTGATCATTGGGTCAAAGAACTAGTGTCGTTTAAAACACCGTTCACGATAAATCCAATATCTATTTCCTTCTTATTCCAATTATATTCGTTAATCGGAAAATCTCTTTAAATCTTAATTAAAGATTTAATCATTTCTTATTTGAGTTTAGGAACAGTGTTAATGAAGACACCGTTCACGACAAACCCAAATTCCAATTTAATATTCAATATAAGATTCTGAATAGAAAATATATCGACTTATATTCAATATTAAATTCTGAAACCAACAGATATCATATCGGGAATAACGATATCGATATCTTCCAAATTCCCGTAATAATATCCGTATAATCACGGAATCTAATATCGGAATATTTCGAAAACATTCCATTCGCCTCCATTCTAATATATTCATTAGAAAAACTTTGGTTTTCTCAAAACCGTTCAAATTCCTTTTAATTCCTTTTATATTAATTATAAAAGAAAATAAATCCCTTATCCTGATAAAACACCTTTTATCTTCATAACTTTGGAATATTTCATCCAAAATCCCATTTTAAGTCATTTATCATGATTTTCTATGATTTTTCCCTATTTTTATTTATTTAAAAATAGGCCGCTTTAGTTAAACGACGTTTCAGGTCATTTATCGTCACTGGCACTGTTTTTATTCGATTTTGAATTAACCATTTCTCAAAATCTAACCGTTGGATTTCAATTCTCTTATGCTTATTAGAAAGCCCTTTTCGATACGAACCCGTAGGTTCCAGTTTCAGGAAAATCCGATGGTCGGATCTCCCACTACGTCCATTCAAAGTTCATGGTCGAAATTCGCGAACGGTCGCGGCGCGACACGTTCTATTCGAGCCATTTTTATATATATATATATATATATATATATATATATATATATATCGTCGATTTCCTTTATAAACGTATTTTTAAAACGTTTATATATTCGTTTTAAAAATCGATTCTAACTTTCATTTCAATTTTAAAGTTAAAATTGAATAATCCATATTATTATCAGTTCAAAATAATATTCTTTTCAAAATTTAATATTCTGAAATCCATTTCCTTTCGATATTCATTCTAAAATGAATAAAAACGATATATAAATCCGTTCGAGTTAAAATGGCACAAATCTAACTTAATTCGGCTTTATATATTTTTATATATTCGTGCCCATCCAAAATCGGACAACAAAATCATATATTGATTATTCTTCGAATATTTTGTGAAAATATTCGTTATTCCCGAACTGGAATGAAACTCAATCAATCACCATATAATATTATTTATATGGATTTCATACATCGCATGTATTCGATAATAAACAGTCATTTAACATCCAAACAACCAAAGTGCATTTTTATATAACTAATCACCAGGGAGACGTGTGATCAGAATATCATCCCCAGACCCGTGTGGGGTTTCAATCAACAAACAATAATAATTATTTGTGAACTTGGGAGATGTGTGGAAATTATCGACCCAATCGATATCATAAAAATAAGAGAACATAAACAAGTCGTTCGACTTGTAAATGGATGTGTATTCTATTTTTAACTATCCAATAAATTGTTTTATTTATCGTAGTTCTAAGTTAAAAATATATTTTTAACTTCCTAAATTTTTCTAATACTTTTTAGAAAATTTTGGCAGCACAACGGCGCGATATTGAAACCCGGAATAGGGTCTAGCCCTGTCCGGTGCGTCCTAATGGCTCGCGCCATGTACCTACTAAATTCAATTCGTTCCATTTCACATCTAAACCCAAATTCAATCAATTATCTACTAGGGTTGCCAAACCCCACTAATCAACAATCCACCAATCCAACCAATCAATTCAGATAAACAACCAATCATAATTCAACCAAACAAGTCGTGCATGGTCTGTGGACGACGGGGTACAATTCATACATGCAGTATAAAATAAATAACTGTGCAACTAATTTTGAGTGAGAAGTTCTCACCTTGGGGTTCCACTCCGCCATTCTTTGATTTTCCGATCTTTATCGCATTCCTACGTTAAAAATCATATTTTTTTCTCGTTAATTATTTTTCCTTAGCACGACTATTTCATAAATAATTTACATAAGCTAAAAATCATATTTTTAGCTTTTCAAAAATATTTTCATAGCTTAACTATTTTAATAATAGTATTCATTCCATAAAGATCATATTTTTATATTCATAAAAATATTTTCTTTAATACGATAAAACCAAGGAAATATATTTTTCGAATAAAAGAAACCCATTTTTCAATTCAAGAAAATCATATATTTCAATTCAATGAAATCGTTATTATTATTTTCTTCCATATCTAAAAATCGGACTTTTAACTTACTAAAAATAATATTTCAATATGATTAAAATTCTTATCTTTACCTTTAGAAAAATCCTATTTTTATTCGAATAAAAATCCGTTCTTTATTTTTTTCAAAATCAAAGAAAACAAATCTCCTAAAACAAAGAAAATAGATTATTTTTCTTATAAAACAAGGGAAATATATTTTATTTTCAAACAATGAAAATCTTAATTTACATTCAATGAAAATTCCATTTTCCGATTTCTATAAAAACACTTTCAGATTTAATAAAAAAAATCATATTTCAGCATATACAAATTTATAATTTCAGTTTATATAAACAATGTATTTTCAGTTTTTATAAAAATGAAATTTCTGATTTTAAAACCTAATAAAATCAGTATTTTAAACTTACTGGACTTCTCGGCATCACAGGTGGTTCGTTCTCAGGCGTCATTGGTGAGCTGGGGCTTCGTCTGGCAGCTGCGCGGAAGGAGGAGCAGGGGTCGTGACTGGCGTCGCCTGGGCGTTGCGAGCTCGGGCTGGAGCTCTGGAAATCGCGCATCTTCGATCGATGGGAAGCTCGACGTCGCTCTCGACTGGGGGTGCTGCGATGGTGGCCTGGTGATCGACGAGCAACCGTCGATTGATTCTTTTTTTTTATTGAACGAAATCTGATTCGAGATATTAAAGGGAGGAAAGGGTATTTAAGGGTGTAGTGATATTTATTATTTAAATTATTTTATTCCATAAAAGTTGACCTTACATCCTAACTCCAAACGAGACCCAACGACTGTCGTCCCTAGCTAAATACCCCTATTTAGAACACAATGGGATATTTATCGCAAGCCAATTCGACTGTTTCAATAGGTTTTCATCAATTTTAAAATATACCTTAAGTATTAAATTCAAACGGACGTTTTAATTTTCCGGGGCCACATACTGAATCCAAAAATTACGAATAAATAAATCTAGCTATGTTTTGACGATACGGTCCCATAGGAACTAGTTTCGTCAAATTCCGAGTCCGTTTGCAAAAAGGCCCTTTTCAGTCGACTGAATTTACAATTGAAAGTTCAGTCGGCTTTCAGTGTGCCACGCTCACATATTAATTCCAAAAATTACAAATTTTGGAATATAGCGATAATTCGACATTCCGGATCCATAGAAAGTGGTTTCGTCGAATTCAGACATCATTTGCAAAATTTCCATTTTTAAGGGCTTATATATATTAAAATATATATTAAATTTAGCGAATATTCTGAATTTTCATTTAGCCATAACTTACCATTTCTAAAGTGAAAACCGAATTTCTTACACACCTTAGAAAGATATCGTTGATACGTTCCTAACGTTTCCAATTTCGTCCGATTCTGACTTATAATGGATTTTATATATTTATTCAAAGTTGAAAATCGAATTTTCAAACTACCGCGCCATTTCAGGCTCGTAATATAAATTTTATAAATTTATAAACTTAAGTTTCGTTTTTAAATAAATTTTCAGTCGTTATTATTTAAAATATTCATTTTAAATAATCTAAATTCACTAAAATAGCCAATTTAAAAATTTTAAATTGGTTTAGAATATCCGGGTCGTTACAAGACCCATTTTAGTCAGTAACCCTTTTCTGGTATCAAACTTGGACCCAACACGAGGTAGGGGTCAGGGCACGCTTACTAGACTAATTATAAGAGGTCAAATTTGAAAGGGTAAGGTGTGTTGATGGCGCGTTCCAACCGGGTCATGTGCGTGCATGGATCCGGTCTGCTCTGGAAAGTTAAGACGCCGTGACATCTGTAAATAGGTCTGTGTCTTTCTATAGGTTGCCACATTAGGAAGTGATACGCCCTAATGTGGGGCTGGCACAGGGTATTTATGTAGGGAGCCGATCGCTTGGGTAGAATTTAGGGTACATCTAGTTTTGTCAGTTTCTGTGGGACACCGTCTGGGGTGGTAAAGGTTCATTGCTACTAGTGTACACCTAATTCTAACATTCTATTTCTGTAAGGATTACTCCGTTTTCTGATTCTGTTTCTGTTTCTGCCTCTATTTCCGTTTAAGACATTAGAAAATAACACATAGTTCTGTTACACTTGTATTGGTGCAGGGAAATAAGTGTATGTGAGAAGCATATCTTAAGTTATATTATTCTGTTCAACCTACTTCTGTTCATCTTGTTTATCTCTGTTACTTCTGTCACGGTTATCTCTTATTCAGTTTTATTTACCTATCTGGATACTGTTATCTGTTTATGATGAGGAAAGTCACTGGACTCGCCGGGCTTTATGTCCGACTCTGTTTTTGTTTCGTCTTCGTTTCTTCCGTTCCCCCCCTCAGGTTTACAGGGAGGGAATACACAGGCTTAGTTTGGACACCTCATTCTTCAAGCTCTTGAAGTTGAAAGATGTATTGCTGCTTTCACACCTCTTATCTGCTATGGCTAAGACTATTGGGGATTTTGCTTAATTATGCTATTTTAAGCTTTTTCTATATTCTGATGATTTTGAACAAGACAGTATTTATGTTGTAATAAGTTTTCAGTCATCTTCTGTATTAGTTGGTTGGACCAAATGGTTTTCATTTATGAGATAAAGTTTTATTCTGCTTTTCAAATTCTGAATTACCATTTCATGTATCCGTCTTGTGATATTCTGTTCTGTTTACTTAAAACGCTCCATGAAAGTTAATGCATTCCCTTAGTGAGTGACATTAATGGACGTGGGGTGTTACATTTGGTATCAGAGCTAAGGTTGCAAGAACAGATAAAAAGTTTTGAAAAATGTTTTCAAAAACCTTATTTTCGTAGAAAGTATTTTCAAAAACTTATTTTAAAGAAGCTGTTTTCAAAGGAAAAGTTTATTTTTAAAGAGCATAATCCCCAAGGCCATACATCTTTCTTTCACTTTGTTTTGAATCTCTTCCTTTTTCTTTTACGCATGTCTGGAGTACCCGAATTACCAGAGGGTGTGAATATACCCGCATGGTTCAGACGTTATCTTGAGGCTACGGCCACTACTGCAGGCCCAGCCGATGTTCCTCCTCCTCCACCTCCAGCTCCATTAGTCCCTCCACGCGTCGATGCTTTCTCCAAAATCTGTAAGGACTTTATGGCGATGGGCGGAAAACCTATCTATGGGAAAGAGACTTTTGTTGAAGCGAGAAATTGGCTAAAGGAAGTGGAGAACTTATTCGTTATTTTCGAAGTAGATGATGGGAGGAAGGTTCAGCTAGCAGCTTTCTTAATGAAGGATGAGGCTGCATTCTGGTTGGAAGTTACCAACGAGGAGCGTGTAGTTGAGACGTAGGCAGACTTTAGGGAAAGGTTTGAATTGAAATTCTTATCTCAAGCGGAGCAAAGTATGTATATGGAACGATTCTTGACGTTGAAGCAAAGGAACTTGACTGTTAAAGAGTATGTAAATGAGTTTAACAAGTTGGAAAGGTTTGGGCTAGAGTTGGTTAATACACCTCATAAGAAGGCCTTAAGGTTCGTGAAGGGCCTGAACGAACCGCTGCAGAGTTTGGCTATGTCCCATATTCCGATAGGGGCAACTTTTGAAAGGCTTGTTGACATGGCCTTAATGCACGAGGATAGCAAGGATGAAAAGAAAGAAGTTAAAGCTGATGATGCACAAAATAAGAAGGTGTGGCCCAAGAAGGAAACACAGAAGAAGGATGAAAAGTCAGAGAATAAGAAGGAGAAAAAGTGCTATACTTGTGGAAGCTCGACTCATCTGAACAAGGATTGCAGAAAAAGGAAGGGCACTTGCTTCAACTGTGGTGAGATGGGACACTTCACTAGGGACTGCCCGAAGAAACGGGAACAAGGGTAAAGGACAGGACCTACGGGAGGGCAGGTGAATGCTCTCACGGCTAGTGGACAGGACAGAGGTAGATTTCTATAGAAAGTTTAATTTCCCTATCTGATTTTTGAGATTAAAACTCTTTCTGATTTTGGCACTTCTCATTCTTTTGTTTTTGATTCTGTAGTTGAGTCTCTGCACCTTAATACTAGTTCTATTTCTGATCCGATTTCTGTTGCAAACCCCATAAGGAGTATGACCCATCTTTTTGTGATATACATATGTTGGGGTTTGGGGGTGTCTGTTGAGTTGACTATACGTTTTGGGTTTTGTGGGATATGGGTTGGTTTTAGGAAGGAATTTCTTGTAACTGAAAAAGGAGTCTACCATGCTTAGTTTCCTAAAATCATTTGATAATCCATGATCTATATCTGTAGTCTGTAAGTGTCCGGATATTCTTGACAAGGTTAGGGGATTACCTCAAGGCGTAGGGTAGATTTCCAGTTTTGACATTGCCTAATGGACACAAAGTTTTTACTTGCTTCTATCATTCGACTATATCTTTAGGTAGGAACTAATGGGTGTAAACATGTGTTTGAGACATGTTATGTTTGATGATTGCAAGTGGATGCAAGTGTTTGCTCGTGGATGCATATACACACACTAGGCACTAGATCGGCTCAAAAACACTTTCATACCGCATATGGATGTGTGGACATTTTAATTTTTTTATGGATGCAAAATGGTTGACTTATCACATGGAAGTTGCATATTGATGATGGTTGTGCACACATATAGAAATTATATGAACCATTAGGATTCTTTTGCATACATGTTGGACTCATGGCACAAACATAATTTACATTAAGGAGGTCCACTGAATCAGTGACCGCCTGATCTTTTGCATTAGTTAAAAGACATTTACACACACCTTTGCATATGTCCATACAGCATTAGAAATTTTTAAGGACAATGGCTGCTTGTGGTTGATGGTTGAGTAGATGGATGGTAGGATACATTCTTCTTTACTTAGAGATTTCGAGGACGAAATCCTTTAAGTAGGGGAGAATTTAACACCCCGTATTTTTAAAGGATTGGATTAACAAAACTTAAGAACACTTAAATTTAAAAAGAGGAATTAAGGGAAACGGGTTGCGTCATTGCGTTCGTCTCGGAATTCTGCATGGAATAGAGTCCGAGTTTTCGAGAAACGGAGTCCGGACGAAGGAGTTATGGCCTCACGAAGTTTGAACTAAAAACCAGCCCGGAATTCAAAAACAAGAAAATTCGAATTCGAACGCCCAGGCGGGCTGGGCGGGAAATTTCCTGCCCAGACCAGGTCGACCAAGGGGTCGACTGCGCAGTCGACCTGGGGGTCGACTGGGCAGTCGACCTTGGGGTCGACCTGGGTGATTTGGCCAGACCAATGTCTGGTCGAACCAGCAGAGTTTGAGTCCGGTTTTGAGGGCCAGTGACGTGTCTCGACGCTCCAGATTGATTCTAGGGTTTATCCTAAGGCTAAAATTAATTCCTACAACTATAAAAGAACCCCCAGACCTAGCCTAAACTTCATAAAAATAAAACATGACAACGATATGCTGCTGAACTCCATTCTAGACGTAGCCGCCATTGCTAAACTAAAATCAAAAGGTTCTACATCAGCAATAAGCCTAGGAGATAATTCAAGATTTATTCTGCTACAACAATTATTCTTAGTTCTTTCTGATCTAATCAAGGTGAGTCAAGTTACTTTTCGAAATAAAATTTAATTGGATTCTAACATGTAAATAACTCTGAATTTGAGACTATGCCAATTCTGATCTATTCTTGTCTTTGATTTGTTCTGAAGCTTATTTATGAATCATTCTCATATGCCTTCTTTCTCTCTGTTCTTATTTTTGTGCAACTTCTATCTCCCCCTATTTATTTTCTTTTATGAACCTAGGTTAACTTCGAACCTAGGCCTAAATTGCGAAATATGAACGGTTGAAATACGAGGGATTTGGGTATTGCCTATTTGGAAATATGGTTGGTGAAATTGATGGCATAACATGAATTGGATATTTGGGTATTATTATTATAATTGCAAGTTTGGCATGAATTGGGCATACGTAAATTGGTATATTTTGGGGAATATGTTATGTTGGAAATTACAAATCTGGGATTTGGGGCATGATACATGTTTTGATTTAAGGTTAAAAATTGTGTATACTGTATATGATAATTTATGACTTGGTAAAGGGGTAATATGAATACGCCAAATTTTGGACTTTGGAGTTAATTGGCATACACTGTAATTGAATAGGGTAAATTGGCATAACTTGTAGTATGATACATGATTGGGGTTTTGGGTAATTGGCATGTACTGAAATAAAAAGGTTATAATTTGGCATAACTATGTTATGAATCATGACTGGGGTTTTGGAAACATAATTATTTTAGAGATGATTTGAGATGTAACAAAACATGATATTAGAACTATGAATAATCTGCTGTAATTTGGAAGATGCTTAATCTATTTAATCTGAAATATGTTGGAACTGAATGTTGTAATTGAAAACTTGCGACAACATGAGTAATCGTTTAAGATTGAATATGCCAAAAACTGAAAGAGGCGCTTAGACACGAGGTTGGATTACACTTGTGGTAGAAGTCTGCCCGGAACCGCCCGGCATATCCAGCAACCACAAGTGTTGAACCCAATGTGAGAGGTCTAAGTGCACAAATACGACATGGGTTAAGACACGAGGTTAGACCCAACTTGTGGTAGAAGTCTGCCCGAAACCGCCCGACATATCCAGCATCCACAAGTTGCAGGCCTAATGTGGGAGGTCTTGCCCATTATAACCATAATAGACCTGGTAACGAATTAGAATACTTAATCAAATTGAATTCAGAGAGTTTGTATGATTATGAACTAAAGTTGGGTTAAGTAAATAGAAGGGGTTAAGTAAATCTGATAAATTGATAAGGTTGGGCTATAAGGCCCAATAAACTTAACCTGTTAAGTCTGTTAAACTTGCTAGGTCTGTTAAACCTGTTAAAGTCTGAATATCTGGTCTGTAAATCTGAAATTCTGATCTGTTAATCTGTGAACATGTTAATCTTAAATATGTAAGTAAGTTAATATAGAATCTATACATCTGAAATCGGTTAATCTGGGGACACAAGGCTAGGAGGGGTATTTACTTGTGTCATTTGTTGTTTGGGACCCATTTTAGTTAGTAACCCTTTTCTGGTATCAAACTTGGACCCAACACGAGGTAGGGGTCAGGGCACGTTTACTAGACTAATTATAAGAGGTCAAATTTGAAAGGGTAAGGGGTGTTGATGGCGCGTTCCAACCGGGTCATGTGCGTGCATGGATCCGGTCTGCTCTGGGAAGTTAAGACGCCGTGACATCTGTAAATAGGTCTGTGTCTTTCTATATGTTGACACATTAGGAAGTGATACGCCCTACTGTGAGCCCGGCACAGGGTATTTACGTAGGGAGCCGATCACTTGGGTAGAATTTAGGGTACATCTAGTTCTGTCAGTTTCTGTGGGACACTGTCTGGGGTGGTAAAGGTCCATTGCTACTAGTGTACACCTTATTCTAACATTCTGTTTCTGCAAGGATTACTCTGTTTTCTGATTCTGATTCTGTTTCTGCCTCTGTTTCCGTTTAAGACATTAGAAAATAACACATAGTTCTGTTACACTAGTATTGGTGCAGGGAAATAAGTGTATGTGAGAAGCATATCTTAATTTATATTATTCTGTTCAACCTACTTCTGTTCATCTTGTTTATCTCTGTTACTTCTGGTATGGTTATCTCTTATTCAGTTTTATTTACCTGTCTGGATACTGTTATCTGTTTATGATAAGGAAAGTCACTGGACTCGCTAGGCTTTATGTCTAACTATGTTTTTGTTTCGTCTTCTTTTCTTCCGTTCCCCCCCCCCTCAGGTTTACAGGGAGGGAATACACAGGCTTAGTTTGGACACCTCTTTCTTCCAGCTCTTGAAGTTGAAAGATGTATTGCTGCTTTCACACCTCTTATCTTCTATGGCTAAGACTATTGGGGATTTTGCTTAATTATAATATTTTATGCTTTTTCTGTATTCTGATGATTTTGAACAAGACAGTATTTATGTTGTAATAAGTTTTCAGTCATCTTCTGTATTAGTGGGTTGGACCAAATGGTTTTCATTTATGAGATAAAGTTTTATTCTGCTTTTCAAATTCTGAATTACCATTTTATGTATCCGTCTTGTGATATTCTGTTCTGTTTACTTAAAACGCTCCATGAAAGTTAATGCATTCCCTTAGTGAGTGACATTAATGGACGTGGGGTGTTACTACTGCTCCAAGTCCAGTTATACATGCATCATCATATACCATTATTTCCTCATTCCCACTTAGAATATTCAAAACAAGAGCACCCGTCACTCTCTCTTTCAGGATTCCAAAAGCTTGCTCACACTTTGCATCCCATGTGAACACCTGATTCTTATTTGTCAATCCCATTAATGGTGTAGCTATCTTGGAGAAATCCTTTATAAATCGATGATAATATCCCGCCAACCCAAGGAAACTCCTCATGTACGTCGCGTTCTTAGGTCTATCCTAATTCCGGATTGCTAGAACCTTAGCGTGATCCAGTGCTATTCCGTTTCTAGAAACAACATGGCCTAAGAACCTCACTTAATTCTTCCAGAAGAGACATTTCAAAAACTTAGCTCTCGGCTGATGCTTTTGCATGATTTCGAAAACTATTCGCAAGTGCGTCTTATTCTCTTCCTCGCTCCAGGAGTAAACCAGGATATCATCCACGAACACAAGCACGAACTTGTTCAACTGATCTCTGAATACCCTATTCATAATATCCACAAAATATGTTGGTGCGTTGGTCAATCCAAATGGAATCACTAGCCACTCAAAGAAACCATGTAGTTCC
>JASFAX010002166.1:0-47148 GCA_030737875.1 Allium sativum
AAGCGTAGCCTCTAGCCTCACATCCGGTAAATGACAGAAGTCGGGCAGGCAGTATGGCTATGTAGGTCGCACCTATTAGGGTGTATAATCACCTGATCTAGAGTTTCATTTACTTCTAAAAATCTATTGTCGATGCTGTCCCATTTGGGAAACGGTTGCTGATCCCAACCGTTGGTGATATACATTCGATACACACAAGCCAGATGAGTGGTCGGTCATGTGTGGCTGAGTTGCAAGATGTTTTTCTTGAACTCGGTGTATTCTCCTCTAGAGATATATAAGCGGAAGGTGGTTCCATACCTTGTCATAGTTGGAAATTCATTACCCAATACGTGCTTGCGGTTTTGATTGTATATTATATATGTGGAACGTGAGATGCAAACGTTCCACTAAATCTTTATTTAATTTATTTAGACATTATCATAATATCAACAGAGATTTGATATAAAGATATTTTGGATTCTCATAAGGGAAAACCCGTTCCGTGTTATACGGCGTGGTCTTATGAGATATCATTTAGTTTTCTGAAACTGTTTTAAACTGTTTACTCATACCAGTCCCATGACTAACCCGGAGTTTATTTGTTTTGTTCTACCTAAACTCTTGGGTGCCTAAATTTGTACGGGCAGTCAAGTAGTTCAGGATTTTTCAGATATATCTAAAGGAGCTTGGAGCAGAAGGCTTCAGCGTTATCTAGTTATAGTGTTGTTCCATTGTGTTGTAAGTGTTGTACTCTGATAAGTGTATGTTATATAGTTAAGATTTTGTATTTCTAAGATATGATATATTATATTTTGTTCCGCTAGGATGTGAGATTCTGTGTTGTTATTTCTGTTCTTCTTCTATCTTTTTCTTCTAAAAAAAATGTTTCGTACTTTCGTGATATTTGGGTTGGACGTATAATGTATATATTCAACTCTGGTGTTATGGAAATGTCGAGTCATTACAGTGGTATCAAAGCTTAGGTTGAGCGAATACCAAGGCTTGTTGGAATGTGCTCATTAGAGATAGGGTCAGTAGTACCCTAGAATGAGTTGAGTGTATATATATACGAGAGCGTGTATTTGTTATTTGATATTAAAACTGTTTTATATTCTGTTGACTAGTCTGTTGAGTGAATTATGAATTCTGATCGAATCGTGGGACGCCACAATGTCGATAGGAGTTTATAAACACTTGAACAGAAGATTGGGCACGATATTGTTTTTAAATAGTTGAGTTAATTGTTAGGATTATAATCGAATTAGATTATAAAACAGAAATAATTATATATAACCAATGGAATTTGTATATGACATCAAATATACAAATGTGATAAATTGAAATTTGATTTCAAATAAGAATTCAGAATTTAGAATCCTAGGAGTTTGGAAAATATTTTTTGGAGTTTGAAAAAGATATAGCACTGAACTCACTTCAGTGGCTGGAAAATAATTCTGCTGATGATCGCAGTATCATCAGTGTTCATTTTCGAGTTTCTAAGTGATGAATTGCTGCCTTAGAAAAGTTTTTGATGGAAATTTGTTTGAAAAGAAAACAAGTTGTTTGAAAATTCAAATGTTTTGAATTTGAGATGGATATTAATATATGTATATATTTATATTACTTCAAAGGAGTTTTGAAATAAAACCCTGGGAATTTGAATGATTGAAATTAAATTTAACTTAAGTAAGTTAAATGGATCGAAATGAATAAATTGAGTAAAAATCAATGTGGATAAAATATGAGTTGGGTGTGAATACAGGAAAAAACCAAAAGAGTTAAAAAGAAAATATATTTGTAAAACAAATATAAAAGAAAATATATTTGTAAAACAAATACAAAGGGAGTTATATGCAAACAAATAGAAGGAGAAATATTTGTAAAAACATTTACAAATAGAATTTAAAAGGAAATATTTGTAAAACATTTACAAATAGATTAAATGGAAATATTTATTTATAGAAAATAAATAGAATGTTAGAAATGAGATATTTATTTGTTAAATAAATAGAATTTAATCAAAGGAATATTTAGAAGATGAATAGAAAAAGGAAATCTGTTTTTAACAGATAAATAGAAAAGATAAATTTTTAAATAACAGTTTATAAATTAAATTAAATATTTATCATTCGATAAATGGAATACATAAGTCTGAACTTATATAGAGAAGAGATATTGGTTTTTACCACCGATAGTTTTAAATAGAAGGGGTACACAACACTTGTATAAGTGAAGTAACGTTATTAAAAAGAGAACATTTATAAAGTGAAGAACCGTTACTAAAAGTAAATCTTTATAAATGAATAAACGTTATCCAATAGGAGTTATTCGAATTGGAGAAGTTGATTAGAGTTAGAAATAAACGATTAGAGTAAGAATAAATCGATTAGAGTAAGAATTAACCAGTTAGAGTTAATCAGTTAGGGTTAATCCGTAGAGTTAATTGAATATTAGTTATTCAATTAGAATTTATCGAATATTTGTTATCCAAATTAAGAGTTAACCAGATAGAGTTAATTGAACATAGTTAATCGAATTAGGATTAAATTGAATGTTAGTTATTCAATTAAAGTTGATCGAATATAGTTATTGAGATAGAGTTAGTCAAACATAGTTACTCAGGATAAGTTGCCATTTCGTACGACTGCTAGCGTAATTCGTAGGGCTACAGATAGACTAGGGCAGTCAGATATTTCCTGAGGGAATCAGGCGTAACCATTGTGATCGCTGCGATCTAGAGTCAAGCGAATGGAGTTAACAAATATAGTTTATTCGAATAGAATTAAAGGAGTTAATCAAGTATAGTTTATTCGAATAGAGTTAAAGGAGTTATCGAATATTAGTTATTCGGAAGGAGTTAAGTGAAAAGAGCTAATCAAATAGAGTTAATTAATAAGAGTAAATTGATAGAGTAAATTGAATATAGTTTATTCGAAGAAAGGTTTTCGAATCTAGTTATTCGATAGAGAGATTATCGAATATAGTTATTCGAAGGGAGGAGTTATCGAATAGGGATTTATTCAAAAGAAAGTTACGTAAGGAAGTTTGAAATGTTGAGTATCAACATAAATAAGTTTTCAAAAGATAAATGGGTTTGTAGCACTTTTTCTACCTTAGCAATTTCGAGGGCGAAATTATTTTAAGTGGGGAAGATTGTAATGACCCGGATTCTTATGGGTTAATTTTGAATATTTAATATTTAATTTAAATATTGATTTGATAAATTGAATGAATATTTATATTTGAGTTACCGTTTTAATAATCAATTTCGATTTAATATCGAATGTATTAAAATAACAGAATACAAAAATGGATTTAGATGAATTCAAAATTTAATTTGAATTAAATACAGTCCAAATAATTAATAGGAAATTTTATTTGAATTTATAACGATAATAATATTAATTTATTATCGAAGAAATAAATTGTTTTGAATTTAAATTATATCAACTTAAATTAAAATCTCCTTCAGATGATCGAATTGGACTTCGTGACCTATCCCAGAGTGTCCAGAATGGTGGGTAAACCCTAGAAACGTCAATTTTTGCGTTCGAAAAGGAGTTCAGAATCCTGAGTATTTTAAATAAAATAAAATCGTATCGGTTTAGTTCAAAACTAAAATAACTAAATAAAATTATGTGGATCTCCTTCTTCCAACTAACCCAATGCCGTGCTCCCTTTATAACCACCAAATAAAACATGCCGTGCTCCATTTACAACCACCCCTCTTCATTATAAAACTGCAATACCTCTCCTTCTACTCAGAACAAAAATCGAAAGCTTCCTGGTTCCCAAAATAAAATGGCGACCGATGTATATAGAAACCCAAATCGCAAGGGGGAACCATGGAACCCGAAGCCTGAAATCGCGAGAAGGGAAATGGCATCGCGAACGATAGGAGGATGAGAAGCTCGACAGTGAAAAAATCGCAACCTGGGTTGAGCATCGGCTTTCAAATGAGGTGTTTGTTCAATTCAATGCTGATAAGGGAGTCGCGTAGCTTCAGTGGTTTGCGAGTGGAGTACTGATCGAAGTAGCGATTGGTTGTGAGCAGGCAAGTTCGTTGGAAGGGTTCTCAAAGTGGAGCAGAAAGATTTCGTGTATGAAGTAAGGTGGAAGTCGTGATGTTCTTTGGTGGATCGATGTTGGAAAGGGGAGGCGCAGGAGCTGTAGGGTTTTGAGGAATCTCACTATCGGCTAGTTCAACAGGATTTTGGGGATTCACAACAATATTGGGATGGGAGGTCACGATGGCAAGGAGTTGACTTCGATAATGATGTGGTGATGCTCATTTCAATACTCTAGCAATGGGGATTTGGATACAGAGAGGTCTGAGTTGCGATTTTCAGAAGAAAAAAACATGAAGGACATAAGGCTGGAAATGCTAGCAAATTTTTGGGTTGAACTTACAAGAGGTGAATCCTTATTAGAGTAGTTTTTATTTATTCATTGGTTTAGTACATATGTTAGAACATAAATTATACTGTAAAAAGAAGAAGAAGAAGAAGAAGCACTAACCGTTAATATAAAATTTGGAAATTGAAAGGAAAATCTAGCTAGAGAATCATTGTATAACATTATAATGAGATGAGTAAAATATTTAAACTTAAAATAGTTAGCTTCTCAAGACCAGCAAGTTCGAAAAAAGGAAGATTTAAAATTTAGTATACCTTGTTAAAGAAATTTAAATGGCTTATTTTTAAATTCGAAATTTTCTTATGCTAGGGTAAATCGAATAGAATCGTTTGTGTGGGGTTTGAAGTCTCGGAAATCGTTGAAAAGAAATAGAAATCAGAACGGATCGAAATAAAATCACGGTGAGTAAATCTCACTCACCTGTTATTTAGAATTATTTTTATTCGTTAAAAATAATTGTTGTTGCTTGTTTGAATGCTGTTTGGTTGATTTAAATATATTAGTTATTTAGGGTTGACTATTATATATATTGGGTTGATGATTGGTTGGATTCCCGCAGTCTCATTAGCGGATGCCCACGGTTTCATTAGCGGATGATTACCCTATACGCCCCACGCTATGATAGTGGATGACCTTCATACCGAGATATCCTGCCTCGAAGCAGGATGGGTATTACAATGTTGACTAACATCTGTGGATGCAGGAAAATAGGTTGGAGGAATCCAACTGGATTCCTCAAAAATATATTATTTGTTTGATTTCATATATATTCATATATGATGTGTTAAAAATCAAATGATTGAAAATTGGTTGATTTGACTGTTTAAAATATCACTGGGGCTTGGAATATTGATTTATAAAATACCCTAAAAGGGTATTTGAGATTTAAAAAGGGAATTCTATTTTTATAAATAGAAATTGAATTTTTAATGAACTATAGATAATATTAACTTGTTTTGAATATATATAAAGTAAAATGTGGGATTTGAATTGAATTTATAAACCTTGTTTATAAATATAAAATGGGGGATTTTAAGTGAAGTTATAAACGTTGTTTATAAATAATGCAGAGAATTCAAATAAATTTGAATATAGAATTTGAATATAGAATTCAAATAGAATTTGAAATAGACTTTGAATATAGAATTTAAAGAGTTAAAATGGAATTTGAATATAGGATTCAAATAGAGTTAAAATAGATTTGAATATAGAAATTCAAATGGAGTTTGAAAATGAATTTGAATATAGAATTCAAATGGAATTTTAAACAATAGGATTTGAATAATAGAAGTGAAATAGAATTCAAATATTAAAAGTAAAATAGACTAAAGGAGTAAATTAACAAATTTATTTAAAACGATTGGTATAGTTAAAATGGATTGGACAGGTATAAATATACAGGAGACAGGTTTGGAATAAAGTATAGAAGTGAAATAAATAGAATGCTCGACAAAAAGGTAGGCATTTAATTCATATATGAGATTTTATGCGCCGTATTGGCTAGCCGCTTGGCTTTTCTTTTTCTTTTTGGATTGGTAAGGGCTATGGGAGGCTATTTGAAATATCCCCAAGCTCCCGGTACAAAGGAGGTTATGGCGAATTTTTCCGGGAATTTAAGGAGTTAGAATATTTTAAGAAGTTTGATAACTAGAAATCTATATATCAATATATATATATATAGAAGTCGATAAGGAAACGAACTTAGAAATGGAATAGTAAAATCAAAAAGGAAGTATAAGAATAAAATCTC
This sequence comes from Allium sativum, assembly GCA_030737875.1. Classification (NCBI taxonomy): domain Eukaryota; kingdom Viridiplantae; phylum Streptophyta; class Magnoliopsida; order Asparagales; family Amaryllidaceae; genus Allium; species Allium sativum. The sequence continues at coordinate 6,149 of JASFAX010002166.1, forward strand.
GTAAGAATAGAAAGAGAAAGTGAATATGTGTTTAAAAGTGAATCAGTAGTTGTATGGTATTGATTATTCGAGTAAGTAGTCTTATCTGTTTTGACGTTATAAATGTTATTCAGTCAAGGTCTGAAAGGTAGTTATACCCCAACTTGATTGATTTCATTACTAACAAATGAATAGTAAGATTTCAGGCTCGAAAATCAATGTTGATAAGAGTTAGTTGAATATAGTATTTGGGTTGTCGTAACGATGTTTTACACAACATCTGTTTTAACCCAAATAAGTGTAAGCTGGGAAATAGAATAGAATATTTCCTAAGTATAGAAATAAAAGAGATCGGAAAAGAGATAAGTAAATGGAATATTTTCCAATTATAAATAGCATATATTTTCTAAAAGTTTAGAAAATAAAGGAAGGCGATATTCGGAAATGTTTCCCAAATAACGTAACAGGCCAATATGGTTATTGAAAATATTTAGTTAACAAATATTGATAAAGAAATAGAGAAGTGATTTAATTAATGGAATATTAATTAAGGGCTCAGTGATTGTTTGATAATTGGATGAACACTTGTTTTCTTCGATAGTTAAATCATCGACTATCGAAACACTTATTTTTATTCGATAGTTAAATCACAGACTATCGAAGTTTTTGACCATCGTTGTCAATATGGAGAGACCGGTTGGATTATTATCCAAAGAACCACTTTGTATTGGTGTAAGCGTTGCGAATCATATATGCCAAAGAAAATGTCTGATAGAGTATTTCCAAGAAGGTCACGTACATTGATTTCTTCAACCGCACCAAGAGTGGAAGCGGAGAAGGAAACTTCTTTAGCTAACACGTAATGTACTGTTGTAGACATCAATTAGTGATTTTCGATGGATCTGACAATGTGGCATTCGAAGTGAATCTGATGTGATGATAAGCGTAGCCTCTAGCCTCACATCCGGTAAATGATAGAAGTCGGGCAGGCAGTGTGGCTATGTAGGTCGCACCAATTAGGGTGTATAATCACCGGATCTAGAGTTTCATTTACTTCTAAAAATCTATTGTCGATGCTGTCCCAATCGGGAAATGGTTGCTGATCCCAACCGTTGGTGATATACATTCGATACACTCAAGCCAAATGAGTGGTCGGTCATGTGTGGCTGAGTTGCAAGATGTTCTTGTTAAACTCGGTGTATTCTCCTCTAGAGATATACCAGCGGAAGGTGGTTCCATACCTTGTCATAGTTGGAAATTCATTACCCAATACGTGCTTGCGGTTTTGATTGTATATTATATATGTGGAACGTGAGATGCAAACGTTCCACTAGATCATTATTTAATTTATTTAGACATTATCATAATATCAACAGAGTTTTGATATAAAGATATTTTGGATTCTCATAAGGGAAAACCCGTTCCGTGTTATACGGCGTGGTCTTATGAGATATCATTTAGTTTTCTGAAACTATTTTAAACTGTTTACTCATACCAGTCCCATGACTGACCCGGAGTTTATTTGTTTTGTTCTACCTAAACTCTTGGGTGCCTAAATTTGTACGGGCATTCAAGTAGTTCAGGATTTTTCAGATATATCTAAAGGAGCTTGGAGCAGGATGCTTCAGCGTTATCTAGTTATAGTGTTGTTCCTATGTGTTGTAAGTGTTGTACTCTGATAAGTGTATGTTATAAAATTAAGATTTTGTATTTCAAAGATATGATATATTATATTTTGTTCCGCTAGGATGTGAGATTCTGTGTTGTTATTTCTGTTCTTCTTCTAAAAAAAAATGTTTCATACTTTCGTGATATTTGGGTTGGACGTATGATGTATATAGTCAACTCTGATGTTATGGAAATGTCGGGTCATTACACTTTCCATTGGGCTACTAGGTGTTTCTTCACTTACAATGTTATAACATATTTATAGTACATTCTGATAACTCTACTTTAAAACCACAAACTAACGTGCTATTAATATAAATGGCTATTATTCCATCAGTCATAAGAATCATAGAAATTAATTCCTGACATTAAGACAATTTCTATTATAAAAGAGCATAACATTTTCAATAAGAACGTATTTTTAAAAGAATCAAGTATTTTCTTAAGAATTTTCTACAAATTAACATGTCTAATCACTTTAATTCAAGCTCACCAAAGAATTCAAGCTCACCAAATAAATCATTACCCTTAATACAAATATTTTCACACAAGAACCGGTATATAAGCGGTCTTCATATCACACGGGATATATCCAGATTCTAAGAAATCCAAACGAGCGATATCTATTTCACTATCTACCAAAGAGAAAATAGACGATATTCATCATTCTCAACAACATCAACTTTATTTACAATGTGAGTTCTATTTCGAACAAAAAGTTGTCGCACGAAGATTAACTCTTTTGGAGAAAATAGCTTTACGAGTGTGCGGATCTGTTAAGACGGACTTTAATGAACCATCTTCTTCTTGGACTCCATGGAATCAAAGTCCAAAACGACCATTGTATATTCCAAATTCCTAGGATATGAATTTTGCAGCTAATAAAGAAGCTAAGAAGACACCATCTCTGAAGAAATCATCGTCTTCAAGCTCTAAATAAGCTGTCAAGGTTTCCTTTTTTTAAGAATAATACTAAAATTTTGAAATGTGTATCATTTGTTTTATTCGTATTAAAAAATTGCATTGTTTTACTGATTTATTTATAAATAGACATAAATCATAAGAAAAATTAAATGTGTTTTCAAAAACATTAAAATAGTTTAATATATACGATAATCCTCGATGAAACTAAATTAATTAAGTTGTAAAACTTATATACTTCAAAACTATCAAAGAATTGCTCATATCTGAAATATAGAAAATTCAGCCGTCTATTTTGGAAAAACAGACGTTTGAATGCTCTTGTTAAACAAAATTATATACCTAGGATTCAAATGTCCAATTTCCCAAAAATAGACGTCTAAAATCCAGGAAAAACTCTCGGGATGCTGAATTCTAGAATTCAGCCATCTGAATTAGGGATAAAGACGTCTGACTACTTCAGATACATTTTTTAGGGTTTTTAAACCCAAACTCGTTTATATTATCACATATATCTTCACTCAAATGGCTTATTTTCCTCACTCATAAACCTAATTTCGAAATTCTTATCAAAATTTCCTACTCCATAAACTCGAATTCCTTTAATCAATATTCTCCAAGAACAAAGAAGCAAAAATCAATTCCGGATCTAGATGTTGATCAAGTAAGGCATTGGCTTCACAATGAAACAATTTTTCAAAGGTATAGAGCCATGAAGAATTCGAAGATGATTCAGATTATTTCATCAAATTCTCGGAATTCACGGGTTACCATATTCAACAAATAGCTAGGTCTACATGTTTTTGAATCTTTAATTGATTTTGATGATGATAACAAACAACAGGACCATTTACTTATCAAGTTGTTTCTAGCACACCTAATTTGGATTTTGAGAACCCGGAAGATAGAAACAACGTGATATGGCATAAAGTGTGTGGGGTTTCAATGTTCGTTCCTATTTCCTGTATGGGAAAAATGTTGAATTGTGTTTATTCCGGAGTTAATATAGATGATGTTGAAGTTAACATGAATGAGAGGGATATGGTGTCTCACATGTTTTTATCTGATAGTTTGATCGATATGTTTAAGTTGAAATCGTCTTCCTTAAAAAATCAAGCCTAGATTCTGTATCGTACATTTATTCTTTCACTCCAACCCCGAACCGGAAACTATGAGAAGGTTTACAAACGTGATTTCTAAGCCTTATACGCAATTTACAAAAACGTTCAAGTAAATTGGGCTAAAATAATAATGGATGAGTTATTGGATATTAGTTGTAAAAGGAAATATAGGACCTTTCATTATGGAGCTTATATTATAAGCATTTTACTTGACTCATAAATTAAGCTTACTGAATCTACTTCGTCATCAATTGGAGAGATTGGCATGAAGACTTTCGCTTTGATCAAAATTCCCGCAAGACCATCTCTTTAAAATTATTTATTTTGAGCAATGGAAACAAATTATTGCAAATAAAGGTGACCAACCTTCCGAGCTATCGACTTCAAAGAAACAATCCGATTCCTTGACTCTTGATGACGAGGATGTAATTCAAGTTATGATCCTGGAAAAGAATCCAAAGAAAGTCCTTGCCATCGTTTCAAATAATTAACTAAAATTGCAAAAGCAAATGAATAAATTTCAAGATAAGACGGAACTTCGTTTCAACTCGATCAAGGGTTTCTTAACAAAAATATGGGAGAAGTTAGCTTGCATGGGATCGAGTTCTTCAGAGGTTCATGACCCCATCATCTTTGATTGGTCAAGCGAAGAAGAAAAAGTTAACGACGATGGAACCGATGATGATGGCGATAGCAAGGGGAGTTACGATGACGATGATAGTGACAAGTGATCGTTTTTAAGTTTTTAGTTTAAAACTTTTGGTATTATAATAATAATTTTCTTTAAAACACTATGCACATGCATTTGAATGATTGCTACTTAAAGGGTTATGTATAATTATACTTAATGTGTTAATGGTATGATATGATGCTATGTATAACTATACTCGTTAATGTAATAATATGATCTTCATGCCATATTCTATGAGGTTGTGATAACTATACCATGCTATGATATTATAAAATGTCATGAGTATGTTTTCATTTCAATATGAAAATTTAATGCTTATTGAATATTGAATGAAGTAACATGAATAATGTTACTCTATGACACGATTGTGTTGATATTGAACCCAAGATGATTTTCATCATGACATTTATCATTTACTAAGTTTATATAATCGCAAGTTGTAACAGGCCGCATTTTACATATCGGAGGATCGTAAAATATTTTTATTTTATTCCCTGAGGGTTGGATCATTCTCATATTTTGATATCTTGCTTATGGGGATGTGAGACATGTCCATAATTTTTACCAATTTTGTTTGTGACCATTTTGCTCCTGTCAGTCTTGTATAGGAAATAACTTTTGACTCAGGTCAAATTAGATGCTGAGACCTGTGCCATTGGAAAGGAAATGATGATTTCCTTTCCCTAGAGTGGTTACATTAAAGATTTGGCTCAGTGGTTTGGGACGAATTGTTGTTTTAAGGTTTTTCAGTTGACTGTTCAGGTGTTGAGAGCCACAATGGGCTGATTTGGGAAGGCCCATTAGTGGGATCGTGAAAACTATAAATAGAGGGTGGGAGATATTGGAAAAGGTTTAGTTTCTCTATTCTCTCATTTGGCGGCCTTGTGCTCCTCCTTCCTCTAACACCTTTCCACTATTAAAATCAAAATCTAAGGAAGGAAATCAAAGATCTACACCATTGGAGGCTAGATCTACATCAATTGAAGTGAGAATTCATCGGATCAAGGAGTTTGGTTCGAATTGCTTGCTGTTTAGAATCTTAATTCATTGATTTTAGCTTGTTTTGGAGAATCGGTGAGTGGTTTACATCCCTCACATAGATTCAATGAAGTATATTAAAGTTTGATCATGTTTTTCATCAAATTCAAGCATTTTTCCATAGATCTATACCATGATAAGTCGATTTTCATATGAATCACCATAGGATCCAATTTAGTAAGTTTAAACTGATTATTTCTATTCCATTTCACATGATTATGCAAGTTAGATCCACAATTTTGTTCATATGTTTATTTATCATGATTTTGGAGTGATTTGCATAATTTTAGTGATAATCGTCATATTCATGTTTTTAGTGACTTCATAACATGCTTATGGTTGTGTTGAATGAATTGGACGAGTATATTTCGTCGATTGTGTCGATTGGAGAAGTTTTGGTCGAAATTGGAGTTGCATTGGGGTGGTGCAGGTTTTGGATCGGTCACGGTTGGGTCGGTCGGTCGGAATCATGTCTTGTGAAGCAAGTCAGGAAATGGGTCGGGTCTTACCTAGTCGGTCAGTCATGAAGTGGTGAAGTGATGGGTCGGTCGCTCCTAGTTGAGCAGGTCAGTCACTCCTGAACTTTTGGGTCGGTCCATGTAGTTTTGAACGGGTCGGTCCTAGGCGAGATGACTGGGTCGGTCGTGAAGTATGGAGGATGAAGCAGCCAGGTTGGGTCGATTAGGATGGCTCTGGTCGGGTCGAGTAGTATGGCTCGAGCAAGTGGAATTCGGTCATGTAAGTGGTCGAGCATGGTTTGGGGTCGGCCGAGCATGGCCAGGGGTCGGTCGCACAGGGTCATTTTCTAAAAAATTATATTTTCGGGTATGACTTAGATTTGAACAAAAGAGCTTGAAAAAATATTTTTCAGGGGAAACCCCCCGAACCCTAGCCGTAGAGCAGTGATGTAATTTGGCTCAATGATGTTGTGACTTCGAAGTGAATTCAATAAGGAATATTGAAGTGGTGTAAAGTGTCAGTTGCTAGTTGTGATGCAACGAGTGTGATTACAACTCAAAGGTGTCCTGAGTTGGGTGATAATGGTTTGATAGTCGTCATTGATGATGATTGGGGATATTGAAGGCTAAGAGACTTTAGTTGTTGTAGGTTCTAGCGGGCTCAAAGCAAGGGTACAATAGAGACGTCTAAAAGACTGGATGTAGGTTGAGTACCATGGGCATCGTGTATGTCCTAGATATGTCAAATTGTATGACGTATTGGGTTTTTGCTGGAACTGGGGTTTCCATTAGCTCTTGATGGATAACAAATTGTTTGGCCAATCATACGATTAACGATGGTTTCAAAGCAGGATTGGCAGTGATAGCCAGAGCCAGTCATGGATGATTGGTTGTTCTATTTGTACCATCTCATGTAGATTGTCCAACGTCGAAGAAGATATTCCTTGGGTGCTAGTCTGATATTGGGTTAGGCCTCTGGGGCTATGCTTGAGGGATGTCGAGTTCGATTAGGATGGTTTACATGAGATATATAATTTGGATGTCATGAGGGTTTTTCCATGATTGAATAAGTGTTCTGGTTTCCATGGATGTATGGTTGAAATGTTATTGTAAAGGCTATCACTGTCGGATGTGGGGAAGACGGGAGTTGAGTTCTTCTCTGGAGTTGTGGGTAGATTATTTCATTTATTTACCCATTCTCATATACTTTATTGTTGAAGTTTGTTAGTTGTTTTATCGCTCACTAAGATTGTTGTCTGACTCAAGGTTTTATGTTTCCTCTTATTACCTTGGGCTGTTCATCCAGTTGTGGATGGGCAGACTAGGTAGCAGGTGACAGGTGATTAGTGAGGACGATGCTGCTGTGCGAACGTGTTTGCGAACAAATTAACAATTGTAAACAACTGTAAAATTCGTTCGTCTTTCCTAAACAACAAGGATCATTGTAGAGGGTGTCAAACTCTGGGACCAAAAATATTTTAATTAATAAATCCAATCAAGTTATTCCAGAATTTTGATTGATTGCAAATTAACAAAAAATAAAAAAACGAGTTTTTAACAATAAATAAAGTAATTAGGGAGTAATGACATAGATTAGATTAATATTCATCAATAGCCAATCGAATAAATACAGATCTAATTCATGTTTCTGTCACAAACATGAATCAACGGTAATTAGGTTTCTAGAAACAAATATGTAAATAACAACAAGTATAGCCTCTGCAGGAGCTCAGCTCTTAAACAACCATAGGCTATCAGGACAGATTCACTATTTTATTTCTAAAACCCTAAATATTAAATCTAAATCTGATAAGTGTTAGATCGAACTCGAATATACCCTATGAAGGAGCATAGCTCTTAAACGACACAGGGTATGAAGTTTCATATCTAACCCTTAGTTCAGATCTAGATCTACATACATGAAGTTCTAATCTTTTGGCTATGTGATTCATATTGAATCATATCTATTAGCGTCATCACCCCCTAATTAAAGAGGATTAGCTAGACATAGCTAAAAGAAAAGAAAATAAAACGAAAACAAACAACATAAATAAAATGCAATAAAAACTAAATAGAAGAGAGAAAGAAGAGTTTTATTCTAAGCAAAGGATTACAGAATAAAACTAAGTGTGTTTTTACATGAATGAGCTACAAGGTATTTATAGCTGATATGATAAAGATTAACTAGCTAATTACACAATGTGGGATAAATAATTAGCCCAAATAACACATAAGCCAGTGTGAACGCAGCTGTAGAATGAGTGGCCTTGCAAATAAGCTAATGTGAACACAACATGAGTAAGAAGCCTTGCAAATGAGCTAATGTGAACGCAACATGAGTATTCATTGAGCCAAATCTTCCAAACTGAACTCTATTTGCAACCGTTCTTCAAGCTTTACACTCCTCAAGCTTTAGTAATTTCAAACTTCACTCTTTTTAAGCAAATTCTTCATGATTTATCCATCAAATGCTCTAAACCATGCTTCTTGTCAACAATCTGAAAACACATCTATAAATACATAATATCTATTATTTTAAAGGGAAAATAAGATAAATAAGCGGATAAAATATACACATTTACGTGTATATCAAATACCTCCACACTTATCTTTTTATTCGTCCTCGAATAAACTAAACTAAGATATGTCACACTTTCGTAGGAAACACGATTGCGTTTAGCGTATGCAACAAGCCGTTAAACCCCTAGGTGTCCCTAGTAGGACGAGTGTTGTCTCGTGAGGGTTTTTAGCGGATATTACCCACAAAATCCAAAGCGTCTTATGTAAGCAGATTAATCAAATGATATATTTAAGGTCTTTCATATTCCAAGGACTTTACCTAACTTCATTAATAACGGTTCAATCCCAAATTGTCCATCCCATAGTTGGTGCAAAAATGAATAAAAAATTTCAAGCTGAATCGTAATTCCTTGATAACACTGTAATTGTCTTGAAGGTTAAGAGCGCGGTGTCAACCAAAGTTCTACACATCGACAATGTGCATCCAATCATTTCTTCATTTATTTTTTGAATAATTTTGCACCAGTGTAACTGCAATGTATTGGATGTGAGTTATGCATAGATAAAGGAAAATTTTGTAAGTTCTAAAAATATTATGGATAAGAGGGCAAGTGTATTAGTTGAACTTCAAGCTACAAAAGATAAAGTAATACTAAGGAACATATGAACATTTTTTGTTTCCTTTCATCTCCTCAACTACAATCCTCGCTTCCAAGTACGGTATGATGGACGTGGATGGAATGGAATGAATGCTTTATAGTCAAGAATGATGAATGACTATTTTATTCTGCGAGATTTTCTCGTCATTGCATTTTTTTCTTTTTTTCTTCTCTTTTTTCTTTTTTTCTTTTTGCACGATGAATGATGAGTGGAGATGGAATGGAATGATACCATAAATTCTTTCATTTGATTCCTCCTCTACTAAGCGAATCATAACCAACACTTCATGAAAGGAAAGTTTTGTGCCCTAGTTACTCTACTTCTATAACTCTAATTCAACACACGAGTCTGGATTGATGTTATATAAAAAGCTGAAAGGAATGATAAGAAAAATTTCGTAAGATAGATAACCCATATAAATTAAGATGTGGTATATGGTTATCCTACCTTAAAACAAGTACGGAGTGGGTAATGTAATATTGGTATAAAAAATGACGTTTTTGAACCTTTGAAAATAAATCAGTACAAGGTTCTATACTATACCAATATAAGAAAAACTTGTCGAAACATGGATGTAAATCGACTAAAACTTGGGTTTGAATAATGTGGGGTATTGAATAAGAACACTACAATGAGTCATTTCTCCTTAATTGGGCCAAGTGGATTTAGAACTTACTAGCTTGAAAATTTGAGTGGAAAAAATATTATGCATGAAAACGAACTCAGAAAATCCAACAAATGTAGGTGCAAAATCATTTTTATTTGATGATTTTCTTTTTATTTTTTTAATTTTTTTTACTTGCACATTCTAACATGTATAACAAGAGTTGACACGCTTACTCCAGAACATGACTAACGTCTGCACAGTCTCAAGCTAGCATCTTTAAAAGACACATTACGACTCAACGAATAAATAATGTTCATTCCCATCACCCAATAATTCAACTTATCAAACAAGAACCAAGGTGTTATTTATGAATTTAAGTTATTCCTTATTCAATGAATGACCTAGTTCATAAAATTTGATTGCTGATGTAATGTGAATTCCCCCCCACACTTGAGTGTGACTGTGTCCTCACAGTCGTTAATCAGACATATCAAAGGGAAATAAAATAGGAGGGTCAGCACGGCTTACCGGGTACACGTGCAGAAAATAAGCAGTCATTGAATAGATGAACCGGTCCTCAATGGACCAATGGATCAACCTCATTAAGATTGTGAGACACAAATTAAGCATAGAAAACCAAATCATAAAGGATTTTATATTATGTTTCAGATTTGGAAAAACAAATTTTGTTTTTCAAATGTTTGAGTTGCTAATTTTTAAATTTTGAACATACAATTGATCCGAAAATCGAATTGAATTTTTATAGCAACTAAAGAGAGGTCATCGAGTTGGGGTTCAGCAAAAATTTCAAAAACAAAGTTTGTCTTGTTCAGATGATGTATAAATTGAGAGACATGTGCATCGTTCTCACCCCCACATTTGTTTTGAGAAATATTGTTCGGTTTTTCTTTGATATTTGAAATTTTGTTAACTAAAGGTTCATTCGTAAACCTAAAGTTAAAACCAAACAAACGAATTTTCAGTAAATTTCGAAATTGTGTTTTCTCAAAAACAGTGTTATTCCAGAAAGAGTTCATATACTACAGGAATTTATCTTTGAAAAACAAGTGATCATAGTGAGGTTCAGTTGAAACGATCAATTCGCAAGGAGTTTCAACAGTTTCAGAAAAAATCTCATTGTGTTTAAGATCACATTCAGCAGTTTCGTTGCTGTCAAGAAGTTTTCGCTCATCAAAGTCGTCCTCACTCAAATAGTTGTTACCAACTTCGTCATTTCGTTCAAGTTGACAATCTAAAGTTATTAAATTTTCAAAATTTTTAGAATCTGAGAGAGAAAGATCAAATTGAAGATTGATGTCTTTGTTTTCAAGAGAATTTAAATTCAAATCAATTACAGAGATTTTAACAACTTCATTAAGATTTTCATCAATGTCAAAAATTGTTAGTTGAAAATTTTCGATTTCAGTAAGAGTTGAATTTTCAGTAGAAGCATCAGTTTGAGTTTGAATTTCAGTTTCGCAGAAATCAGAGTTTTGCGCAAGAGATTTTTCAAAATTTTCATTTTCATCTACAGTCATATCGTCAGAATCATCAATAATCGTTATGTAATGTTGTGACGAAGTTACTAGCTGATTATTGTTTTCACAAGAAGCATTGGCAGAAACTTGTTTGTCACTAGATTGGGATTTAAAGTTGTTGTACAAGTTTGTAACTTCAGTTTGAAGAAGAGAGATGTGATAAACTATCCTAGTGCAACTTTGTTTGCTGTCTGTTATTCTTTGAGCTAGTTCTTCGATGTAAGTCAAGCCAAGTTTCATTAAATCCTCAAATTTATCAACATCATCAATTCCCTCCAGTAATAACTTCTCTAGATTTTGCCAAAGTTCAATAGTGTATTGAGCCAATTGTTCAATGATACGCATGTTTTCGATATCTTTATTTTCAGAAGCTTGTTTTTCATCTAAAGTTCGCGCCCATTCCTTGATTTCCTCGCGACAAATCCAAATGTCATGAATTAATTGATCAATTTCACTCAGACTTTCCTCAATAAAATTGGTGGACACATTAGACTTCAAAATGTTGGTTTTTAGATTCGTCGTTTCTATGTGTTCCTCACTGGTTGACCTTAAAAATTTATCAACCTCATCTCTCAGAAGTCGTTCATTATTTAATTTCCACCACCAACGTCGCCAAAAATTTAGCTTGTTCGCAACGCATTTTTCATATTCGATAACCATCGTATTATGAAAATCATTTTGGTGTTCAAAAAGTTCATTGAAACCCGTGTTGAAATTGTTTTGAAATTCAGCACTTTGCTTATCCATTTGCGCTAATAGTTGACGCACCTCAGATAAATTCTCCTCAGTCGTAGAATGACATTTTTCATATTGGGGTGTAACCGTTTGATGAGATTTGTGAAAATTATTCGGAAAGTTTTCAGCTTGAAATTCATTCTAATTTGAATTGTAACCAAAATCATTGAAATTTTGAAAAGAATTACAATTTTGGTTATACATGGGGCAAGCACGCATGTACTAGAGGAAAAGAGTTTTTCGTCGAAAAATCAGTTTCAAAATTTATGGCACTAAAGAAGCTCTTAAAAAATATGTTAAAATTAACAACTTCGGGTTATATGAATACAAGTCTAGGCCAGGTTCGGACAGGGGTTATCAGTGTGCCACGAATCACCGTAGAAACACGACTGAAGGTTTAAGAATCTGTTTGAGTTCTAGACTCTACCGTTCCTTAGACACCTTAGAGAGTATCGATCCTAATTGTCAATTTAACAAATATTTTGTCCTATGAGCTTTGGGGAATTCTAGATTTGATTTCGAAAACAAAATTTTTAATTTACCCCATGTTCGTTTTAAATTTTCTGACCATGCATTAACAGGCACAATATTCAATCACAGAACAGTCAAAGAATAAGAAATCGCATAAATAAATTTTATTTTACAAGCAAGCCGATGTCCTACAAAAGATTTTTACACACAATGTCTATATTATTATTATTTTTTCTTTGCAGCAAAGCACCTGTAGAGTTTAGAAGATTCTCACTTTGATCGGCAGTCCGTCCAGTGCACTTGAGTAGTGCTAGCGTGTTCACACCCCACTTGGTGTGCAACCGCTCGAACCTTAATCGTTCTCCTTTTTTTTTAATTAAAGACCAACAAAGACAAAACAAACAAGCAAACAAATAAAATAAACAAGCCTTAATCAAGCAAATTCGCTCAGCCCAAGCCCTGGCCTAGTAAATCGGTCCCGTCCTTTTTGAAAACACTGACTATCCGAGCATTTTTAAAACAACATAGACACAACAAATTCCAAACAATTAACACATGCAAATGGTAAAACACATCTCAACCCAAAGTACTAAAACCCACGAACCTGCTTGTCCCAATAAAACCATGAACAAGAAAATCCACCGTATATAATTCCAGAATCTACTTCCACACTGAAATTCAATTGCAATTTCTGCTTCCACTATGGAAATCGATTCGACTTTCGTTTGAAACTGGCATTTGAACCTTGTGAATTGGAGTTCGGTCGAGCAATTGCAACTCGACTTCTTGTTTTAGGGGTTTTTGACCTGCGATTTCGAGAGGAGGGTCAGAGATGCAGAACCTGTTATGGCAGACGAGGGCGATTGTTGTTTTCGTGGACGAGTTGAGTTAGTTGCGGTGAATCTAGGGATGGTTTTTGGACGGAGATGGACAGAGGCTGATTCGTGCGAGTTACTGAATAGGGTTTGGCTTTTAATTATGGTGACTGTGTACTTGGTTTCTGGATTTGGTGATTTGCGTGTATGGTGTGGTAGGAGAATTCTCGGTAGGTGGTGAGGTGCGAACTAGGAGAACAGTGGATGAGAGTGGGAAGTAGAAGAATATGGCGGTGATATTTTGAGGTTTACTATGAGATTCAGATCGTATGGACTGTGGACAAGAAGACTCCTACGCAAGGGAAACTGCTGGTTTGTGTTTGAAGGGAGGAGAGTGGCCGAGGGGTTTGTTTTTTATGGTGAATTTCAGTGATTTGTTTTTGATGGTTTATGAGGTTTGCTGAAACAGAGGGGGACTTGGATTTTCTGTTCAAGGAGTCGTGGAGCAGTTTGGTATTGGGAAATGGAGGTGGAGATGATGTCGGGTGAAAGCTTGGTCTGTAAGTTTGGAGAGGGAGGTTCTGAGCAGTTTGTTAAATGGTATTGGGGTTGGCGTGGAAATGGATTGAAGTGTGGAAAGAGGTGATCGACAGTTTTGGCAACAGTCAGTTTCTGGGGGGATTGAGTATTTGGGTAAATGAGTACTTTTGTGTTTGCGTGGATTTGGGGGTTCAAGGAGGTTTTCAAGTTGGTGAATTGTTCGGGTGGCGGGTTTCTAGCGCAGAGGAGTTTATTGAGACAGGAACCGTGGCTTGTTGTGCTTGATGGTGATGTAAGGTTGTGTGGTATGAGTTGGGGTTTTGATGGAGTATGGTTCGGATGAAGACTGTAGTGTGGAAATATTGTGGTCTGTTTTGGTGGGATTTGGGTAGAACTGGCGATTTGAGGTAGGCGATGAAGGTTGGGGTATTGGGTTCGTCTAATGTAGTTGTTACTGAGGAGTTGACAGAAGTGTTAAAATGTTGTTTGTGAATAATAGAAGTGGAAGATTAATGGTATGAATGGTTGAAGTAGGTTAGAGACAATATGGGTTTGAATTGTCAATGGTGCAGAGAAGATGTCGGGAAGTTGGTAGTGGTTTGTCAGTTGTTGTTGACGAGGCAGAGGCTGTGCCTGTTGGCGATTGAAGTTGCAGTGGAAGTTTTTGATTGTTGAATAGAAAAAGATTTGTGTAGGTGTTTGATGGTTGAAAGCTTGTTATCGGAATTGGTTTGTATGCAGGGTATGTATTTGTAACAGAGAAGAGACAAAATTGTAAAGAAAATTTGTATAATTTTTTTCAAAAAAGTGACTAGAAATCAAATTGTAAAAGAAAGTCAAGGATGAAAAGAAACAAAAGAAAGGAAAGAAATTTATAGACGGAGAAAAAAGGAAAGCAATTTTTTTATTTAATTTGTAAAAATGGAAAGGAATGAAACGAGAAAGAAATAAGAAAGGCAATGAAAAGGGAAAGAAATAAAATCGACAATTGCAAATATTTTTTTCTTTTAACTAGCTTATCATGGTATAAATCTGCAACACCAAATCAAAGCTAATCTTGAGATTTTTTTTTCTATATATAAAAAGAAAACAAAAATGAGAAAATAAAAAAATCAACTAACAAGAATTGAATATTTTTGTGTTTTTTTTCTAAAATAAAATAAATAAAAATAGAACTATAACCCAAAGGATTTAAAAATAAAAATTATTTTGGTCCCTGGCAACGGCTCCAAAATTTGTTTGCGAACAAATTAACAATTGTAAACAACTGTAAAATTCGTTCGTCTTTCCTAAACAACAAGGATCCTTATAGAGGGTGTCGAACTCTGGGACCAAAAATATTTTAATTAGTAAATCCAATCAAGTTATTCCAGAATTTTGATTGATTGCAAATTAATAGAAAATAAACAAAAAAACGAGTTTTTAACAATAAAGAAAGTAATTAGGGAGTAATGACATAAATTAGATTAATATTCATCAATAGCCAATCGAATAAATACAGATCTAATTCATGTTTCTGTCACAAACATGAATCAACAATAATTAGGTTTCTAGAAACAAATATGTAAATAACAACAAGTATAGCCTATGCAGGAGCTCAGCTCTTAAACAACCATAGGCTATCAGGACAGATTCACTATTTTATTTCTAAAACCCTAAATATTAAATCTAAATCTGATAAGTGTTAGATCGAACTCGAATATACCCTGTGAAGGAGCACAGCTCTTAAACGACACAGGGTATGAAGG
This sequence comes from Allium sativum, assembly GCA_030737875.1. Classification (NCBI taxonomy): domain Eukaryota; kingdom Viridiplantae; phylum Streptophyta; class Magnoliopsida; order Asparagales; family Amaryllidaceae; genus Allium; species Allium sativum. Next base: position 21,659 of record JASFAX010002166.1, read on the forward strand.
TTCAGATCTAACCCTTAGTTCAGATCTAGATCTACATACATGAAATTCTAATCTTTTGGCTATGTGATTCATATTGAATCATATCTATTAGCGTCATCACCCTCTAATTAAAGAGGATTAGCTAGACATAGCTAAAAGAAAAGAAAATAAAAAGAAAATAAACAACATAAATAAAATGCAATAAAAACTAAATAGAAGAGAGAAAGAAGAGTTTTATTCAAGAAAAGGATTACAGAATAAAACTAAGTGTGTTTTTACATGAATGAGCTACAAGGTATTTATAGCTGATATGACAAAGATTAACTGCTAATTACACAATGTGGGACTAAAGAATTAGCCCAAATAACACATAAGCCAGTGTGAACGCAGCTGTAGAGTGAGTGGCCTTGCAAATAAGCTAATGTGAACACAACATGAGTAAGAAGCCTTGCAAATGAGCTAATGTGAACGCAGCATGAGTATTCATTGAGCCAAATCTTCCTATCTGAACTCTATTTGCAACCGTTCTTCAAGCTTTACACTCTTCAAGCTTTAGTAATTTCAAACTTCACTCTTTTTAAGCAAATTCTTCATGCTTTATCCATCAAATGCTCTAAACCATGCTTCTTGTCAACAATCTGAAAACACAGCTATAAATACATAATATCTATTATTTTAAAGGGAAAATAAGATAAATAAGCGGATAAAATATACACATTTACATGTATATCAGAATGCAAGCAAGATGCTAGCGTATTATCTTTACTACTAACTAGTATTTCTATTTCCGTTGTTGGTTATTCTCTGAGTGCTATAGTGAGGCAATTTGTATAAACACTTCTGTTGAAATCCAGGTGTATGGATATTACTTTCTAGTAGTTATGAAAGTTTAGTGTTTCCTTCTTCACTATCAATACCTGTTGTATATGTTCTATTATATTTTATCCTTGCGCCGTGAGTTTTACGACAGGTTCCGCTTGTGTTTACCTACCTTGATGATCATCCATAGTTGCCTGGTACACCTTTCAGTGTATTATTCCTCATGTATAGTGCAAGGGTTATGGGCGGTCGTCACACAAGTCATGTATATATGTTTATTTCTTATTCATGTATATTCAAATTGTTCTTTAATATAATCCATGAATTATACATATTTTTTTTTCGCAAAAGCCGCTACTCCTTTTCGTCGAGGATAAAGGGGGAGAAAAATATATAGCATATATACAGGGGGAGCAATATATTCAGAGGGAGCACAGGTAAAATTTATAAAATTTTCATTATTAATATTTCAAATATATATATACACACATATATATCTTAATTCGTATATAGTTGCCATCATAAAAAAGGGAGAGATTGTTAGAACCTTAACTTTTGGACTTGATTTTGATCAGGACAACTATATATCGACGATATTGTTCAATAACGTCTTTTACAGGAAAAAAGAGAAGAATATAATCTAATTACTTGAAGATTCGACAAGACGATATGATGATGTATTTAGTATGAAATTGAGTCAGTGATTAGACAATAATTACTATTAAAATCTCCCCTTTATATATATATATATTATACAAATTCTATTTTTATATAAAGGCTGAAGAGGCATGTGTAGAAGTGTGCATCAGACATCTAAACGGGGTAGATCATCGCAATGTCTGGATATACGAGGGATGTACATCCAACTGATGATTTTACAGGACTACTGGGAAGCACGAGGCTTCTTCGGAACATGGTTGGGAATTTTAAGATGGCTCTCCGAGGAACAACCAGATGAAGCCGTCACTCGGAGGCAGGTTTGTTGCACCATCTAGAGTATACCTTGACTGCAATTACGACGTGGCAGTCAAAATATTGTGGAAGATGGCATCGGGTAATTCGGCTGTTTGCCTCGCTCTAGGAGGAGGTGGTTAGGACCAATTTAAGGATGGTAATCGTCGGATACCCGTCATCGGCTGTCAGTGGGATGCGGAGAAACTAAGAGCAAAACCAATAGATCAAGGATCTTTCAATATCGGGATATTCATTGAGGGATATGCCAAATTGGTTGATAGGGGCACATTATTAGCTTTTGATGTAGTCTTTGGTTAGTTGAGGGAAGGGCCAAGGTGGGGACATAGCCACCGTGAAAAGAGATAGACCATATGTGAATATCCATAATGTAAGCCTAACAAAACCGTCCTTTATAGATATCGAGAGTACCCGACTGAGTTCTGTGGTCCCTATTACAGAACTCAGGTTATTATAGGCAGTACATTTATGCGAGGGTCTAGATACATGCACTGGGTGGTGTATTGTAGACGTTAGGGCATTACTCCATGTGGAGACATTGTTCAACCGAGGAGTTAAGATATGAGGATTCATATGCTTACGTGGCATAGAGATGGTGGTTATGTGCGATTACATGACATAATGGCAGAGATTTCCGTATGCAGTTCAACGTAGGATGGAGGTTGTGCATGCTTCCGTGGTATAACGGTGAAGACCATACGAGGAGGGTACTATGTGGAGTACCTTGAGATGTTGGGCATAACCACATATATATTATATTATGTTTAATCTACTAGAGAGTAGATGGGTGAGATATGTGTGTGGAGCCTAGAGTGCTTTTAACCCGAATAACCTAATAATTAAGAAAATGTAACAGAATGGTATATAGGATTATTTCAGAATGTATAATTTGTCCTCTCACCAGAACTTGTGTTCTGACCCTCTCCTCATAACATACTCGCAGGTTATATTTATGGCAGAGATTTGGTAGCGTTTGGACACTTATTAGGCAGTGTCATTATTTCCGTAAGGCTATATTTGATTATTATATTTTATCCATTCCACCATGAGATGTTTTATCGAGCTCTGATATATTTATTATCTTTGTCTTTTCTACACGATACCAATAAGTCAACTAGAGTTTCAATGGTTTCACATTTAGATTTTTTGAAAAATCTGGACCTGTTGGAATTTGGGTTGTTACATTTGATTTCCATGGAAGTTGTACAATGTGTTCTTTTGAACTATTATGTGGTTTAAGTATATTTGGCAAGGAAAATCACAAGTAGACTATATGTTTTACAATGTTTTATGCTTTGTATTACTCTAAATGCTTGTTTTTTCCTTTTATGCATAGATGTACGACACAAATTTTGGAATCCCTGTTAGATAAACTTTTAGGTAAAAAAAATTTGGCTGAAATGAAAATTTTATCAGTGTTACTGTTCGATTATACAATAAAAAATACAATAGATGTTTGCCTGCATTATTTTGTTCTTTTATTTTTGCATAAAATTTTGAACTTTTAAGACAAAAAATTTGGTTTAGTGTGTATGGGGATGCATTGATGATTGACGATCCATGTTTTCTTGCTTAGGATTGTAAATGCATTAGAAACTCTAGTGAAAAGTTATGTGGATCTCAGGTTCCATTTTGGTATGATACAAGAGATTGGTAAATAAATGTATGATTTGTTTCAGCCTTGTTGATTTGAAAAATAAAAATCTTACATACTTTTAATGGTCTATTGCAAGCAAAAAATATTCTCAAAGAAATTGATAGAGCTTTGGGTAACTTAAAAACTGGATTCAGTCATTCCTGCATTGTGAGTTGAAGCATCTCCTCTTAAGAAATAGTGACAACACCCTTATTCTAGCAAGCTTATACACCCTGAGTAAATAGGTCTATAGTTTCTTTAATTGTTTTTTTCTTTTTGTGAGAGCTGATTGCTTATTGAAGTGGTTTTCCGATAATGCCTTTTCTATCATAATAAGTTTTTCCACTCTTTTTTGTTGGCATTTGAGTGTTGTTGGGTTTTAGGGGGCAGTATGGGTTTGTGCATTATGTTTATGTATGACATGCACATGATAAAATGATGGTGTAGATGGTAGTGCGACATTGGTAGTTGGTTTTGGTACTTGGTCTACACTGTGGTGGATTTGTATATTGTGTGGATGCATGATATGCATAGGTTGATTAAGTACTTTAATATGTATGTTGGGTAGGGCCTGGCATCATTTTTTTGTGGTTGTATGGTTTGTATTGGTTGAGAGTGTATGTTGGGTACAATTGTGTGTTTCGCATAGGCAAGAGAAACAATTGGATTGTATTGTGGTAACTGTACACGATTTGGTGCAGCCTGTGCAGTCAAAGCACTCAGCAGATCCAATGCGGTGGAGGCGCAAAAATTTGTAGCGGGGATAAAGCGAGGAAATAACACGATATGGCGGATGAGTTTAAAATAGCATATAAAACTCATATTTACTGCTTTTACAAATATATAAATGATAAATAAATGGAAAATTAACATTTAACTTAATTATAAATAGTACATTCTTAATTTTAAATAAAATTATAAGAAAATATATGTAAATAAGTGTAAACTTTTATTTAGCTTGACTAAATTTAATAGAATACTATAGTATTTATATTTTAAAAATATATGTTAAAAAATTATATTAAAATAATAATGTTATAATGCATAAATGTCATTATTAATTCATTTCTCTTAAAGAAGATATAGTGGAAATAACAGAATATAGCCGAAATAATGGGTTATATCGGGAGTATCGGATTATAGCGGGGCTTTAAGCGGAAAGGCAATTTAATAGGCTATTTGGAACTAGCGTAGCGGTAGGGATCCACTACACGATATAGCGGGGAATAAACTGCATAGGATGCAGCATGAGGTTTAGAAATGAGCGTCTTTGTTTCGTAGTGGGTGACTTTCATTTTTGAAAATAGTCATCTTTTTTTTTCACCATTGAAGGGTTAGGTGATTGTTTTTATTAGTTTAGGCATATCATTTGGTTTGGTTCTTTCCTCAGAATTGTGTTCAACACCAGTAAGTTCAGTTGGAGCAGTTTTAGTTTGTATATGTATTTGGTCCAATATAGCCCATGGTTCTAGGAAAGGCAATGTCATCATCGGCAACGAGCATGGCATCTAGAAGTAGAAATTTTCAGGACTTAATTTTTAAGATAGCTTGAATGTTTTTTAAGAGCATAATCATTCAAATTTGGATATATTCTAAAAAGAGGAAGAGGAGAGCACTCTTTTGGAGGGGAATACTGAATTGAAAAGGGATTACCACTATTACCCTTACACCGTTTATATCGTTATTATAATAGTGTCTATAATATAAAATATTAAAATAGCGTAAACGGGATTACCACTATTACCCTAACACCGTTTATACCGTTGTCGTACAGTTTGCATATAACACACTAGTACGTCGATGGATAGGGATGCGCCGTGATATGTGTAACAACCCGGAATTTTTGAACCAAATTAAAAAATTTATTTTAGCTATTTTAATCGGTTTTGAATATTTAAAATGATTTATTTTAAATAATAACGACTAAAAATTTATTTAAATCAAAGTTAGAACGTATAAATTTATTTTAATTATAAAACAAGTCTGAAATGGCGCGGTAGTTTGAATATTCGATTCTAAATTTCAAATGAATGTATAGAATTCAATATAAATCGGATTTCAGTAAAACAAGAAATGTTAGAATCTGTTTAATTGTATCTTTCTAACGAATGTAAGAAATTGAGATTTCGTTTTATAAATTGTAAGTTACGACCAGTTGAAAATGCAACATAGTCACTATAGAATTTATATATATTTTAAAACAATATATAACCCTTAAAAATAGCTATTTTGCGGACGATCTCCATTTTCAACGAAAACACTTTTGTTGGACCCGGAATGTCAAATTATTGCTAGATTCATAAATTCATAATTTTTGGAATTAATATGTGAGCGTGGTGAATTTAAATGTGTTTTATAATTTCAGTTTGAATTTAATCGACTGGGAAAAAGGTCATTTTTCAAACGGTTCCCAAATTCGACGAAATTAGTTTTGTTAGGACTGTATCGTCAAAACATAGCTAGATTTATTTTTCTATAATTTTTGGAGTCTGTATGTGGCCCCGATAAATTAAAATATACGTTTAAAATTCAATACACTGATTTATATTTTAATTTAAAGAAAAATTGGTTGAAACAGTCGAATTGACTTATGAAACATATCCCATTATGTCCGGAATGAGGGTATTTAGCTCGGAACGACATTCATTGGGGTTTATTTGGAGTTCGGACAAGAAAATTGGTATTTAAGAAATAATGGAAATTCAAATATTAAAATATTAATATATAATAACGTTGAGAACATAGAAACCCTAATTCCCCTTTTTAACGAGCTGACAGTTATTGAAATCAAAGGCCGCCAGCTCCCAAATCTTCCAATTAAAATCTTTAAATCCATCGCGAATTAGTAGGGCATTCCAAAGCAAAAATCAAAGCACCTTCTTTGCTCTTCAAAACCGTATAGGTATGATCGGAAATGGAGCTTTTTCTCCCTTGATTTCTAGGTTTGAAGAACGCGCGTTTGGGAACGGTTTTCATGGCTGATGGGCCATCGAGTGCCACGTTGGCACTGGTAGAGGACGACGGTGGGACGCTCTTCCAGGTGGCGATGAAGGATCGAGCTCCAGCGGCTCGAAGAGGGGGTGCGACGTGAAGCTTGGTGATAAGAAATGGGTCAATTTTTTTATCGCGTTACAGATAGAAAAAGAAGGATGGAAATTAATTAAAGGTTTAATTAAATTATAATATTTTGTTAATTACTCCTTTAATGATACAACATATAAATTATCATAACTTGTTCATATTAGATCGGAATTAAGTGATTCAAGTTGCATTGTGATCGTGGGAATAAGGGCTTTGCAATGGAACTAACTAGAGCAGAAACGGATCAAATTAGAATTTGAGACAAATTCAAATTCGAACAGAAATAAGATCTTCAATTAAAGAATGACGGAGTGGAACCCAATGTGAGAACTCCTTCATACTAAATTATATTTTATCATGATATTGTATTCATGTGTAAAAATATATAGAATTTCCAGTGTAGATTTTTATCAGTTTTAATCGTATACGGTGCCTGTTAGCTCACCTCCCTCGTCCACAGACCATGGATGATTTAATTTACTGTATTGTGTGTTGATTGTGATGTTTAAAATATTAAAAATAATTTAATATTAATTTGAGGTAGTTGAAATTAAATTATGAATATTTATTTATAATTTAAAATAGTGAAAATTGGCTAATTAGAAAAATAATTCAAATTGAATTAGAACTGGTTAAATTTATTAACCAGTAATTATTTTGAATCGACTGTTGTTGTCTGGAAACCCCACACGGGTCTGGGGACGATAATTATTCACATCTCCCCTGAATTTAATTATATGTCAATGATTGATCGACAGACTGTGATAAGCGTTATTTAATTATTTAATGCTTATACATTTGTAAATTGCACTCTGGACGTGAATTGACTGTTTGATGATTATTTATCATTATTGTTGAATACATGTGATGTATGAAATCCATATAACTGAAATTATATGGTAATTAATTGGGTTGCATTCCGATTCAAAAATAAAGAATATTTTAAAATAATTAATATTTTAAAATAAGGAATATTTTAGAATAATATTTAGTAAATAATCAAAATATGATTTTGATGTCCGATTTTGGATGGACACAAAAATATAAAAATATATGAAGCCGAGTTAAGTGTAGAAACGCCATTTTAACCCGAACGGGTTTATCAGTCGATTTTATTCATTTTATAATGAATATCGAAAAGAATTGATTTTAAAATCTGATATTTTGAAAACATTAACATTTTAATATTATAATGATATGGAATATTCAATTCTGATTTAAAGTTGAAAAGGAAGTTGAAATCATTTTAAAATGAATTTATAAACGATTTATAAAATACGTTTTAAATAGAAATCGACGATATATATATATATTATATATATATATTTATTTAATGGCCTGAATAGAACGCGCCACGCAGCGACCGTTCGCGAATTTCGACCATTGACTTCAAATTGATGTAACGGGTGATCCGACCGTCGGATTCTCCTAAAACGGAATCGTTGGGCTCGTATCGAAAAGATCTTTCCACTGAATATAAGAGATTTAAATTTGAACGGTTGGATTTCAAATTATGTCCAAATAAAATCTAGAAAAGGTCGCTATGGATGTAGTTCGGTGGCCGTTATTGGAAACCGACTGAAATGACGATATTAAAATTATTAAAAATATGGAAAAATTATGTAAAATCATAATAAATGATTTGGAAAGATTTGGATGAAAAATTCTAAGTTTTGAAAAGATAAATTTATCTAAATGAACTAGTTATTAACTGGAATAATAATCCAAATGATTTTTAAATAAATAAATTGGATTTGCTAACGGGTTTTAAAATAGTGAAAATTAAGCACACATCGCTAAAACGAAATTTAATTAGGCTCACATCCGGTCTAACTTTTCATGTAAATTAGGTCCCTATTTTTCAAAAACATATAAAAAAATATAAAAAAGACACGAAAATTCATTATTAAATAAAACATGTTCACGCCAAAAAAATCAGGTGGAAAAACAATCGATAAACAAGTCAAAATTTGAAAATACACAAAACAACGGAATATGCAGTAAAATGCATGAAAACATGCACATATTTCAAATATTTGCATAAATGTATGCACATATTGCCATGCCCTCTGCCTTTCAACGCATTGCTGCATACAAGTATGCAGCTATTCTGAATAGCAGCATATTTGTATGCAAATATTCAGCAGGTTTGCGGTTTTTTTTGCATGTGTATTTAAATAGTTACATAGATGTATGCAACTTTTTTTTATTTGCGTGGACTGAGGGGAATATTTCCAGATTTTAGAATATATATTTTTTTTAATGCAAGAGCGCATTTTTTTGTGCAAAAATGGAAAAGGCGAAGTGGAAGGAGGAAGGGACAAAAAATTATTAGGCGGCAGCTCAAAAAGAGTGGGCGGAAATGAATGGGAAACTTTGTCCCTTTTTTTATTCCGCCTTTTCTTTATATTTTAAAAAAAAAGCGCTACAATGTAAAAATAATAATAATCTAAAATCTGGAAATATTAACAGAAGTTCACGGAAATTAAAAAAAAAACTTGCATACATGTATGCAACTATTTGAAATACTTGCACACATGTATGCAAGTATCGCATGTAAAAATATGAAGCGAAAATTTTGCTTGAAGATTATTGCACACTTGTATGCAAGAATCTGTTTACCTTGCATACATGTATGCAAAAAAACAAACGCAAATTCAACATTTGAAATACTTGCACAAATGAATGCAAGTATTGCAAATATGTGCATGATTTGATGCAAATTACTGCATTTTTCGCTGTTTTATTGTATTTTTTATTTTGATGCATTTTTTGATTTTTTTACGAGCTGTTTTTTTAGGTGAGTACATGTTTGATGCAGTACCACCAATTTTACTCCAAACGATAGTTAAATCTTTAATTAGATTTGAACGTGAAATGGTAATTAATTTTACCGATAACACAGTGGGTGTTAGATATGGAGTACTACCAGTTTTGCTCCATGGGATTAATAGGTTGGGAATGAAAAGATAAAATAAATGATTACTTCGGTAAGGCTCGATAATCCCCACTAGTTAGTAAAAATCTTTTGAAAATGATATCCAAAGGAAGATTAAAGAATAAATTTAAAAGAATTTATCTTTGATAAAATTAATGGGAACCTTTCCCTAATAATGTGGATATTTGAACAAAATAATATTCTGAATTGGAATGAGGCGTATGGTGTGTTTTTATAGCACTTGATTTTGATTATAAAATACGAAAGTTATTTGGAAAGACGAGGTTTATTCCATTCTAAATAACTGATACGACGACTAAAAGTCGACGATTGTTGAAAACCGGAGATCTTCACATCGTTTGGATGATTACTGATGTCTTGATTGGGCTGTACACCCAAGACAATGTAATAAGTGGTGGTCGTCCATACGTACTTGAGATCGACCGGATATGCGAGGACCTCTCTCCTGTATTAGACATATAGGACAACGAATAAGGTACCTCAGGTTTCGTTCAGACCCAGAACGGACTAGTGAATGGATGTGTATCTGACATTGGATTTCATTTTGTGTTGATTGATTTCTATTAAATATATATCTGCTTGGTGGCAAAGAATTTATTCTCTTTCTTAACACCCTTCTCTAGATGTACGAGCTTAGAGGTTATATATTGATAGACATTAGTCGCATGACATGAATTGTCAGTGTGGCATGCTGAGATGCTAATGATCAAGGCTTTTGTTGAAAAGTAGAGTCTTGAGGTTGATGATCAAAGCACGGATTTAACTAGCATAGCTTTGTGTTGTAGCATTAATTCGTGAGCCTCAAACCCTGTATGAGCCAAAAACATGATAGTGACTGTAGGGAGTGCACGACGTTTCTTTCTAGCTAGGAGTGGTGTCATGGTATAGAGCCCAGACATTTTTACTTATGTAGATGATGGAATGAGGCGCCTCGATTATTGAGTCCCTAGTGGCTCAGAGATAGGTCCGATAGGATTAGGAAACGTGTGTTCAGGAATAATTAATCCACTAAATTAAGTGTGGACTGGCCCTGAAGATCCAAGGGTTGCCCCTCAGTGTGTTATGCCGAGGCATTTGCTAGAGTGTCTCGAATCGGGAGGAGCCATCCCTTGCCTCGACTCATAAATTGAAATCCAATTTCCAATACGCGACTTTTCGGTTTTAATTATTAAACTAGTATGGCGACATAATATATGGTACCTATGTCGTCTATGATTGATACATTTATATTTGAAGCTGATTTTGACACTATGCACTTAGTAATATCAAAATGATTTGTTTTAAATGTACCAAACATGTTTGACTATTATAAGGGAAAACTTTGTCCTCCGGCTTGCGTTGCATTATGTGATGGGACCTGAGTCTTATAATAGCTTCATTTTTTTAAAAGAATTTCGTTGTTTTATTTCTAAATTGATTCATGTGGAGTAAACCCATTCCGTGTTATACAGCATGGTCCCATGATTTCCCAACTTTTAAAGTAAAGATTAATAACTGTTTTAGTTCTCGCACCAGTCCCATGACTGACTCGGAGTTTATTGTTTCTACCTAAACTCTAAGTGCCCATATTTTCCACACGGGCAACTAGTAGCTTTGGTTTTTGCAGATACTTCATTTTAACAGGATCCTGGATTACAACTGGAGCTATATTCGGAAAGCTTTATATTCATTTATTTCTTTCAGTTGTGTTGTTGATGTATTTTCCGCTATACGTTGTATTTGTACATTTAAATTTCCGCTGCTTTGTATTTTAATCTCTGATATTATTTTTTTGCAATGTAATATTTATTCATACTCAGATATATTCTTGTACTCTAATGTATATTGTTATAATAGCAATGAAATGATCTATTGTTTACGTTCTGATGCGTCTTGTTCTCAACTCAATACAGGCTTTCCCGTAATAGGGAAGTTTGGGTCGTTTCAATATGACATCGTTAAATCAAAATCGTAGGGGGCTCGATCAGGATAAATATGACAAGGCATCGAGGCAATACCCATCAGTAGTGATTCTACCGAATAGTGGACCCAGGCCGGTGGTAACGCATAGCCGCGACTACCGCCTACCCCAGACAATACTCCCAAATATCAAAGGTGCCAATCGATCACAAAGTAATATATATGGTATCGAAGAGGCATATCTGCTAAGAGGAGCTAGCTCACATTTACCTGGGTATGGCTCCTGTTTTAGTCATTTTAATTATGACCCGAAGGTCAAGGCTATCCATCATCGTTCTCTTTCTTCAAATCCGATAATCGCCTCCAAATCCATCCTACTTCATTTTGGAACTCCACCGCATACACAGTTGTTAAATTGGTTTTCAGTATTGGCAGAGAGTATGACAATATCCGATCCCAGACTCTTTAACAACCAATCGTTTACATTTTTCACACCAGTCGGTTCTTTTACATTTCAAAGGGGTTCGTACATCATGTCATAATATCATATTTTCATAAAAATCATTTTAATATTCAAGAGAGAATATTATTCATCACAAAATCTACATTTAAACTAATTTAAAATCTTGAAACAATTCCAACTTTAAAATAATTCGAATATTAAAATAGTTAAAAATAATTTTTTTGAAATAGTTTAAATATATAATTTAAATAGTTTGAAAATAAATAATTTGTATTTTAAAATAGAATTTTCAAATTTAGAAAAATCTATAATTAAATTATAAAAAAGTTTATAAAATGAATATTTAATTATTAAAATGGTTTATTTAAAATAATTAACAAATATAAAATAGTTATATGGTAAACAGTTCGTAAAGAAAAGTAATTATTATTAAAATAGTTTATAAAATGTTTTAAAATACTATAGTTGGAATTAGAATCATTTCTTCAGAATTTAACCAAACTGGAAATCATATTTCAGTTTCAAATCAATCGACTAAATTTCGATATCTAAATTCAAAAGGATTTGACTTCCCATTTATATTTCAATTCAATTCAACAGTTCGATTTCAAACAATTCGATTTAATAATTCGATTCAAATAATTGAATTTTAATTATAATTCTAACTTTGAATTTTCATTTATAAAAATATCGAGTTCATAGTTCAATTATTACTATAAATCAAGTTAATTTAAAGTAAATGTCAAAGATGGATAAACAATTGAATTTTGATAAATTATACTTTATATTCAATTCAGTTTCAACTTCAGTTATTCACATTTACGAATTCCATAAAATTTAAAGTTTAAGATTTCAAAGCTCAAAATTCAAATTCAAAGAAAATCGATTAATAATATCATTTATATTTTCTTTAAAACAATATTCTAAAATTCAAGGTTAAAAACAAGTTCTATTTAACCAACCAGTGTCTATATATAATTTTCTATCCTATCGCCAAGTCATACTTAAAATTTAATTTTAGTATTTTTGGGAAAGGATATATAATCCAAATCAGGATCATAAATATTTATCATTTCAACCTACGTTCTTAATTCATTTCAATGATTAATCCTGGGTTTATTTGATGCCCGTAACATCTAGGGTAATGGTTGGGATTAATCAGCAAAATCAAAATCATATATAAACAATATCGATAATAAGATGAATTTCATATCAATACATTAAATATATAAATTCAAGGCATACATCAAAATTCACATCTAAACAGTTCAATAATATCAGTTACTAGTCATCAAGTATGAGGTTCGTATTTTTTTTAAACTAGAAATTAATCTATAACGGTACAATTTATATAACAGATAAATTAAATTATACAGTCTATGCAGATTTAACATAGATATGCAATTTAAACAATCAAACAGCAAACAATACAATTATATCATGACATGAATTTAATTTAACTAACAATCAAATATTTTAGTTAGATGTGAGTGGGTTTAATCACTCACCTCTGACTTCAAATGAAATTGAAATCCAAATCTTTGCCCAAAATTCAACTGTTTTAGAATCAGTCCAAACCAACGGCATCGCGAAGAGCTCGTCGATACGATTCCAATGGATCCAACAGCGCATCATTCTGAATTCGTATGAATAAGTTATATGTGTTTAAACACATGAATTTCATAATATATAAAATAATTTAAAAATACTCCTCAGCCAGTCCCGTACTGACACGTCACCTTCTCTGCTTTCACCATCTTCTTCGTGCATGAAATACACCGCTCCAGGGAAACAAACCCATCCCCGTTCAAAACAAGAGGTCACAATCCGGTTTAGTGACCACCAGAGCTCGATCAGATGACATCTTTAGAAACCCCATCCTCAACTTCACGTGAGCCCTGAGCCACGACAGGCGCGGCAGCCCCATCACCTCGAAAACTACACCCAACACCGGTGCCTTTCTGACCAAATTCCGACTTGCACGATCCGGTAAACGTAACAATCACCGTATGAATATAAAGATCTCGCGAAGGTTTTCGATTTTGGTTCATAAATTTTAGAATTTCATTGAGTGGATTGGAAGATATTAACATTTAAAATCTGAAGCTCGCGGCCATTGAAATTTAAAGAGGCGGCGGCCAAAGAATTAGGGTTTCCAAAAATATTATTTTAATATTAAACTTATCGTTTTGCATGATTTATAGCCAAAAACTGGAGTGTGTCCAAATCAGGCCCGCTTACTGCCTAACAATATGTTTAGAAGCCTTCTGAATGCAGTGGAATAGGTCTCAAGGCCCAATTCCAAAGTTTATAGCAGTTTCATTTAAAACTTTATTATTTAATTGAATTGTACATACAAATTTATACGTATTCTAATTTCTTACGATCAAACTATAATTCTGTTGGCTATGAAATTTTAGATCATAAAATAATTTACCATTTCTGATTCAATAAAATTAATTTCACCGAATTCTAAGATTGTTTGCAAAATGTAAAATTTCACATATTTATAAACAAAATATTCAAATTTAACTTTAAAATTGAATTCAGTAGTTTAAAATCTCCAATCAAATCAAAATAAAATTCAAATAAATTTCATGAATAAATTTTCTTTTTATATGGATTCCATATTGATTACAAAATACTTCAATTTTTGAATTTCAATTATAAATTACATAAATCAAAATATTTTAATATATATGTTTCAAATATCATTATAAACAACATATCAAAATAAATTTTTTATATTTAAACCAACATTGTCCAAAATCACATTAAATTTAATAATTTAAATTATCGTCAAATCTTGGGATGTTACAGTTGGTGTCATAAAATTGTTCCATATTATCTGTAATGACCCAGAATTCCAGACCAATTTGAGCTGACCAAATAACGCAAGTCCAACCCAATTTGCACTGAAATCCAGGAAATTATTAGAAAGAAATTGGAGGGTGAGGATAGATAAGGTAGAAACTAAGAATAGAAGAAGAAGAAGAAGAACACAACATCAGAGTAACATGAATCTCACAGCAGAACGAACAACATATAATAGATAACATATCCTTGAAATAAAATCAATATATGTATACAATAATATTATCAGAGTACAACACTTACAACACAGCGGAAATAAAGTATAGCTATATGATCTTGAAGCCTCCTGCTCCAAGCTCTTCCAGTATATCTGTAAATCCCGACTACTTGACTGCCCGTACAAAATTGGGCACCCAAGAGTTTAGGGAAAACAAAACAAAGTAAACTCCGGGTCAGTCATGGGACTGGTATGAGTAAAACAGTTTAAAACAGTTTGAGCAATGCAATGATATCTCATAAGACCACGTCGTATAACGGAACGGGTTTTTCCCTTATGAGAATCCAAATTATCTTTATATCAAAAACCTTTTGATATTATAATAATGTCTATCAACCACAATATAATAATCATCTAGCAGAAACGCTTTCATCTCACGTTCTACATATATAGTATACAAATCAAAACTGCAAACACGTATTGGGTAATGGATTTCCAACTATGACAAGGTATGGAACCACCTTCCGATCAGTGTACTCTAGGAACGATACACTGGAGTTCAACAAGAACATCTTGCAACTCAGCCACACATGACCGACCACTCATTTCGCTTGAGTGTATCTAATGTATATCACCAACGGTTGGGATCAACAACCGTTTCCCATATATATATGGGACAACATTGATAGATTAAAGAGGCAAATGAATATTCTCTAGATAGATAATTATACACTCTACTTCGGAGCGACCGACTTAACCATGCTGCCTACCCGATTTCTGTCATTTACCGGATGTGAGGCTAGAAGCTACGCTTATCTTTTACATGCCCCATCTTCATTCACTTTGAATGTCACATCGTCATATCCGCCAAATCACAAATTGAATTATCCAAAAATACCATAGGTATAAAGCTAAGAGAAACTAATTCCTCCGCCACCAACATAAATACGTTTGAAACAATCAACTTACGTGATCTACCAGATATACTCTGTCAGACCTTCGTCCATACAAGTTGTCCTGGGACTGGACAAACCGAAGGTACTATTCAGTATACCCATCTTAGGCACTGTTATCTAAGACTTATACAATAGCCCTTGCACTTTACTCCGTCTTCAATTATCTTTGGCATATATGATTCGCAACACTTATGCCAATACAGAGTGGTTCTCTGGATAATAATCCAACCGGTCTCTCCATATTAACAACGTTAAATGGTCAAAAACTTCGATAGTCTGTGATTTAACTATCGAAGGAAAATACGTATACAAACAACGATATTATTTCCAGAAGGAAATTCTATCAATCAATCATCAATCTCTACTATTCCATAACTACCAGACTCTAACTGTAAACTAATAAGAGAACAACTTCCCAAGTATAAACCCCGAAGGCCGAAACCAACATCAGATCGATACTCAGGAAACCATTCAACTTATTAATCTCTAGTCATTTTCTAATTTTGCTTAACTCTATTTCTTTAACTCTATACTATTAACTCTAGTTCATTTTTAACTCTAATCAATTAACTCTATTTGGTTACCTCTAACTGGTTAAGTCTAACTGATTAACTCCTTTCATATAAACGATATTCGATTTACTCCTTTAACTCTAACTGATTAATTCTAAATCCTTTTATAATATCGTATTTATTTTCTAAATAAATATTTACTTTATTCTATTTATTTTCTCAAATAAATATCCCTTTATTCTAATTCTATTTATTTCCTAAATAAATAAATAATCCCTTTTAATCTATTTGTAAATGTTATACAATTATTTCTCTTTCTATTTGTTTGACAAATATTTTCCCTTTATATTTGTTTAACGAATATTTCCCTCTATATCTGTTTAACCAATATAATTCCTTTTATTCCAAATCCTTTTTCTTTTATAATATAAAATCCATTGATTTTATATAAATAAATTATTTTCAAAATATACTTTGAAAATCCCTTTTCCACATTCTGGTATTTCTTTTGGTATTTAACACGCCATATAACAACGATAAATATCGTCCAAACACACATAATCAACGTCAGATTATATATCACATTATATATCACAATATATAAATCACAGTAAAATAATTGTTGAGGAATCCAGTTGGATTCCTCCAACCTGTTTCCGTGCATCATAGATGTTAGACAATATAATTAACATCGATTTCACTTCACTGTGAAATATTCTGATAAACAAAATCGACATATAAATATTTAACGGTTTATATATATATATACATATATATATATATATAATTTCTACTAACTGACTAGCAATTCAATCAAACAGTCAACACACAGTCAAACAGACAATATTTAACAGTGCTAAGAATACGTTGTAAATATAGAACTGTTCAGAGTTGGTGAGTTTTACTCACATTGGACGATCATCGTTAATAACGATAACCATCGCTTGATTCATACGGACAATTTATTTTACGATAAATTGTAATGAGCCTCGATTCACTCCCAGTCAGTTCCATTGTGTTGCTCCCGTCCATACGATTCTAACGCAATTGACAGTTCAAATTTTTGGTACAGTATGAACGAGATATTTGATTTACAAGCTATATGAATATTTAAATAAAACTTTGGTTTTAAATTCCTAAATGGGCTCACCAATTTAAATAAGGCCCATCCACCCAAATACCAGCCCAACCCGCTTAAACAAAGCTTCTTCCCCGAACCAAGGTAATCCCATCGCTCCTCCTTGTTTTACAGTAAAATAAAACATGGCTGAATCCCCAAAAGCTGCTCCCTCTCCAATTCACGATTCAGCAAACTAACTACGCCATTCAACTCCTTGCTTCGAGCTCGTCAACCCAGATGCCATCAACCCTTGCTCGAGTCCCCCCCTCAGATCGCGATACACGGTCTTCGTCGACACCACACAAACAGCGTGCGACATTTTCAGTCACCGCCGACCTCACAACTCCCCCTACAAACTCCAAATCGCACCAGGAAATCAACTGCGATGTCACACTGAACTAATTCTCCCTGATTCCACAGAAAACTAGAACCCTAGTTTCCACGGTGACAAACAGTGATAGTGAAAGGGGCGTTGCACCCTGAACTGAGCACACCAGAAAGAAGAGGACTCCTTAAGGATGCTAAACACATATGTATTATGATTTCTAGGTTTCTCTTAAATTTTACTTTGATTTTCTTTGAAAGTGGCGGCTACTAGTTTTTGATTTCAGAATAAGAACGATGTGGTTATAAGGGGAGGAGTTGGGTGGCTGAGAAAAGAGTAGGAGTGGCCTAATTGGGTTTACATATATTAAGGATATATTTTTTTCATAGTGTATTTGTCTTCTAAAAATCCCAGTGAGTACATACGATACCTAAAAATCACCAAACTGGACATGTAGCTAGAGTTTGACATTACGGTTCCAACGAAACTGGTTTCGTCAAATTCCGACTTCGTATGCTCACACAGTGTATTTTTAACTATCAAAATACTGACTGTTTTTCACTCTAAAAATCCATACGGCCACACAGTGACTCTAAAAATCTCCAAACTTGGAATCTAACAATAATTTGACATTGCGGATCCAACAAAATTAGTTTCGTCAAATTCCGACTTCGTTTGCTAAAGTGGCTATTTTTAAAGCCCTAAATAACCTATTTAAATATATAAATATATTTAAATATATAAATATATTTAAATATATAAATATATTTAAATATAATTAAATTTAATATTTAAAAGTTAAATATTATCGTCTATATTCACAGTGGAATACCGTACAGCTTCAGAATATTCCTATATGGATTTACAACTCGATATTACATTGTCAGAGTTATATCGATGTTCGATTTCTATTTAAATCCTTATACAAAATATAATTAAATCGTTATAGTCAGGGCGCTGCATTTCTGAGAATTGGATTTGGAAGTAACTCAAAATCTACATGACGAAATCCTAATTTTTCTCTTCCACTAGAAAGATATACTCCACCAGCTCCACACGTTTCTTGTTTCACAGAAATCCGATTTAAAATGAACCCTGTATACTCAGTTGAAGTTCGAATCGCCAAATAGTGAACTGCCGTGCCATTTCAAGCTCTATTTTAATTATATTATAATTCTACGTTCAAACTGATGTCGATTGAATATATTCATCAATATAATTCAACTCTAAGCTAAATTAAATCTTAGGGATGACCCAGTTCACAGAATATTGTGATTTCCAATATTTTTGATTATTTACGAATTAAATATATTATTCTATTATTTAATTTAATTAAATAATCACTTATTTAATTAAACCACCATTTAATTCACTAATATCACTATTTATATAATTAACTAAATTAATTATAATACCCCTGACAATGCGGGTCATTACATTCTTCCCCACTTAAAATAATTTCGTCCTCGAAATTGCTAAGGTAGAGGACGGCCCTATCTATTGGGTAAAAGTTTATCTATTTACCTCTTAACTTCGGTTTCAACTGAACCAATTAATATTGACTAAAAAAATAATTCCTTCCAACTAACTAAAATTTTCAAAAATTCTGAAAATTTTCTAACACTTTAAATTTTCGGAAAATTTCGCCATAACCTCCTTTGTACAACCCTATCGGTAAAACAACAACTCACCTCTCTAGGCCTTCTCTAACCCAAAAGAAAATCAAACAGCCAAGCGGCTTGCCAATTCGGCTCATAAATCTCATGCTTATATCAAATATAAACTTGTACCTTTTTGTCGGGCATATCAACTCTATCACTTGTATCTGTTACCAATTTAACCTATACTCATGTTATCTTAATCAAACTCCTCAGCTCAAACACTTGGTTTTATTCAAGTCAAATTCCATTCAAACTCCGATATCAGATTTCAAACACTTAACCCTTCAACTCAATTCCAATCCAGATTACCTTCAAATCCATTTCAGTTTTACTTAACTCCATGAGTTACATTTAAATTCCTGGGTTTTTCAAATCAACTTGAAATCATAATAGCGATTCAAAACTTTTGAATTCCTGAACACCTTGTTTTCGTAAACAATTTGAAAACAAAACCTTGGTAGTAATCCATCACTTATAACTCGAAAATCACACTGATGATGTGTACACCATCATCAGAATTATTTCCCAGCGATCAACGTGAGTTCAATACTATATTCCTTTTCAAAACTCAAACTTAAACACTTCCATCTGGAATCAGTTCAAAATATCCTTATTGAAACAAATTTAAAACCTCCCAAGATTTTAAATTTCACCTATATCTAATCCAGATTCAATTACGAACACTTATCTGAATTTCCAGTTTTTAATTTCAATTCTGATTTTAATTTCAAATTTATTTCACTTCGTAATACTTATACGAAATTTGATTGGTTATTTTCATAACCGTTTCACTTTTATAATCTTACTTGATTATAATAACAACCAACACATTATAATATTCCCAATATATATACTTCGGGTAAAATTATTTCATTTACCCTCTTTTCAAAACATATCATGTCGGTTCATCGTATTCAAGTGTTTATTTACTCCTACCGATACAGTGGATCAAACTGATTGACCAGAACCCATAAACAACTCAACCAATAAATCTCCATAATATAAAACAAATTTTTATATCAATAACAAATGCGTTCACTCGTATTTATACACTCAACTCAATCTGGGGTTTTACTAACCCCATCTCTACTGAGTCACGCCACAGAGCCAAGGTAATAACTTAACTTAAGCTTTGATACCAACTGTAATGACCCAGAATTCCAGACCAATTTGAGTTGACTAAATAACGCAAGTCCAACCCAATTTGCACTGAAATCCAGGAAATTATTAGAAAGAAATTAGAGGGTGAGAATAGATAAGGTAGAAACTTAGAATAGAAGAAGAAGAAAAACACAACATCAGAGTAACACGAATCTCACAGCGGAATGAACAACATATAATAGATAACATAACCTTGAAATAAAATCAATATATGTATACAATAATATTATCAGAGTACAACACTTACAACACAGTGGAAATAAACTATAGCTATATGATCCTGAAACCTCCCGCTCCAAGCTCTTCCAGTATATCTGTAAATCCCGACTACTTGACTGCCCATACAAAATTGGGCACCCAAGAGTTTAGGGAAAACAAAACAAAGTAAACTCCGAGTCATTCATGGGACTGGTATGAGTAAAGCAGTTTAAAACAGTTTGAGCAATGCAACGATATCTCATAAGACCACGTCGTATAACGGAACGGGTTTTTCCCTTATGAGAATCCAAATTATCTTTATATCAAAAACCTTTTGATATTATAATAATGTCTATCAACCACAATATAATAATCATCTAGCAGAAACACTTTCATCTCACGTTCTACATATATAGTATACAAATCAAAACCGCAAGCACGTATTGGGTAATGGATTTCCAACTATGGCAAGGTATGGAACCACCTTCCGATCAGTGTACTCTATGAACGATACACTAGAGTTCAACAAGAACATCTTGCAACTCAGCCACACATGACCGACCACTCATTTCACTTGAGTGTATCGAATGTATATCACCAACGGTTGGGATCAGCAACCGTTTCCCGTATATATATGGGATAGCATTGATAGATTAAAGAGGCAAATGAATATTCTCTAGATAGGTGATTATACACTCTACTACGGAGCGACCTACTTAGCCATGCCGCCTGCCCGATTTCTGTCATTTACCGGATGTGAGGCTAGAAGCAACGCTTATCTTTTACATGCCCCATCTTCATTCACTTTGAATGTCACATCGTCGTACCTGCCAAATCACAAATTGACTTATCCAAAAATACCACGGGTATAAAGCTAAGAGAAACTAATTCCTCCGCCACCAACGTAAATACGTTTGAAACGATCAACTTACGTGATCTACCAGATATACTCTGTCAGACCTTTGTCCATACAAGTTGTCCTGGGACTGGACAAACCGAAGGTACTATTCAGTTGTAATACCCCGTAATTTTGTAACACTAAGATTCACAAATCAAGGCATAATTAAATCTTAAAATCAAAATAAAGGGAAACGGGTTGCCCCATTGCATTCGTCTCGGAATTCTGCATGAAAACGAGTCCGAGTTTGCGAGAATCGGAGTCCGTATGAGGGAGATATGACCCTTCGAAGTTTCAGGAATTTTCAGAATCGAAAACAGCTCGAAATTCGAATTAGAAATTCGAATTCAAACCCAGAAGCGGGCTGGGCGGGAGAATTCCCGCCCAGGACCCAGGTCGACTGGGTAGTCGACCCCCCCTGACCAGGTCGACTGGGCAGTCGACCTGGGGGTCGACCTGGTGCCAGAACCCAGTTTTGAACCTAGGTTCATTTTGATGTTTCTGGCCCGATTTTCTGACCAGATTCATAACCCTAATCCTATATAAATAGCCTCTAGTCTCATTCTCTCTACACCATTTCATTCTGTCCTTATGCTGCCTCTGACAAAATGTATAAATAAAAAAAATAAGAAAATAATACGAAAATCTAAGACGAGGTTATGCTGCTCAAGTTTGTCAAGAAGAGATTCGAATCAAGATTAAAGCTTCAAGATAAGAATCAAAGGCTAACTCAAACGGCTTCGAGCAACATCGCACGAATCATAGCAATGCCATCTTTCTATTCTAAAAACCGATCAATGTAAGTTGGTTACTTTTTAGATTTGAACGCCTCCTATTTGTGACATGAACTTTAAAGGATATGAGAATATGCCTAATCTTTCTGTGCCTATCTATGTCTTTGGATCTGATTTAGAACTATCACGATTAATGACGAATAAAAATTATGCCTATGCCTATGACCTTGACCATGACTATGACTATGAAACTATGGACTTTGAAAACCATGTGCCTTTAACTATGAACATAAGCCTTCGACTAGGAACATAAACTACTGCCTATGACTGTGACAAGGACAATTGTGGATGATTTCCTATGATTCATGAACACGATATTATTACCTAAGGATTATGACTATGAAATTGGATCTAAGTTTGATTTCCTACTCCGACCTACTCCTAATTATCCTTGGATCTTGATTTTTGGGAATTTACCTATTAAGTTAGGTCTACCCATATTCTTGAACCTATATTATTATTCAACCCTTTTCATGTCATAATATTATCAGATCTATAGGTCTACGATGCTTTAATCAATTTATTCAGTGCAATTTGTTAGATCTGTAATTGGTGAATCTGGAATCATCATCTTATGCCAGTTATTATGTCTATCTTTTCATGGCATTCTGGTTCATTCCCTTTTATCTACGAATCTAGATTTATCTATAGTCTAGGATGAATCACGGTTACACAAACGATGGGAATAAGATTTGGGCAAAACATGGAATTGACTTAAACGTGGTTGTAAACTTGGAAATTTGCATAGTTTGGAACACGAACATGATTGTGATTGACATAATTTAGAACATGTGTTATAGCATGACTATTAAAATGCAAATTGGGTAATTCTGACATGAATTATAGGATATGTAATTTAAATCTAGTATTGGCCTGTAAATCTAGTTTTTACATAAACTGTAAACTAGAATAATAAGTCTAGTCTTGACATGAACTGTAATTAGAATATTGAATCAGAATTGGACTAGCTAAATTAAGTTAATTAGGCATAATGAGCATACTAGCACAATTTTGAATTTAGTCATAATTGTGAATAATTGACATGTACATTAGGCTTAAGCAAAAATGGTATAAGTACAACTGATTTATGGGGGAAATGGGCCATAATAATAAACGTTGACAATGTACATTAAAAGAGTAATTTTGGAATAAGTAAATTAGGAGTAATTTACTTATAAAATTCGTCCTAAGTGAGAAATGTAAATTTAGACAATACGAATATGCTTAACCCGAGGTTGGATTGAGTTGTGATGTAAACCTACCCGGACCCGCCCGGCTGTCCAGTAGTCACAACAATACCTATCCAATGTGGAAGGTTAAGGCATTAAGCCCAATAAGGACCCGAGGTTAGACTAAGTTGCGGTGTAAACCTGCCCGGAACCGACCGGCTGTCCAGTAACCGCAACAATACCTGTCTAATGTTAGTGGTTGGTGCTTTAATAAGACAATTAAAGCTAAGCTAGAATTGATAGGGTTAAGTCCATTTAATAAAATACTTAACCAACTTAACACAGTTAAGCTAGAATGGGAGGGTTAAGTCCATAGGAATACTTAACCAACTTAACATGGTAACAAGACAGGATTTGTAAGGGTTAAGTAACCAAGAAAAACACTTAGCCAATTTAACATGTTAACCAGACTAGAAGGTGGGGTTAAGTAAATTTAATACACTTGGACAATTTAACATGTTAACTAGACTAGAGGGTGGGGTTAAGTAAACTTAGAACACTTAACCATCATAGTGTGATAAATGAATAAGGTTAAGTTAAAAAGAACACTTAACCAATACAAGGTGAATGGGTAAGGTTAAGTAATAAGAAAATGCTTAACCAATATAACTTGGTTTGTGGTAGGGTTAAGTCAACATGAACTACTGATAACACATAACCAGTTTAATAAGACAAAGGAATGGGTTAAGTTAACTCGAATTGACTAATGACACTTAACCAATCCAACTTGACGAGAAGGAGAACTAAGTAAGTAAACCTTAGTTAAAAGGGCTAAGTAGTAAATCTTAGTTAAGAAAACGATGATTCAGGAAACTAAGTGGTAAACCTTAGTTAAGAAAACTAATTAGTAATCCTTAGTATAACACGAGGAGGAGCGAGCATCTAATCTTAGAGAAGGCTCCAACGAATTGGGTTACAAAGCCCGAGGCTTCGAGGGGACGTGAGGGTACTATTGGTATCCATCTGTGAGGTGGCAGATGATCCTCCTGGGCTCACAGAGGTTAAGGTCTGCGGTAGAAGAACCAAGGGTATGCCTTGGTTGCAATACAAGGCAACCTAAAGACAAGGATGGACCAGTGTGATTCGGTGAGACCAGTAGCCCTGTGATAGCAACTCGTCGTCTACCTACCATCTTTAGTCAATCGTTGTACGTATGCGGAAAGGCAGAGAACTCCCAACAGACCATATACTTGCTATCTAGTTAAGGGTGAGGCTGGCTAATAGGAAAGTAGGACATAGGGTGGCAAAAGTACAGTTTTCGCGCTCGATTTTCTTGGATTTCCTTTTATTAGTTGAGGGAGGGGTCACGTGGGACCATAACCACTGGTAGAAAAACAGACCTTAGCATCCGCACCCGCAGATATCCGAAAAGCTCCTGGCCGAGTTCTGCGTTTCTAGAGTAGCCCTGCCACGGGACTCGGGTCGCACATTTCAGGACATGTGCATCTAGATAGCGATAAACGATTCGCGACACATACGTGGGGGAAAGTCTAGGAACATTGTTAGACCAAAATCTGGGCCTAACACCCAAATGCAGATTACAGATCACAGAATGCAGAAAACAGTAAATAAAGAGGAGACACACAAAGTTTTATAGTGGTTCGGCTGTAGATGTAGCCTACGTCCACTTTATAATCTTATTGTTATACTGACAGATTACAAGAATCAGTTACATGCAAACACACAATTCGTGTGTTTATTGAGGTTACAAGAGGAGAATTTGAGTGTATGGAGGTGCAAAGTCCTTGCACTTCAGTAATGGAGTAAGCCGTGAAGAAGTATGGCCAAAAAGATCCT
>JASFAX010002167.1:0-47143 GCA_030737875.1 Allium sativum
TTGTGTAATATAAGAAAACACATTTGACAAGAAAATATGTTGTAATTAAGTTTATTCCTCCGGGTGAAGAGAGGGTTTGTGATAGTGAAACACCCAAGGGGAGCTTCGGGATAGGACGTAGGATGGGAGGTCCGAACTAATATAAAAACTATGATGTGCAATTTCCTTACTAACATTTATTCTCCTGTATTACTCTAGCATACACATTCATACTTGCATATTTTGGAGAATGGAGTTTTTATGACAACAACCTTATTTCAATTATCATTATTAATTGACTATAAAATATATACTAACATCTCTATTTAGAATATATATGTGCAGGGTTTGTATACAGGACTTAAATACTGAAGACTGTACTGTTTTAGAGTTTCAAGAGATTCAGGATTCAGGGGAGATTTAAGACTCATGAATAATCAAGTTATCAAGATTTCAAGAAAAATATAGTAATAGAGTCTAGTTTATATGTAAGACTCTGAATAACACTCCAGGTTCAAATTCTGATTTTCAAATTCTGTTTTCAAAATTCAATTCTGATTTCAAATTATTTTCAAATTATCTTACTTATGATTTCAAACATATAAGTTTAAAGTTTTTTTATATATATATGTTTATATATAGTTTTAAACCTTATAACTATATAAATATGTTTATGTATTATATTTTTATTAATTCATATGATTTTACACTTTAGAATATTTATTTATATTACTAAGTTTTGATTCAAGAATTTACAGAATAGTATATGTGTTTAAACACTTGGAAAATAGTTTATAAAAATCAAAATATAAGGCATTGTCGACATACATAAATGTCTATGTCGACATACAACTGTCATTTTTTTATTTTTCAAAGAAAGTGTCTTTTCACTATTTGTAACGTTTCTAAAATGTTGCAACCATTTAGACAATATAAATAGGGGCTGATTTTGATTTTTTTCATAATTTTTCTTCTGCATCTTCACCCCTTTTCGTACCACCATTAAATACATTTTTTCTTGATTTCTACATTAATACTTTGCCGATTTCTACTCAAATTATATAAAACTTCATCTCTTCTCAATCTCTATCTACTACTATCAATTTGGAAGTTCTATTGAAGAGTTATAGGGTTGTTGTAATCATTTGGGAATTGTTTGGGAAATGGTGTGTTCCTTGTAGCCTTGAGATCAAGGAAAAGGAGCGGTGTTAACCTTGTAGCCGTGAAATCAAGGGTATTTGGGGAGGTGTTCACCTTGTACCGTGAAATCAAGGGGTTGTACTGTTGGATCTTGATTAACCCTAGAGGGGGGTGAATTGGGTTTATTAAAAATTTTGCGAGATATTAATATATTCACAGATCACAGAAAATAGCAGAAATAGAAATGCAGAAAGTAAATGACACAAGATATACCCAACTTCAGCAAAATCCTGCCTACTGCTGCATTCCTAAGGTTTCTACTAGGTGTTAAACACAGATCCCACTTACAAACCCTGTAAACTCGCGAACTCCTCGCTCCTGTCCTAACCCTACGCTCAAAACCCTAGACTGATCTAAACCCCTAGATCAGATTTCTCCTAGTTTTACAGACTCTAGTAAACTATTTAGTTTTATAGACAAAACTAGAAAACCATCTAGATTTTACAGACTCTAGAAACTGCCAGTTAATCCTGTAACTGGATCCCCTAGTATTTTACAGACTAGAAACTGATCGATGAATTACAACTCAAATTAAAACAGACACAAAAGTAAACTAAAAAACCCTAGTTTTAAAAGAGAATTTAAAACCCCCTTTTACACTTCAACCAAGACTTGGCCGGCCTCCCTTCAATTGAGTCTGCACCATGACTTCATTAACCCGATCTTGTTTTCCCTTAAAAAAATGGCGGTGGCTCTTATAAAATTAGGGTTTCTTTCTGATATCCCCAAATCGTGATATTGCTGTTTGATGAAATATGATTCTCTAGTGCTCGAATCTTTGTTGCTATGTGAATATTCGATTTGGGATTGATCGAAACAAACTGTGAGTAATTTTGTTTTGATTCTTTGTGATTTGGTTTTCGGACTATAGTTGCTTGTTTTTCTGTTTCAATCTCTGCATCGTTGCCAGTGATGAATGGTTGTTAAATTGGATTTGGAAAGCCTATAATCACTCTGATTTATATAAATGTCTCGATCTGATTTTTCCCCGAATTGCTTGATTTCCTCCTTTTAATTTCCATGATTTAAAACGTGTATAGCTTATGAACTTGGATGGTTTTCTGAACAATTTGGAACGCTCCCTCTTGACTGAATCTTATTTGTGTGATCGTTTCATTAAAACATGCCAAAACCAGGAGAATATTTGTAGTCCCTTGAAAGAATGATTTCTTGAAATGTGTTAAAAGAAAAATATTCCCAGGAAATGATTTCTGGAATCGAGATATACCATAAATGATCATTTAGAAGTTTGGCAAAAGTTCTTAATAGATTAAAACCTTTTCTAAAAAAAAAACTTGCCAAAAAATGATTCACAGTGATTGCTCCAAAAAGATTTTTTACTGTTATTCTCCATATTGAAATACTGAGAAACCATTTGAAAGGAATGATCAAATCTGGAAACATATTCAAAAACATGTGGGATTTTCTGGAGGATATCTTGCTCATTAGAAACTTGCCACATTGATTATTTTGTAACCAAATGATAGAACACTTACTGTTTGTCCAAAAAATAGAACACGATTTCTTGAGCATGCAATGTAATTTCTAGGACCATATAAAAAAAAATTATCCACCTGGCTTTGACTTTGCTGTATGTTACTCCTTCCTTATTATGCTACGCTGCTCTATGCAAATTTGTGTGTAGTTCCTCATTGCCATTTGAATTGTGTATGTTTCCTCATGCAGTTTTTACATGATTTGTGAAAAGCTCCATGCTATTGTGAAAACTGACTTGAAACATGAATTTGTTGCACCAGTATATTGAATCCTGTGTGCATCTTGTATATGACCATACTGTTGCACCATTGTATATTGAATCATGTGTGCATCACCACCTTGAAAAAATGCCTGCATTGTATATTTGATCACCATGCTTGTTTTTTCATCATACTTTGTATATGTCACCCTGTTTTGTCTGAACCATACTGCTTTTGTTGTTGCCATGTTTGCTAAACTGATTTGTGTTCATGCAACACTGTGTACATACTGTAGTGCACCTTGTTCATTAACACATGTATGCATGCACTTGCACCAGATCTATGTTGTTTACACAATGACCATGACCATTGAGCTGCTCCACAACAGGCTCGACCGTTTAACTTTCTTGGTGTACTTTGAGTTTGTTGTGTTCTTGTTGTTACACCACCTATGCATGTATGTACATCCTCCTGACATCTTGCCTGACTTGTCATGATTGAACTTGTTTGAGGTGCACTGGTGTAACAATAAACTTTGATGCTGAACCATGATTTGCTTAGCCAGAACACTATACATCTACTCCACCATGCTGTCTACATGTTGATTAAGCTGCCTATTTATTTGCTGCATCATTTAGACAAGAAATTCATGTGCTTGACCATTTCATTGTGTCGAGCTTGGTTCATGTGGCATTTGATACTTGCATGTTAGAGAATGGCTTTATTATTTGTTGAGCAGTCTTGGGCTTGGCTCGACCATTTTGATATGTGTTGACTATGTTGACATATGCACTAAGTTGAGAAGGTCCACGTGGCTACTCCTCAGTTGCTCGCTGATTGGTTAAGCAGTGCACACATGTATATTTATACACGTGTGTATATGCAACCATCAGTCAAGTTTTCCTGCCCCTGCATCGTATATGCATATTGTTTGCCTTGTGGTATTTACAGTGTATCACTGTGAATATCACAAGCTGTCTAGGCACAGTTGGATTGATTCAGATCAAGTCAGAAAAATGATGAGAAACACACCAAAATTCTGAGGCAAATAAATTTTTAAAATAAAAATTATATTCGCTAGACTTTAAAATATTATTTCTGTTCTAGATACTGTGTGTGTTTCTGTATGTGACAGGTATGAAGACTGGACTGACTAAAAGCTGTGAAGACAGAAGATTGAAGACGGAAGATAGTGTGTAAATGTGTAAATGAGTGAATGTATAAATGGAATTGTATATGAGTGAATGTGAAATGCATGATTGTTGAATTGAATATGAAAATGAATATAAATTGAAATGTATATCAGTGATGTATTCAAATAGTGGAGTTAAAAAAAAGTTGTACTGTTTGAATGTTTGAAATAAAATATTCTATCTAAATAAAATACTGTGAATATTTGAATTTCTATACAGTCGTATTTTATTTAAATATAAATATTATATTCCTGTATGTGATGTATATAAGAAACAGTACAATAGAAAACACATTTAAAATAATAAATATTTGGTTGTTATCATCAAACAAAAATTATATAATTGTGTATACAACAACGTTATATACAACATGTACTTGGATATTGATAATAATAAAACTCTACGCAATCCAATGTTGCGTGAGATTGGACGTAGGAGTAATTCGAACCAATATAAAATCCGGTGTGTTCTTTCCTTTTCTGATTTTAAATTTGTTTATTTCTACGTCTATGTTTGATTTTGTGTCTGTGATCATCTCTGGTGTGTGATTCATATAGTAGATCAATTAAGTTTAAGATTTTCATTAATTCCTTATAAGCACTATTCACCCCTCTATGGTTTGTTATGCCTTAAGATCCGCATTATGCAATCCCTAACAATTTGTATCAGAGCAGAGATTTTCAAAAAGTTCATAATCTGATTTTTGAAAATATTAAATGGCAACCAACACTGGTAATAATTGTTCTTTTATAGAGGGTCAGTCCACTGTTATACCACCACTATTTAATGATAGTAATTATTCATATTGGGCATGTAGAATGAAAATAGATTTAAAATCCGAAGGATTAGACACATGGAATAGTACATAGACTAAATGTGTTGAACCCACTACAAATTTTGCACAATGGACTAATAAACAAAAGGCTGCTGCATAAAGTAATTCTAAAGCCATGAATATGTTGTTCTGTTCATTAAACATAAATGAATTTAATAGAGTGTCAGTTTGTAAATCTTCTTATGAAATATGAAGAACATTACAAGTTACTCATGAAGGAACCAATAAAGTTAAACAAACAAAGATATCAATTCTAATTAATCATTTTGAGTTATTTAAAATGAATGAGAAAGAACCTATCTCCAATAGTATTGCAGATGAATCGTTCATTCATTAATAGCATTGGGAAAACATATTCATAAGAAGATCAAGTCAGAAAAATACTTAGTCCGCTGACTCCATAATGGGATCAGAAAACAATGGCGAATGAAGAAGCCAATAATTTCAATGAAATGAGGATTTAAGAGTTAACTGGAAATTTTACGTCGTTCGAAGTTCAATTACAGAAAAGAAAGGAAAATAAGCCCATGGAAAAGAAATCTATAGCACTCAAAGCGGCAAAAAATGGTTCAGATTCTAGCAGTGAGGATGATGAAGAAATTGCTTTAACGACAAGCAATTTTAGAAAATTTATGAGATATTAAAGGAGAAATATTTTTCAGGCAAATAATCAAGGGAGTTTGGGAAGAAATGATGATAGATGTTATAACTGCAACAAACAAGGTCATATAAAAACAATGTGTCCATATCCAAATAAATCAAATCAACAAACAAACAATAGTAATTCGTCAAAGAAAAGAAAGAGGGCAACTTTAGATGATTCAGATTCATCATCAAGTGATGAAGAGCTAGAAACCAGAAATTCAAATATGTGTTTCACAACGATTCAGAATTTAGAAAATATTAAAAAAATGGATATAAAAACTAGGTACACCTTAATTAATTTTTAATTTTTTGGTTGTTTTGGATGAATGGATGCTTTGTTTGTTTTCCATGTTTGAATTTGAAATTTTAAATTATAAAATTCAAACTTAAAATTTGAATTTTGAAATTCAAAATATTATATAATAAAAATTAATTTTAGATGTTTGTTAGGATAATATTATTTCAGGAAATAATAAATCTGAAATATAAAACATTAATATAATAAAACAATAGTCAAAACAAAATGTCTTTTGAAATTCAACATGTATGTCGATATACATAAATCGACATGTCGACATATAGGCCAGAAACTAAAATTCAAATTTTGAATTTCAAGAGTTTGAACTTTCAAACTTCCCTCCAATTTTGCACTAACTCCCAAGGTCTAAAAAGTTGTCTTTAATTCCTGAAAAGTTGTGTCCATTCAACCTCTATTTATTTATCTATTCAATCCTATTCTCTCTACCTCTCATTCAAATTTCAAACAACTTTCTTCATATCTATACTCTTCAAAAACAACTCTTTAATGGCTTCCTAAAGCACAACTCAAACAATGAGATTATCCAAAACTATCAAAGGAGCAAAAAATTCCTATGTTGACTACCTAGCAAATGGAAGTCAATAAGGGAGCCTTCGCCATCTTTGAAGATTTTCCATCTTGCAATCTTCATTCTCTTTTCGAACGAAATAGAGTTTTGAGTCTAATAGATTCACGGGATAACAATGAAGTATGTTATCCTAATCTAGTCAAAATGTTATATGCAAATTTAAATCGTGGCTTTAACGAAGGAGATGAAAATCAAGTATGGAGTAGTGTAAAAGGCAGTCGAATCGTTTTAGATTGTGAAATTTTAGGTAATATCTTGAATTGTAAGAGTACGGGCTCGGATTTTTCGGAATTCGAAATTGATGAAACGGATTTGGAAACCTTTCATCACATATTAGAAACTGATGCTCATTTAAAATTCAAAAATCGCTTTTCCCGCCCAAAAGCATGAATCGTCAACCTCCTCCTTTAACATACAATCACTCCTCGTTCCGGAAATTTCAACAACCCTGCCCTCAAAGTTCAAAAAGCATTCTTTGCTATTATTGGTGTTTATGACATCAATTGGGCCAATACGATTTTAAAAGAATTTAAGCCCAAAGAAATGTCCACAAGAGAAAACACTCTTTATTATGGAGTTTATCTTACTCGGATTTTTAAATATTTTGGAGTGGATCTCAGAGGAGAAGAATTTGTGTCAAGAAAGGTGTTTGACTCATCAAACATACATCTTATGCAAATTCCACTCACATTTAAGTCTTATGAAACTTTCAAAGATAAACTTGCTCGTATGCAACAATAACAAAATCCTATGGATATCGAAGAAGAAGAAACTTCTTTGGAAAGTTTAGAGTGTCCTTCTAATACTAGAACCATTTTCAAAGAAATGCTTATCCAAAATCAAGAAAAGTTAGCCAAGAACCAAAAAGAAGATAAGAAAAGACTCTTATTCATATGTGTAAGTTCATTGGCAAAATAGGAAGAAAACTTGGAATATCATCATCCTCCTCATCATCCATTGAAATCTAAGCTTATCTAGTTTATGTTATCTTTCATATTTGCTTTTATTTGCTTTCAAATCTCGTATTTAGGTATCTTATATTAGTTGGATGTATTTGCTTTCAAGTAATAATGAATGGTGTCTATTTCTGTCAAAACAATCTTTAATTTACTGTAAAAACACATTAGAATAAAATAAATTAAAATAATATAATACGAATTAACTAAAATTTTAAAATTTACAAAAAAATTACTACAGTATGTCAACATACATTTTTCCTTATAATAACATATAATCGCTAGTTTTTCAAATTCGTTCAAAATTTAAAATTTAAATAACTAACTAAATGTCTACTAAATTCCAACGAATTCCATACCCTATATATAACTATTTCTTCCAGAAAAATTTATTCTATAATTTCTCTTTCTTCTCTAATCATATCTTTTATGTAATATCAAATTATGGCAAATACCATTCATAATTTGAGTGAAAATTTTGAATAAACATTGCGTTCATTCAAGAATATCCTTCTATAATACTTCGCAATCAGTGTCGTCTAGAATTGATTCAGATGAAAATGGTTTAATATTAAGAGAAACACTTTGACGTAATTTGTTGGTCAATCGCTTCCCATTTCAGAGATGAAAACAACAAAGCACCACTCCCTAATGAAGAAAACTGGAAGGACATCAAGAAAGACTCAATCTTTGGAAAAGATGAATGGGAGGAAGTTCCATGGGACGTTTGATTTGAATTGTTTCATATAATTTGTCTGATTAGTATGTTAGATTTGAATTTGTTTGAACTTGTTTGTAAATACTGCTTGGTTTGGATTGCTTGGATTTGAAACTTGTATATAAATGGATTGAAACATCTGTAAAATATTAAATATAATACTTGGACAGATTGATTTCTTTACACTTTTAGAATAATATAGGCATGAATTTAAGGGGAGCCACGTATATTGAGTACTCCAGTATAAAATTAAGTATCATAACCTTAGAATATATATAGGATAATTATTTATGGAATAGATTTAGGGGAAGTATATTTAGAATTCCCTTTAGTTGATGACAAAGGGGGAGAAATTATAAAATATAGATTAGTTAGGCTTAGTTTAAGGGGGAGTATATCGGATTCATGGTGAAGGGGGAGTAATAGAAGGATCAGATCAAAAAGTATTAACATGTATGAATATTTTATAAATCAAGGTTGTCATTATCAAAAAGGTGGAAATTGTTGGAGAATGGAGTTCTGATGACAACAACCTTATTTTAATTATCATTATTAATTGACTATAAAATATATACTAAAATCTCTATCTAGAATATATATATATATATATATATATATATGCAGGGTTTGCATACATGACTTAAATATTGAAGACTTTACAGTTTTAGAGTTTCAAGAGATTCAGGATTCAGAAGAGATTCAAGACTCATGAGTAATCAAGTTATCAAGATATCTAGATTTCAAGAGTTCAAGAAAAATATAGTAATAGAGTCTAGTTTATATGTAAGACTCTGAATAGCACTCCAGGTTCTTACTCTGATTTTCAAATTCTGTTTTCAAAATTCAAATTCTGATTTCAAATTTTTAAGTTATCTTACTTATGATTTCAAACATATAAGTTTAGAGTTTTAATATATATATATGTATGTTTATATATAGTTATATAATAATATAGTTTTATAGTTTTAAACCTTATAACTTTATAAATATTTTTATATATTATATTATTATGATTTCATATGATTTTACACTTTAGAATATTTGTTTATATTACTAAGTTTTGATTCAAGAATTTCCAAAATATATATGTTTAAACACCTGAAAAATAGTTTAAAAAAATCAAAATATAAGGCATATGTCGACATACATAAATGCCTATGTCGACATACAACTGTCATTTTTCAATTTTTAAAGGAAGTGTCTTGTCACTATTTGTAAAGCTTTTGAAACATTGCAACAATTGAGACATTGAAAATACTGGCTGATTTCGATTTTTTTTCATAATTCTTCTTCTCCATCTTCACCCCTTTTCGTACCACCATTAAAATACATTTTTTTTCTTGATTTCTACACTAATACTTTGCCGATTTCTACTCAAATTATATAAAACTTCATCTCTTCTCAATCGCTATCTACTACTATCAATTTGGAAGTGCTATTGAAGAGTTATAGGGTTGTTGTAATCATTTGAGAATTGTTTGGGAAAGGGTGTGTTCCTTGTAGCCCTGAAATCAAGGAAAGGGACCGGTGTTAACCTTGTAGCCGTGAAATCAAGGTGTTTGGAGCGGTGTTAACCCTGTAGCCGTGACATCAAGGGGTTGTATTTGGATATTGATAATAATGAAACTCTACGCAATCTAGCGTTGCATGGGACTGGACGTAGGAGTAATCTGAACCAGTATAAAATTTGGTGTGTTCTTTCCTTTTCTGCTTTTTATAATTGTTTATTTATGTGTTTGGGTTTGATTTTGTGTTTGTGATCATCTCTGTTGTGTGTGATTCATATAATAGATCAATTAAGTTTAAGATTATCATAAACTCCTTATAAACACTATTCACCTCCTCTAGTGTTTGTTTTTCCTTAAGATCCACATTCCGCAATCCCGAATAGCCTACATATGATCCACTCATATAAACTGTCAATTTGGATCAGGGCAAGGTTTGATCAAATTACAATACTTGTATTTGCACCACTTAATATGGCAAGTATAAGTATATTTGTAGAAGGTCAGTCCACACAACGTCCTTCACTTTTCAATGGGTCAAATTATGCATATTGGTCCGCTCGTATGAGGATTTTTATAGAAGAAAACGTTTTGGAAATTTGGTTTGTAACATAAAATAAATATGAAGCACCAACTACTGAATTGAGTGCATGGTCCGATGCTAAAAAGACCGCATCTTCTAACAATTCAAAAGCTACAAATATTTTATTTTGTGCATTACATAAAAATAAATTTTCACGCGTTATGATGTGCGCTACTGCCTATGATATACGACGTACCTTACAAATCACTCACGAAAGTACCGTAAAAGTTAAACAAACAAAAATCTAAACTCTACAAAATCAACTTTCATCCTTTAAAATGAAAGCAAGTGAGCCCATTAGTGATATGTATAATAGATTCCAAACTATACAACATGATCTTATGGCACACAGAGTCAAGTTCACAGATATTGATTTAGTTACGTGAATCTTAAATTCTTTAACTACTGATTAGGAAAGGAAAGTATTAGCCATAGAAGAGGCAAACAACCTTTCTCAACTCAAAGTTGAAGAATTAATTGGAAACTCGTTATCCTATGAAGCTAAGCTGCAGGATAGAAAGGAACAAAATACCGAAAAGAAAGATATATCATTCCAAGCCAACAAAGATGATTCCAACTTAGACGAAGATGAAATTGTCTTCATAGCCAAAAACTATAACAAGTTCAAGAAGTTCAGGAAAATGAAAAAGTTTCAAAAGGATGGAAAATCAAGTTCAGCAAATCAGACATATATTAAATGCATCGAATGTGATGAATTTGGTCACATGAAGAAAGATTGTCCAAAGGTTCTCAATGAAAGGAAGAAAAATAAAAATGAAAAATTCAAAAAGAAAAGAAGAGATTTTCAAGTCACTTGGGATGATTCTGATTCCTCCTCATCAGAAAGTGAGAGCTATAATGATATGGAATAAGCAAATGTATGCTTTATGACATATACAGATGAGGTATGCCCCCGAACTTACTTATAATGAGATTCTAGAAATTAGTATGGAATTAGATAAGTATAGAGAGCAAAGGAAATAAAAAAGGATCATAATGCTAAAATAAAAAGATTAGAAATTGAGGTAGGATTATTAAAAGACGAAAAGGTCATTTTAGAAGAAGAATTAGAAAATGATTAAAAAAATGATTTTGTTATCAGAAGAGTTAGGAAAAGTAAAATTAGAAAACAATGGAATTTTAAATTAAAAAAACACAACTTTAAGTAGTAATCTACAAGCTTCACTTTCAAAAATTTCAAAACTCAAAGATGAGTTAGAAAAGATTACTACAAATGTTTCAAAATTTAATAAGGGAAAATAAAATCTAGAAAATATTATCAAAAACTCCAAACCTTCTGGTAATAGAAACATATTGGGTTTTAAGAAGGATATAAAATCTAAAAACCATTGTTTTCTGAAACGACCTGGGGAATTTGCGACCTTGGTTATCGACATAAACTCAATGTCGATTATCCAAGCATCGGAAATACCGGATAGTTAATGAAAGAAGTTAGAAGGTTAGGATAGATAAGATAGAAAATTAGAATAAAAAAGGAAGAAGAACATACAATAGAATCATAGTAACACGAATCTCATAGCGAAATGAATAAAATATAACATAACTTTGAAATAAAACCAGTATATGTATACAATAACATTTATCAGAGTACAACACTGACGACACAGCGGAAATAAACAATTGCTATAAAATCCTGAAGCCTCCTGCTCAAAGCTCTCAGTATCTATAAAATCCTGACTACTTGATTGCCCATACAAATTTGGGCACCCTAGAGTTTAGGGAAAACAAAACAAAACAAAATAAACTCCGAGTCAGCCATGGGTCTGGTATGAGTAAACAATTTAAACAGATTAGGAAAATAAACGATATCTCATAAGACCATGTCGTATAACATAGAACGGGTTTTTGCCTTATGAGAATCCAAAACAATTGATTTAACATTTCAAAATCCTTTTGAAAGAAACGATAATATTTATATCAAAATACTTTTGATATTATAATAGTGTCTATCAATCACAATATAATAATCATCTAGCCAAACGCTTTCATCTCACGTTCCACATACATAATATACAATCAAAAACCGCGGGCGCTTGTTGGTTAATGAATTCCAACTGGCAAGGTATGGGACCACCTTCCGATAGTGTATCTCTAGAGAGGAATACACCGGGTTCAACAAGAACATCTTGTAATCCAGGCTAAACATGACCGCTCACTCATTTCGCTTGAGGGTACTGAGTGTATTATCACCAATGGTTGGGATCAGCAATCGTTTCCCGAAAGGGACAACATCGAAATAGATTATAGAAGTAAATGAAATTTCTCTAGATCAGGTGACAATACACCCTAATTGGCAGCTAACTACTTAACCAAGCGACATACCTGATTTTATACCATTTCCTGGTTGTGAGGCTAGAGGCCATAACGTGATCACACCTTTATTTACTTTGAATGCCACATCGTCATACCCGCCAAATCACAAATTGATTTCTCTAAACATATCACGGGTAAACATCTAAGAGAAACGAATTCCTCCACCACCAAACGTAAATACGTTTGAAGAGATCAACTTATGCGATCTATTAAATATACTTTGTCAGACGTTCTTCCATACATGTCATCCTGGGACTGGACAAACTGAAGGCACTATTCTGTAAATAGGACAACCCTTGCATAACTCCATCTTCAATTATCTTCATCATATTTGATTCGCAACGCTAATGCCATACGAAGTGGTTTTCAGATAATATATCTGATCCCGGTCTCTCCGTATTGGCAACGGAATTGGTCAAAATCTTTGATAGTTGGTGATTTAACTATCAATGGAAAACATGTGTACAAACAACGGTCGTATTCCCAAACGGAAATCTTACTGATCAATCAACATTTCTTTCCCAATTTCCCATTTATCGTTTCCACATATTCATAAATTCCTTATTTTCTAAAATTAGAAAATATACGTTATTAACTTTGGAAAACGTTTCCATTTTTTATTCACGCATCAATATCTTCCCACATCTATCAGTCTCTAACTGTAAACTAGTAAAAGAACAACTTCCCCAGCATAAACCCCGAAGGCCGAAACAACCATCAGATCGATACCCAGAAAGCCATTCAACTCAACTAATTTCCAGTCAGTTTCTAATTTCAGTAATTCCATATAAATTCCTAATTCAAACCCCAAATTCCTTTATAATATTTTATTTACAAAATATTTACTTTAATCAAATTCTTCACATAGAATGTGAATAATATTTCTTTATATAATCAAAACAATTTGATTTCGTACTTTAAAAACAATATTTCAAATCCAAATTCTATTTATATTATTATTTGTAGAATGATTCATACAAATATCCTTTTAATTTCTAACATTTAAATCTCATTTATAATTCCCTTTATATAATTCTATTTATTCTATATAAATACTTTTATATAGTTCTATTCATTTTATATAAATCCTTTTATATAATCCTTTTCATATTTTATAAATCCTTATATATAATCCTATTCATTATATATAAATCCTTTTATATAATCCTATTCATTTTATATAAATCCTTTTATATAATCCTATTCATTTTATATAAATCCTTTTATATAATCCTATTCATTTTATATATAAATATTTCATTTTCAATATTCACTTTGAAAATTTCCTTTTTACATTCCAGTATTTCATATGGTATTTAAAATACCAAATAACATGACCAGTGTCATCATAATCAATCACAGATTTTATATCACGTCATATATCACAATATAGAAAAAAAACAATATTATAATATTGAGGAATCCAGTTAGATCCCTCCAACCTATTTCCCTGCATCCATAGATGTTAAAAAATATAAATAACATCGATTTCATTTCAATATGAAATATTCCAATAAACAAAATCAATATTTGATTAACGATTTATAAATATATATATATATATCATTATCTATAATTTCAACCAATAAATCAACAATTCAACCAAAGAATTAACACACAGCAATCAATCATCATTTATCAATACTAGATTATATTTATAAAAAAATTAATTGTACAGAGTTAATGAGATTTACTCACCTTGGATGATCATCGTTAAATAACGATAAATGTCGGTTGATTCAGACATACAAGTTATTTTGCTATAAATTGTAATAAGCTCCAATTCACTCCCAGTCAGTTCCATTGTGTATCCACCGTCCATATGATCCCAACAAATTTTATTTTGTTGAATTCCGTTAACATATGAATAAGATACGATAAGTTCAAGTTAATACACTATTTTGTATTTCAAATAAACTTAAATTCCCTTTTATTAAATTTGGGCTTAACCTTGTTTTCAGCAGCCCATTATCTCACTTGACCCGTCGTGAACAGTGATTCATCTTTCTTTATCCACTACTTCCGCACACAAGCTTCCGGTGACATGGCCCCTGATGTGGATATTACCCAAGCCAATTAAATCAGTCTGTCCTTAGTGATTTTTACCGATACAAATACCACTCCCCACAATCCTCCAAATCAATTCAGCTTTACCATTCTTACTCAAAAGCATGATACCATAACCCGGCCTGATACTCCAATTCAGCCCGATACTCCTCTGATCAAGGTACTCAGAGTAACAATGCCTTTATTACTAATAAATCACGTTCCATATCATACGCACTCCCTCTTTCTCGAATATTTCAAAACAACCTACTTCAGCTAAAAAGAATACCTCAACTCCATTATGTAGACTTCAGGCTTCTCACTTCAAACTAAACTTACCTATGTACACATGCCATTTTCGAGTTTTGCCACTACTTAACTACTACTCCACTTCGCCATTCCACAACCATCACCACCGTACTACTCTCCACCGTCTATGGTTACCAGTTCGACGATACAACGCCTCCATTTTGCACTACAGTGACCCGCGTCACTTTCTGTTCTCAAATCCACCTAGAACTCCTCTGCATCTCCTAAAAGCACAACTCGGCACCTTCCTCTAAATGGTGTGGTGCCCTTATGTTCACGCTTTTGCGTCATGGCATGCGCACCCATGTCTTCAGATTTACAAGATGCATGTTCCCAGTAACACTACAACATCGCGTCCAGTAACAAATCGTACCATAACTCCACCATTTATGTCGACTTCCTGCACCCTTATCTCCGTCCACATCCCACCATCTCCAAAAAAATATCACCTTTGTGTTCCTCTTCAACTCCTCTACACAGTAGTGCCATTTCAACGATACTCGATCTCCATTCCCTTCGCGACATCTCAGCCTAGCTCCAGGTTCGTGCGATACAAAATCCCGTCGAACTCCACCAAACTTCG
This sequence comes from Allium sativum, assembly GCA_030737875.1. Taxonomy (NCBI): domain Eukaryota; kingdom Viridiplantae; phylum Streptophyta; class Magnoliopsida; order Asparagales; family Amaryllidaceae; genus Allium; species Allium sativum. The sequence continues at coordinate 15,471 of JASFAX010002167.1, forward strand.
CAAGCTCATGCGGTTTCCTCTCGTGAACCCAAATACCAACCCAGATTTGCTAATCAATGACCATCGACCAAAGAGATCCAACCCTAGGTCTCATCCACTAACGCTGGAAGTTTTCCAACGACCCCAAAACAAGGTCGAATTCTTTCAAATCGACACCAGTTGAAGCTAATTCCCATAAGAATCCAAACGTATATATTCTGGAATTTATAGAATTATATTTGATTTAATATAGTTTTTAAAAGCCACAATTTTTGGCTTGGAGGAAGAAATATTGACGGCGGATTTTATTTGACCATAGAGAAAATTAGGTTAGGGTTTAGGAAAGTTGAGGCATATATATAGGAATAATATATAATCTTTATTTGAATTTTATATTACAATTTATTGAATCGTTACGTTCATTTGTCATTTAAAAATCCCTATGATCACACACCATATCCAAATTCGACGAAAATAGATATACAGCTACAGTTCGACATTACGGACCCAACGAAGCTTGTTTCGTCGAATTCTGACTTCGTTTTCTAACACAGCGTATTTTTAAAGTTAGATTATTGACTGTTTTTTCACATTAAAATCCGTACAGCTACATATTGACTTCAAAAATCACGAAAATTGAAATCTAATAATAATTTAATATTTTGGATCCAACAAAATTAGTTTCGTCGAAAACAAAGCTCGTTTGCAAAAGTGGCTATTTTTAAAGCTCAAAATAGACCAATTAAATATATATATACATTTAAAAACAATTTAATTAAATATCAATAAATAAAGATTATCGTATATATTCACATAGAATAATATTTAGTTGCAAAATATTCCTATCTAAATTTATAACTCGACATTTCAAATCCAGATTAAATCAGTATTCAATTTATATTGAAAAATCCATTTATAATATAAATAAATCGTTATAAATTATAAAGGAATTCCATAACGACTTTTCAAAAATTTGATTTGGACATAAATCAAAATCTATCCGACGAAATCTCGATTTTTCTGTTCCATCAGAAAAATATACTTCACCAGCTCCGAACGTTTCTTGTTTCACAAAAATCCGGTTTAAAACGATTCTGTATATTTGTTTAAAGTTCGAATCGCCAAATTACGAACTGCCGTGCCATTTCGTGCTCGATAATAATTATAATATAAATTATACGTTCAATTGACATTTATAAATAAATTCGTTAATATAATTAAATTCTAAACTGAATTATATATTTTAAATTTTCCAATCCACACAATATTGTCAATTCAACTTAATTCCAATTATTTTGGAATTAAATATATTATTCTATTATTTATATTAATTAAATATTAACTATTGTTTAATCCAACGACAATTTAAAACTCCAAATCACTATTTATACAATTAAATTAATTAATTAATTAATATATCGCTAAAATACGGGTCGTTACATTCTTTCCCCCTTAAAATAATTTCGTCTTCGAAATTGCTAAGGTAGAAAACCAACCCTATTGACTGGTTAAAAATTATTTGTTCACTTCTTAACTTCAGTTTCAACTGAACCAATTTAATTTTAATTAAATATTTATTCATTCCTACTAACAAAAATTTTCAAAAATCCTGAAAATTTTCTAACACCTTAACTTTCCGAAAAATTTCGCCAGCACCTCCTTTGTACTGGTCAATAGCTCAAACTCCAACTTGCCTCTCTAGGCCTTCTTCATCCCAAAAGAAAATCAAACAGCCAAGCGGCTTGCCAATTTGGCTCATCAAAATCTTAAACCCGTATATAATATAAACTAGTACCTTTTTGTCGGGCATATCAATATATCCTTTCCATATGTTACTAATCCTGCATATACCAATGTCATCCCAATCATTAGGTTATACCCAAGCCGTATTCCGTTCTTAACTTAGATTCCATTTTTAATTTCAACTCTTAACTTACCAGTCCAATTCCATTTCGGATTATCTCTAATCCAATCTAATTCGATATTTTCTATCTCGGTTTATTTTCCACTCAACTGGTTTCAATTCAATTTCAATTTGCTTTCACAAATTCACATTTAATTTGTTTTAATTCAAACAATCTTTCCCAGGGAATTTTAAACATTTTAGCTTTTCTAAAAAAAGATATCCCTTTTTAGGATTCAAAACAACTTGCTTTCCATAAAACAATTCAAAAACAAAATCTTTGGTAGTAATCCATCACTTCGAAAATGACATTGATGATGTGGCCATCATCATCAGGGTTATTTTCCAGCTATCGAAGTGATTTCAATACTGTATCACCTTTCAAACTCATATTCAAACAATTTCATTTTGAAATCAGTTCAATATACCATTCACACTGCTTGTAAAACAATTTAAAATCTCCCAGGATTTTAAAATTCTCATATATTTAATCCAAATCCATTTACAAACACTTTTTCATATTTCCAGAGTTTAAATTCCAATTCTGAATCTAAATTCAGATTAAATCTATTTGATTTCATATATTTCACTTATCTGAATCCCGATTGGCTATTTACATAACCATTTTACTTTTATAATCTCATTTGATTATAATAACAACCAGCACATCCTATATACTATACTATTTCAAATATCTATACTTTGTTTATATCAAAATATATTTTGGGTAAAATTATTTCATTTACCCTCTTTTCAAAACATACAGTGTCGGTTCATCGTATTCAAGTGTTTATAAACCCTTACCGATGAAGTGGATCAAACTGATCGACCAGAACTCATGAACAACTCAACCAATAAATCTCCATAATATAAAACCATTTTTATATCAAACAACAAATTCGTTCACTCGTATATATACACTGAACTCAATCTAGGGTATTGCTAACCCTATCTCTACTGAGTCACGCCACAGAGTCAAGGTAAATTACTTAACCTTCAGCTCTAGTACCATTGTAACGACCCGGGGAATTTGCGACCTTGGGACATAAACTCAATGTAGACTATCCAAGCATCGGAAATACCAGATAGTTAATGAAAGAAGTTAGAGGGTGAGGATAAATAAGATAGAAAATTAGAATAGAAGAAGAACATACAATAGAATCAGAATAACACGAATCTCACAGCGGAATGAATAAAATATAACATAACTTTGAAATAAAACCAATATATGTATACAATAACATTTATCAGAGTACAACACTTACAACACAACGAAAATAAACAATTGCTATAAAATCCTGAAGCCTCCTTCTCCAAGCTCTCAGTATCTGTAAAATCCTGACTACTTGACTGCCCGTACAAATTTGGGCACCCAAGAGTTTAGGGAAAACAAAACAAAATAAACTTTGGGTCAGTCATGGTACTGGTATGAGTAAACAATTTAAAACAGATTGGGAAAATAAACGATATCTCATAAGACCTAACACGGAATGGGTTTTTCCCTTATGAGAATCCAAAACACTTGATTTAACATTTCAAAATCCTTTTGAAAGAAACGATAATCTTTATATCAAAACATTTTTGATATTATAATAGTGTCTATCAATCACAATATAATAATAACCTAGCAGAACACTTTCATCTCACGTTCCACATACATAATATATAAACGAAAACCGCGGGCGCTTATTGGTTAATGAATTCCAACTGGCAAGATATGAGACCACCTTCTGACAGTGTATCTCTAGAGAGGAATACACCGGGTTCAACAAGAATATCTTGTAATCCAGGCTAAACATGACTGGTCACTCATTTTGCTTGAGTGTACCGAGTGTATTATCACCAACGGTTGGGATCAGCAACTATTTCCCGAAAGGGACAACATTGAAATAGATTATAGAAGTATTTCTATAGATCAGGTGACAATACACCCTAATTGGCAACTAACCACTTAGCCATGCGACCAACCCGATTTTATACCATTTCCGGTTGTAAGGCTAGAGACCATAACGTATAGATCACACCTTTATTTACTTTGAATGCCACATCATCATACCCGCCAAATCACAAATTGATTTCTCCAAACATATCGCGGGTAAACAGCTAAGAGAATCGAATTCCTCCGCCACCAAACGTAAATACGTTCAAAGAGATCAACTTACGCGATCTATTAAATATACTCTGTCAGACGTTCTTCCATACAGGTCGTTCTGGGACTGGACAAACCGAAGGCACTATTCCGTAAACAGGACAGCCCTTGCATAACTCCGTCTTCAATTATCTTCATCATATTTGATTCGCAATGCTAATGCCATACGGAGTGGTTTTCAGATAATATATCTGATCCCGGTCTCTCCGTATTGACAACGGAATTGGTCAAAATCTTTGATAGTCGGTGATTTAACTATCAAAGGAAAACATGTGTATAAACAACGGTCGTATTCCCAAATGGAAATCTTACCGTTCAATGATCATTTCGTTTCCCAATTTCCTATTTATCGTTTCCATATATTCATAAATTCCTTATTTTCTAAAATTAGAAAATATAAGTTATTAACTTTGGAAAACGTTTCCATTTTTGATTCACGCATCAATATCTTCCCACCTCTATCAGTCTCTAACTGTAAACTAGTAAGAGAACAACTTCCTAAGCATAAACCCCGAAGGCCGAAACCAACATCAGGTCGATACCCAGAAAGCCATTCAACTCAACTAATTTCCAGTCAGTTTCTAATTTCAGTAATTCCATTTAAATTCCTAATTCAAACCCCAAATTCCTTTATAATATTTTATTTGCAAAATATTTACTTTAATCAATTTTTTCATATAGAATGTGAATAATTTTTCTTTATATAATCAAAACAGTTTAATTTCGTATTTTAAAAACAGTATCTCAAACCCAAATTCTATTTATATTTTCATTTGTAGAATGATTCATACAAATCTCCTTTTTATTTCTAACACTTAAATCTCATTTATAATTCCCTTTATATAATTCTATTTATTCTATAAAAATCCTTTTATATAATTCTATTCACTTTATATAAATCCTTTTATATAATCCTATTCATTTTATATAAATCATTTTATATAATCCTATTCATTTTATATAAATCCTTTTATATAATCCCATTCATTTTAAATAAATCCTTTTATATAATCCTATTCATTTTATATATAAATATTTCATTTTCAATATTCACTTTGAAAATTTCCTTTTTACATTCCAGTATTTCATATGGTATTTAAAATACCAAATAACATGGCCAGTGTCATCTTAATTAATCACAGATTTTATATCACATCATATATCACAATATATGACAACAAACAGTATTACAATATTGGGGAATCCAGTTGGATCCCTCCAACCTATTTCCCTGCATCCACAGATGTTAAACAATATAAATAACATCGATTTCATTTCAATATGAAATATTCCGATAAACAGAATCAATATTTGATTAACGATTTTTATATTTATCATTATCTATAATTTCAACCAATAAATCAACAATTCAACCAAATAATCAACACACAACAATCAATCATCATTTATCAATACTAGATTAGATTTATAAAATATTTAACTATACAGAGTTAGTGAGATTTACTCACCTTGGACGATTATCGTTAAATAATGATAATTGTCGTTTGATTCAGACATACAAGTTATTTCGCTATAAATTGTAATGAGCTCCAATTCACTCCCACTCAGTTCCATTGTGTAGTCACCATCTATATGATCCCAACGAATCTTCTTTTATTGAATTCCGTTAACATATGAATAAGATACGATAACTTCAAGTTAATATACTATTTTATATTTAAAATAAACTTAAATTCCCTTTTATTAAATTTGGGCTTAACCTTGTTTTCAGCGGCCCATTATCTCACTTGACCCGTCATGAACAGTGATTCATCTTTCTTTATCCACTACTTCCGCACACAAGCTTCCGGTGACATGGCCCCTGATGTGGATATTACCCAAGCCAATTAAATCAGTCTGTCCTTAGTGATTTTTACCGATACAAATACCACTCCCCACAATCCTCCAAATCAATTCAGCTTTACCATTCTTACTCAAAAGCATGATACCATAACCCGGCCTGATACTCCAATTCAGCCCGATACTCCTCTGATCAAGGTACTCAGAGTAACAATGCCTTTATTACTAATAACTCACGTTCCATATCATACACACTCCCTCTTTCTCGAATATTTCAAAACAACCTGCTTCAGCTAAAAAGAATACCCCAATGCCATTATGTGGACTTCAGGCTTCTCACTTCAAACTAAACTTACCCCTGTACACACACCATTTTCGAGTTTTGCCACTACCCAAATACTACTCCACTTCGCCATTCCACAACCATCACCACCGTACTACTCTCCACCGTCCAAGGTTACCAGTTCGACGATACAGCGCCTCCAGTTTGCACTACAGTGACCCGCGTCACTTTCTGTTCTCAAATCCACCCAGAACTCCTCTGCATCTCCTAAAACACAACTCGGCACCTTCCTCTAAATGGTGTGGTGCCCTCATGTTCACGCTTTGGCTTCATGGCATGCGCACCCATGTCTTTAGATTTTCAAGATGTCTGTTCCCAGTAACACTACAACACCGCGTCCAGTAACAAATCGTACCACAACTCCACCATCTATGTCGACTTCCTACACCCTTATCTCCGTCCACATCCCACCATCTCCAAAACAAATATCACCTTTGTGTTCCTCTTCAACTCCTCTACACAGCAGTACCATTTCATTGATACTCGATCTCCATTCCCTGTCGCGACATCTCAGCCCAGCTCCAGGTTCGTGCGACACAAAATTCCGTCGAACTTCACCAAACTTCGCAAACTCGTGCGGTTTCCTCTCATGGACCCAAATACCAACCCAAATTTGCTAATCAATGACCCATCTACCAAAGAGATCCAACCCTACGTCTCATCCACTAACGCTGGAAGTTTTCCAACAACCCCAAAACAAGGTCGAGTTCTTCCAAATCGACAACAGTTGAAGCTAATTCCCATACGTACCCAAACATATATATTCTGGAATTTATAGAATTATATTTGATTTAATATAGATTTTAAAAGCCATGATTTTTGGCTTGGAGGAAGAAATATTGACGGCGGATTTTATTTGACCAGAGAGAAAATTAGGTTAGGGTTTAGGAAAGTTGAGGCATATATATAGGAATAATATATAATTTTTTATTTGAATTTTATATTATAGTTTATTGAATCGTTACGTTCATTTGTCATTTAAAAATCCCTATGATTACATACCATATCCAAATTCGACAAAAATGAACATACAGCTACAGTTCGACATTACGGACCCAACGAAACTTGTTTCGTCGAATTCCGACTTCGTTTGCTCACACAACGTATTTTTAAAGTCAAATTATTGACTGTTTTCCACATTAAAATCCCGTATGGCCACATACTGACTCCAAAAATCACGAAAATTGAAATATAAAAGTAATTTAATATTCCGGATCCAACAAAATTAGTTTCGTCGAAAATGGAGCTTGTTTGCAAAAGTAGCTATTTTTAAAGCTCTAAATAGACCAATAATATATTTATTTATATATATATATATATTTAAAAATAATTTAATTAAATATCAATAAATAAATATTATCTTATATATTCACATAGAATATTATTTAACTGCAAAATATTCCTATCTAAATTTATAACTCGACTTTTCAAATCCAGATTAAATCAGTATTCAATTTATATTGAAAAATCCATTTATAATATAAATAAATCATTATAAATTATAAAGGAATTCCATAGCGACTTTTCAAAAATTTGATTTGGACATAAATCAAAATCTACCTGACGAAATCTCGATTTTTCTCTTCTATTAGAAAAATGTACTTCATCAGCTCCGAACGTTTCTTGTTTCATAGAAATTCGGCTTAAAACGGATTCTGTATGTTCGTTTAAAGAACGAATCGCCAAATTACAAACTGCCGCGCCATTTCGTGCTCGATTATAATTATAATATAAATTTTACGTTCAACTGACATTTAGAAATAAATTCGTTAATATAATTAAATTCTAAACTGAATTATATATTTTAAATTGTCCAATCCACACAATATTGTCAATTCAACTTAATTCAGATTATTTCAGAATTAAATATATTATTCTATTATTTATATTAATTAAATATTCAATATTATTTAATTCAACGACCATTTAAACTCCAAATATCTATTTATTAAATTAAATTAATTAATTATTATATCGCTAAAATATAGGTCGTTACATTTTTTATAAAAAGGTTGAAAAGAAAACTTCTAATAAAAAGGTGTTAAAGCCTAAAGAAGTAAAAATATGGATTCGAAAATCCAATATCAAACTTATTAAACAAAAATATGTTAAAAACTTCCTGCAAGATATAGTTTATAATGAAAATTATGTTTTTAAAGGTCCCACCTGGGAATGGCTGCCTTCTCCACCTAACATATATAACCCTAACAAAGGAAGTGGTTACCATTAAAAGTTTCTTATCTTGTAGGTAACCAAAACAAAACAAAAAGAGAAATGGATATTATATAGTAGATGCTCCAAGCGCATGACGGGAAACAAAAGCATGTTAACAAATATCACATACATGGATGGTGGCACGGTAACATTTGGTGATAACTTAAAACAATACGTCATTGGCATTGGTGAAGTTATCAATATTGGTATATCTGATTCTCCCATTATTTCTAATGTTTTATTAGTTAAAAACTTAAAGCATAATCTTTTAAGTATTAGTCAATTATGCGATAAAGGGTTCCAAATTTTTTTGAAAAAGATAAATGCAACATACTTAATAACAATAATAAAATAGTTTTCGTAGGATTTAGAAATAAAAAATATATATCTTAAACATGAAAGTTAAACAAAATTCTGACCTATGCTTAACCGTAAATCATGATGATCCTTGATTATGGCATAAACGATTTTGTCATGTTAACTTCAAATGTATTAATAAATTAGAAAAATATGAACAAGTTAAAGAATTACCTAAATTAAATTATAAAGTTAATAATTTATGTGATGCTTGTCAATTTGGAAAATTAAAGAAAAACTCGCTTAAATCTAAGAAAAATATTTCTTTAAAACAAACATTAGAACTCTTACACTTAGATTTATTTGGTCTGACTCAAGTAAGATCAATAAATCATAGTAAGTATGTTTTTGTAATAGTTGACGACTTTTCTAGATATACATGGACATTATTCTTAAAACATAAAAGTGACACTTAGTATGTTTAAAATCTTTTTCAAACGAATTAAAACTCAAATGGATCTAAAAATCAAAAATATTAGAAGTGATCATGGCGGTGAATTCGAAAATGATTTATTCACTAATTTTTGTGAAAAGAAAGGAATAAATCACATTTTTTCCCTCGCACACCACAACAAAATGGTGTAGTAGAAAGGAATAATCGTACATTACAAGAATGTGCTCATATAAGTAGCAGCAACCTACAAAAACATTTTTAGGCTAAAGCTATTGCAACAGCTTGCTATGTTTTAAATCGAATGTCAATACGACCCATGAATAAAGACACTTCATATAAATTATTTTTTGGAACAAAACCCAAAGTTTCATACTTTAGAACTTTCGGATCTAAATGTTTCATTTTAAATACTAAAGATAATTTAGGAAAATTTGATCTTAAGGCCGACGAAGGAATATTTATTGGATATTCGGAATGTAGTAAAGCTTATAGAATTTTTAGTAAAAGAACTAACACTATGGAAGAAAGTTTACATGATTCTTTTTGAAGAAAACTTTTTAACCAACAAGAATAATAATGAAGAAGAAGTTATGATACAATCCACTGAAAATAATACAACTTCATATAATGAATCGACAAATTTATTAAGATCACCTCCTCGTATTTAAAAGATCGTCCCTCAAATAATATTATTGGAGATTTAGATACGAGAGTACCAACACAACATCAATTAAATCAAATGATTCACATTGCATTTATATCAAATTTTAAACCCAAAAATTATAAAGAAGCCGCTAATGACGATTTTTGGATATTAGCAATGCAAGAAGAATTAAATCAATTTGAATGTAATAACATATAGGAATTAGTTCCACGACTGAATAATCAATCTGTTATTGGAAGAAAATGGGTATATAAAAATAAATCAGATGAGAATGGAAATATAGTTAGAAAAAAAGCACGCCTGGTAGCTCAAGGTTATAACCAAGAAGCAGGAATTTATATGTAGAACAAATGGATGTTAAAAACGCATTTTTAAATGGTTTTATTAAAGAAAATTTATATGTAGAACAACCACCTCTTTTTATTCACCGATCGTGTTTTTAAACTTAACAAATCCCTTTATGGATTAAAGCAAGCTCCTCGAGCTTGGAATGAAAGACTTAAAAACCATTTAATATCATCTGGTTTTCAAATAGGATAAATAGAAACTAGTCTTTTTATAAAGTGAGAAAACAATAATATTTTGGTTGTACAAATATATGTTGATGATATTATTTTTTGATCTAATAATGAAAATCTATGTATTGAATTTTCAAAAATAACAAAAAACTAATTTGAAATGTCACCTATGGGAGAGTTAAACTTTTTCTTAGGTTTACAAATAAAACAACTTGGAAATGGAATATTTATTCGTCAAGAAAAATATTGTAATGACTTATTACAACGTTTTGGTATGGAGAAAACATCAAGTAAACGAACACCAATGATTACTAGTGTTCATCTAGAAAAAGATGAAATGGAAAAAATTTTGACAAAAAAAGTATATTGAAGTATGATAGGTTCTTTATTATACTTAGCGGCTAGTAGACCGGATATTATGATGAGCGTGTGTTTATGTTCTAGATTTCAAGCAAAACCAAAGAAATCTCATTAACATGCGGTTAAAAGAATTCTACGATATTTATCTAATACAAGAGGCTATGGTTTGTTTTATCCTAAAGGTTCATCTTTCGAATCCTATAGCGATGCTGATTTCGGGGGATGCAAAACTGGTCGTAAAAGCGCCAGTGGTACGTGTCATTTTATAGGACAATCGTTAATATCATGATTTAGTAAAAACCAAAATTGTGTATCATTATCAATATGCGAAGCCGAATATATTTCAACGGCTCTAGCATGTGCATTAATGTATATGCAACATACACTTAGGGACTACGATAAGATCACTGATAAATCACCAATTTATTACGACAACACCAGTGCCATTAACTTGTCTAAAAACCTGGTTAATTATTCTAGAACTAAACACATAGATATACGACATCACTTTCTATGAGACAATGTATAAAAAGGCACTATAACTCTAGAATATGTAAATACCGAAAATCAAATAGTAGAGATATTTACTAAACCCTTAAATGAACAACATTTGTTAAATTACATCGTGACTTAGGAATTCGCTCCTACTCTAATTAATATAATAAAAATTCAATTTATTATCTAGAATTAGAATTTCATTGTTCCACGGATAAATAAAGTTCATTAACCACTAATTTTTTTCAATTATTTTTACTCCACAAAATTTTAACAAATTTAAAAACTATAAATAGCATACAATATGCAGTGTTTAATATTATTACACATTATGGAATCTAAACCAATCATAACACCCGATTCAAGTCCAATAAGAACTTTATCTCCTCCATGATTTCTTCCAACTCCAGATTTTCAAAAACAAAAATGGGATCTGCCTCCGCTACTCTAACGATTAAAAAGGAATGATAAAACGACAATCGTTGAGAAGCTGGATTAAATATCCAACTATCAACGCGAAATGATGGATGACCAAAGAGAAATGTATTACAAACAAGAAGGAACTATGCGTCATCTAATTTTTCTTAAAAGAGAACTTTATGCTATGTGTAATCATTCTCCAACAAAAAGATGCTTGCACAAGAAATGCAATGACCCACCTTTTTGCCCAGTTTTTGCCGGTATTTAAACCAACTTAATTAGTTCATAAAGATGGATTGTTAGGGGTACTTACACATTTGAACAAAATAAAATAACTTTTCCATTATCATTGCAATAATATTACATCAGAGTTACAAGAAATACTAGAGTACAACAGAATAATGACAGAAAGAAATACAAATATACACTTAGCGGAAGGAAAATGATCCGAAATATAGCTCTAGCTCCATCCTGAATCTAACTCTGAAGACTAAATCTGCAAACCCAACAACTAGCTGCCCATATGGAAAGTTATGAGCACCCATAGTTTAGGTATAAGAACAATAAATTACAGGTCAGTCATGAGACTAGTGTGAGAACTCAGAACAATTGTTTTTAGGGCTTATTTTAAAGTTAGGTAATTCACCGGACCACGCCGCTAATATGGAACGGGTTTACTCCATGTGAATGCCCATTCAATGAAATTCACAATGATTTTTTGAAAAAAAAAGCTATCATAAGGTTCATCCCACATTACACAAGCAAGCGCACACCAAATGGGCGAGTTTTGTCCTTATGATAACCAGAAATGTTTATGATACGTGAAAATCCTCTTTCACATTACTATTAGTGCATAACATGAAAAACCTTTCGAATAAATATATTAATCTAGCCAGCATAATGCCACATCCCATTATACTGACGTAATCCTGCCAGTAACCAGCAGGTTATACAATCAAAACCGTACGGGCTCGTAATGGAGATTGGGTTTCCAACATGATGGTACATGGTACGAATGATCATTCGTGGGCTGACAAACTTTCTTATGTGCATCATCCCAGTACTCTTGGTTAACGTACAGACTCAGACACCGTTATACTATCCCACCACACATGAATCATAGTACCCGACAAATAGCGTCCCAGATTGAGGACTTCATAATACTCTTTCATCATCACATCCTGGTGCACGAATATACGAAACAAATATAAAATTCTGACTACCAGTTTACCATCAACCCAGGATGTGAGGTTTGTCGAGGTCAAAAGCTATGCTTCAATAAGCCAAGCTTTGGTCATCCATGGCTCATCACTTAAATATGCCACATTGTCCATTCACCATATATCACAGATGTCTAACAATATATAACCTCTAAGCTCATACGTCTCAGAGAAGAGTGTAAAGCTAAGAGAATAAATTCTTCACCACCAAGAAGATATATATTAATAAAGATCAATGTTATGCAGTCAATTACAATGTCAGATACACAATTCATAAAGGTTTGTCCTGGGTCTGAACTAAACCAAAATCCGGAATTCCTCCAAATATGACCGACTACTTGCCACTTAACTGATATAAAATTCATCTGCGAATGAGAGCCAGCCATTCGAGACATTCAGCAAGTCTCCCTTGCGATATGAAGGGTCCGGTCTTCAATGTCGTCTCCAATGTCTTCAATTGCTCCATAACATCGCAATATTATTTGGAATGGTTATCGAACATAAATCAGATCTCGGTCTTTCCAAATAATAAGCGCGATTATAAAAAACACAATTATGGATCACACAGGCTTTCAACCAAATCTCCTTCCATCTTTGATTTTGTTAATTGAAACTTCTATAAACCCATTCTCATTTTATTTTTAACAAATTCCATATTTTAACTTTTCTCGTTTAAGACACATCCTTTAAATCAAATATAATCTAGCCTCAATACCTCAATTAACTTTCCGTTTGATAACTCGTTATCCAAATCCAGTTTCCTTTGAAAATCCTTAATCCACATTTCGTAATTTCATTATAATTTCCATTTAAAACGATTTCCCAACATTTAATTCTTTAATCTTAATTAAAAGATTGTAATTCTTTCCCAATTCCTTACTTTTAATTTTCTTAAATCAAAGATTTGATTAAATCCCAATTATGACATAAATTTCCATAACTCAATATCATCGATTTTCAAGGATGATATAATTGAAGATACCATTCACAACAAAATCCAAATTAATCGCTATTAAATATAAGTTGCACATAAATTGTATCTACTTATATTCGATATCATTCTCATAATCAACGAATACTATCAGCGAAATAATGATATGAATATCTTCTAAATTCCGCAAATAACATACGTTCACACCACAGAATTTCATATCAAATATCTGAAGGTTATTTCTATCCAACTTATCTTAACAAATCGGGAAATTCTTATCTTAGTTCGAAAATTTATCAAACCCCTTTGGATCTGGATAGAAATACCATCAACTTATCCTCAATATTAATCTTCGTATCTAGCTCATACTATAAGCGGAATAATGGTAAAATACCCTTTTATCCTCGAATAGTAAGAGTCATCATCTCTAGAATTAATATCAAACAACTGAAGATTTATCTCCAACCATATCCAATTATTTAACATTGTAAAACCTTTCTAATATCAAATAAATCAATTTAAATTCCATATAAGTATTTTTAGTAATTAAAAACCTTCGAAAACATTTCACAAATCATTTAAAAATGATTACTTATAATTCAAAAAGTAATTTGCGTGTTAAAACTTTCAAAACAGATTGTTTCCAAAAGAAGTGTTACAATAGCGTTTCAAAAGCGTTACAAAAATTTATTCAAAATACCGATATTGGCTAGTTTAAGTAAAATGACCTTTATATTACCCAAATGATTTCAACATAAATCATTTTTATTAATTAATTATGATTTTATGAAAATTTTCCATATTTTTAAATAATTTATAATAGCTATTTATCATTATAGCCAACGAACTACACTTACATCGATATTTTCAAAAACTGTTTTAAGCATAACTTGAAAACTATAAGTCGAAATTGAAAAATACTACTTATTTGAAAGCCCTTGTTAATAAAAAGCAAACATTTTTCGTTTCATAGAAACCTGGTTTAAATTGCAAAAGTTATAGGCGTTTGAAGTTTGCAACTAAAATATGCGAAATGCCACTGTGCGATAATCTATGTTTTGACTGTAATATGAATTTATATAAAAATTAATCTGAACTGCTTCAAAATACTTTAGAAAATAATTGTATACTTATAATACCAATTTAAAACATTTTCTGGATAGGAAACTCAAACTTCACTTTTCCAAGACCCAATCGTTTTTAGCAACATCTTGATTAGCGTCAAACTTGTTTAATAAAACGTTTTTCTTTACCAAAAATCTTCGTATACATTTCCACTCCATTCCCAAATTACTTCAAATTTGAAAATAATTTTCCGAATCGAATGCCGTATAATAATAATATAATATTATTAATTATGGAGGAGATTTAACCAATCACCGATCCAATACCACAATTGCAATGTAATAATGTGTGCTATTGAACAATAACAACCATATAAACGTCCATAGCAACAATTATCAACGTCATTAAAATAAATCATAACTATGCGCAAACGCTATAACACTAACGCTAGACTGTGTGTGTTCTCTAATCTACGCAACCATCATCCATCACAAACAAACATTAACCATTAAACATCCATAACCGGTTAACGACACTAGCTAACTATCCAAATTATTACTAATTAATCTTTACTAGTTAATGCACATTAGCTAGTGTATAAATTTAAAAAGTTCTTACCAATATAGCTTTCCAATTCTTCATGATAGACGTGCCTAACTGACTGAGAATGAACCGTCAGACAATATTTCGGCGCACTGTCTTCTTTGCATATATATATATATATATATCTTCTTTATTTATAAGAGAAGGAGGAGGAGTGAGATTTTTGGCAAGGTGGCGGTGGAGGGGAAAATGGTGGAAAAGAGGAAGATTTATGCCATCGAAACCATGGCTTTGAGCTCTAAGAAGAAGAGAAAAAAGGGAGAAGTGAGAATGAATGAAAAGGTTTAGGGAGATGGTGCTTTTGTAGGAAAAGTGGAAGCTTAAGAGAGTGACACATTAAGGGACACATGACATTCATGCATGAAAGGGTGCATGCGAAATGACAAGGGTCCTAACACTTGTCTTAAGGAGGAAAGTGAACTTTTGATAGCATTTTCCCTTAAATGCTATGAAAATTAAGTGCAACACTCAATTCTAATGCTACTAATTCATGTTATCAACTATTTAGTTTGTAAGAATAAATTCTTTATTATTCTTTTTATTGTATTACTTATATTTATTATATATATATATATACACACACACATATATGTATGTATGTATGTACGTATTTTAACAAAAGATTACGTTAACAAAAATAGTTTAACAAATTTAAATACTATTTTTATATTTATATTTGACAAAGTATCATGTCAACAAAATAATTTAACAAATTCATATTTGACAAAAAAAATAGTTTTACAGACACAAATTCGTTGTAACAAAAGCTTGATAATTTTGACAAATTCCTACTTATTACTTTACTGTTATATTTTGAAAAAAATAAATATTTATTATTATTACTTAATCATATAAATATGTTTATATCAAATTTATATTTAAATAAAATAATATTCGTTATATATTCAGAAAAGTCAAATTATATATCAAAAATTTGGTTTTAAATTGGTAAAAATTCCAAATCGTCACATTCACCCCCTTTAAAACTTTTCATCCTCGAAGAGGAAACGATGTTAGATAAGATTTTCCTTCTTTCACTAATTTATGAAATTTCATACTCAAGATTAAATTCTTCATACCAAAACTCCCGTCCTCATAATGGAAATGTCGGGTAGAATAATCTAACACACATAAGTCCGGACAACCATATCTACAATGTTCCTAAACAATGACCTCCAATTATTCCTTATATCATTTACAGGGCCAATTGCTTAATACTCAACGATTTGCTGCCCTATAAGAAAATTTGGAGTTATATTTCTTAGGTCTTATCTTGTTAATAATTCCAAATACAAAAACTAATTCCTTTTCAGTTTCCAAAGTTACTATTAATCTTTACATGAAAAACTGGATCATCTCATAACTCAGCTTATCTAAATGCTTCAGGTTAGGTAATTTCTTCTTTCTAATTATTCTTATTTTCCAAATACCCTTTAGTCAAAATTTGTGAAACTTAATTCATAAGGTATTCATGCTTACCTAAACGGTTCCTTTTATCACCTCAATATACTTTAGAACTTGTCGACTGTCCAAAATCGCCGACAATTCCAGGTTTTAATTCCTTATTATTGTTTAAGTTAGGTTATCCTTAATAATTATTCCAAATTCAAGGTTACAAAAGTTATTTCTTATAAAATTTAGAGAAATCATTCAGATATATCTTTATTAACAGCTTTAACCAATGTAGTACTTAGCCATTTTATCAAATTCTTAAAATATCATCAAATATCCTATAATAACATTATGAAACTGAATTCACAAGATATTTGCATTTTAAATTTAATCAGTTGGGGAGGACTAATTATAAAATACCCCGATTGATTAATTCCAACTTAACCTTTAATTTGTTTCCGAAACAACCTTTTTATACTTGGATTGCTTATGCAAATTACAGCCTTACATGGACGTCTTTTAATCAACTATGAAATTCTAATCACGAGATGTCCATGATCAAGTTTTAATTTCCAAATACTTCCAAAGAACTTTTTTTCCTTATATTTGAAATATATTCTTTCAAATTCAGTTCCAAAAATCAATTCAAAGTAATTACCAATTATTACTCAAAATTTTGATTTAAGATTTCAAATTTACCATATATATATATATCTTATAAATCAATTTCGTATCGCAAATACACTCTCTCATATACTCTCTACGTAGTTTAATGGCTTATCTCTTACTAACAGGTTTACCTAGTATAATTCTTACAACTCTATCAAATTTCAAGATCTCGCTTATCTATTCAAGCTCAAATTAATTTACCAAACATTTTCAAATACTTATCTAAATGGGTTTAAGTATATATTGATGTTTTAATTGGAATCATATAGTCATCCCACTTTTGAAACTTTAAAATACATACTGATGTTGCAACAGTCATTAACATAACAATCTTCAAGCGACTAGAGTGTGATTATGTATATATCTAGTATACTTAAGACTACGTATATACATTAGCTGGGCATATTATCAAAATCTTCTTATACTTGACAGTCCAACCTCAACATCAAATAAAATACTCAAAATCTTATTATTTATTTGAATTTCTAACCATATTAATTAGTTTGTTCAGAGGAGAATTACTAATACTTAACAAATTTGGCCCAAGTTTATCCCTTAACATGATTTCTAATATATATTAATCCCAAAACTTAATTCATTTTACATGAAAGGTGCGCTCTCGAATGTAGTACTCTAGAAAATCATTCTAGGGTATTACTAACCCTATCTCTAATGAGCTTATTCTTACGGGATATTAATAATCCCAACTTTGATGAGTCCTTTCTCTTTTGTTCCAATGAATCGTACCTCGAAGCTTTGAATAAAATAAAGCTCCGATACCACTTTGTAACGACCCGCCTTTTTGCCCAGTTTTCACGGGTAACTAAACCAACTAAAAACGTTTATAACGACGGATTGGTAGGGGTACTTACACATTTGCACAAAATAAAAGAACTTTCCCATTATCCTTACAATAATATTGCATCAAAGTTACAAGAAATATCAGAGTACAACAGAAACACAATGGAAAGAACTATAAATATACACCTAGCGGAAGGAAAATGATCCGAAATATAGCTCTAGCTCCAATCCTAAATACAGCTCTGAAGACGAAATCTGCAAACCCAACAACTAGCTTCCTGTGTCCAAATTATGGGCACCTAGAGTTTAGGTGTGGGAACAATAAACTCCAGGTCAGTCATGGACTGATGTGAGAACTCAAAACAGATGTATTTTAGGGTTTATTTTAAGTGAACAGTAGGCTCACATCCTTAAAATGTTTCAAAATTAGGCTCACATCCGCCCAAACTTTTGACATAAATTAGGTCTCTATTTTTCGTAAATCATCAAAACGATCAGCAAAAAAATAAAATAAAAATCACGTAAATTCATAATTAAATACAACAACTAATCATCATTAAATTCAGGCATTAAAACTACCAAAAAACAACTCAAAAACCAAAATAACTATAAAAACAGCGACTCAACAGTATTATGCATCAAACGATGCACTTATTTGTAATAATTGCATACCTTTCTGCATATATTTCAATTATGCATCAAACTGCAGTATAAATGCTGAAATGCATGCACTAATACTACAATAAATGCATCGTTTGATGCATTAGTTTAATCCTGGCCTGTTTTTCAAGCATACACAGTTTTTAAACATTGTTGCATACATTTATGCATTTATAAGTAATAAATGCATACACTTCTGGACATGTTCATAAGCCTTCATCCTTTTTAACTTTGTTGCATACATTTTTGCACTTAAACGGAATAAATGCATACATTTCTGCAATAATTCGTAGCCTATGCATATTAGTTCATCTTTATATGCATACATCTCTGCAACTATTACCAATATATGCATACATGTATGCATAAATTCATCCAGATTTTCAATATAACCCTGGATGAATATATGCATATATTGAGTATTAATGTAGAGATGTATGCAACTTTTTTTCTCTTTTTCAGGTTGCTTCTGGGAATATTTGTGATTTTTTTAATGTTGTAGCGCATTTTTTTGGTTGAAAACATGTAAGGCCACAAAATAGAGACCCGCTTTGCATTTGAAAGTTGGGGAGGATGCCATTACATTTAGAAAGATTCTAGGGACGTGTGGCTAAACTACCCTTATTTTAAAGCTGGTAATTCATCGGACCACGCAGCTAACGTGGAATGGGTTTACTACATGTGAATACTCATTCATAGAAATTCACAATGACCTTTTGAATAGGGAAACTATCGTAAGGCTCATCCCACATCACATAATGCAAGCGCACACCAAATGAGCGAGTTTTCTCCTTATGATAAACAAAAATGTTTTTGATACATGAAAATCCTCTTTTATATTAATATTAGTGCATAGTGTGGAAAACCTTTCGAAAGTAAATATTATTCTAGCCAGCATAATGCCCCATCCCATTATGCTGACGTAATTCTGCCAGTAACCAGTAGGCTATACAATCAAAACTGTACGAGCTCATAGTGGAGATTGGGTTTCCAACATGATGGTCCCTGGTTGGGCTCACAAACTTTCTTGTGCACATCATCCCAATACTAGCCCACCACACAAGAATCAAAGTACCCGAAAAATAGTGTCCTAGGCTAGGGACTTCGTAGTACTTTTTCATTATCACATCCTGGTGCACTGAACATACGAAACAAACATAAAAATTTGGCCACTAGTTTACCATCAATCCAGAATGTGAGGTTTGTCGAGGTCATGATATACACAACGTACATATTTATATATATATATATATATATATATATATATATATATATATATATATAAGCCATCCTTTGATCATCCATAGCTCATCACTTAAGTATGCCACATTGTCCATTCACCACATATCACATATACCTATCAGTATATAACCTATAAGCTCATATGTCTCAGAGAAGGGTGTTAAGCTAACAGAATAAATTCTTCGCTGCCAAGCAGATATATATTAATAAAGATCAGTGCTATGCAGTCAATTACAATGTCAAACACACGATCCATAAAAGTTCGTTCTAGGTTTGAACAAACCAAAATCCGGAATTCCTCCAAATACGACCGGACTACTTGCCACTTAACTGATATAAAATCCATCTGCGAGTGGGATCTAGCCATTCGAGACATTCAACAAGTCATCCTTACGATATGAAGGGTCCCGGTCTTCAATGTCGTCCCCAATGTCTTCAATTGCTCCATAACGTCGTATTATTATTTGAAATGGTTTTCAAACATAAATCCGCTTCTGGTCTTTCCAAATAATAAGCACAATTTAAAAAAGCACAATATTGGATCGCACATGCTTTCAACCAAATCTCCTTCCGTCTTGGATTTTGTTAATTAAAACTTTTTTAAAGCCATTCTCATTTTATCTTTAACCAAATCCATATTTTTACTTTTCTCTTTTAAGACACATCCTTTAAATCAAAGATAGGCTCAAAACCTGAATTAACTTTCCGATTGATAGCTGGTTTTCCAAATCTAGTGCCTTTGAAATTCTATAATCCACATTTTATAATTTCAATCACAGTTTCCATTTAAAACGATTTTCCAACATTTAATTCTTCAATTTTGATTAAAAGATTATAATTCTTTCCCGATTCCTTACTTTTAATTTTTTTAAATTAAAGATTTGATTAAATCCCCAATTATGACATGAATTTCCACAACTCAATCTCATTGGGTTTCAAGAATGATATTATTGTAGATACCATTCACAACAAAATCCAAATCAATAGATATTGAACATAAGTTACACATAAATTGTATCTACTTATATTCGATATCAATTCTCATAATCAATGAAAACTATAAGCGAAATAACGATATGAATATCTTCCAAATTCCTCAGATAGTATACGTTTGCACCACGTAATATCTTATCAAATACCCGAAGGTTATTTCTATCCAACTTATCTCAACAAATCGAGAGTTTTTTATTTTAGTTTGAAAATTTACCAAACCCCTTAAAATTGGATCTGGATAGAAATAGTATCAAATTATCCTCAATATTAATCTTTGTATCCAACTCATACTTTAAGCGGAATAACGATAAGCTACCGTTTTAAATTCCTCGAATAGTAAGACTCATCATCTACCGAATTAATATCAAACATCCGAAAATTTATCTCCAACCATATCCAATTATTTAACATTGGTAAACCTTTTTAATATTAAATAAATCAATTTAAATTCCATATAAAATATTTTTAATAATTTTAAACCTTTGCAAACATTTCACAAATCATTTAAAGATGATTACTTATAATTCAGAAAACAATTTGCATGTTAAAACTTTCCAGATTGTTTCCAAAAGAAGTGGTACAACAGCATTCCAAAAGCATTGCAAAAAGTGTTTCAAAATACTAATAATGGCTAGTTTAAGTAAAATGACCTTTATATTACCCAACATAAATCACTTTTATCTAATTATTTATGATATTACAAAAAACTTCCATATTTTTAAATGATTTATAACAGCCATTTATCATTATAGTCAACGAACTGCACTTACGTCGACCTTTTAAAAAATTGTTTTAGACATAACTTGTCAATTATAAGTCAAAACTGAAAAATACTTTTTCTTACTTGAAAGCCCTTGTTAGTAAAAAGCAACAAAAAATCGTTTCGTGGAAATCTGATTTAAATTGCAAAAGTTATAGCGTTTGAAGTTTGCAACTAAAATATGAGAACTGCCACTATGCGGCGATCTTTATTTTGTCCGTAATATAAATTCATATAAAAATTATTTTGAACTGCTACAAAATACTTTAGAAAATCATTATATACTCATATACCATTTTAAAACATTTTCTGGATAAGAAACCTAAACTTCACTTTTCCAAAACCCAGTCGTTTTTAACAACGTCTTGATTAGCGTCAAACTTGTTTAACAAAACGTTTTTCTTTACCAAAATTATTCATATACATTTACACTCCATTCCCAAATTACTTTAAATTTGAAAATAATTTGAACCAAATCCCATATTATGATAATATACTATTATTAATTATGGAGGAGATTAAATCGATCACCGATGCAATACCACAATTGCAGTGTAATAATGTGTACCATTAAACAATAACCATTTAAACATCCATAACAACCATTATCAAGATCCTTAAAATAAATAATAACTGTGCACAAGCATTATAGCACCGACGTTTAATGTGTGTGTTCTAATCCACGCAACCATTATCCATCACAAACAAACATCAACCATTAAACATCCATGACTGGTTAACGACACTTGTTAACTATCCAAATTATTACTAATTACTCTTTACTAATTAGTGCACATTAACTAGTGTATGAATTTAAAGAGTACTCACCAATATAGCTTTCCAATTCTTTACGGTAGGCAAGCCTAACTGACTGAGAATGAACCGCCGGATAGTATTTCGGTGCACCGTCTTATTTGCCAATATATATATATATATGTGTGTATATATATGTATGTATATGTATATATATCTTCTTCGTTTTTTTATAAGAGGAGGAGGAGGGCTAACTTTGGTAAGGGGGTGGTGGAGGGAAAAATGGTGGAAAAGAGGAAGATCTATGCCATGGAAACCATGGCTTTAAGCTCCAAGAAGAAGAGAGGAAAGGGAGAAGTTAGAATGAATGAAAATGTTAAGGGAGATGGTGTGTTTATTAGAAAAGGGGAAGCTTAAGAGATTGATGCATCAAGGGACATATGGCATTCATGCATGAAAGGGTGCACGCAAAATGACAAGTGTCCTTACACTTGCCTTAAGGAGGAAAGTGAGCTTTTGGTAGGATTTTCCCTTAAATGCTATGAAAACTAAGGGCAGCACTCAATTCTAATGCTGATAATTTATGTTATCAACTATTTAGTTTGTAAGAATAAATTTTCTCAAGTTAAAAAAATCTTATTAATTATATTGTATTACTTATATTTATCATATATATATTTTTACAAAAGATTACATTAACATAAATAGTTTGACAAATTTAAATAATATTTTTATATTTACATTTGACAAAATATCATGTTAACATAATAATTTTACAAATACATATTTGACAAAAAAAATAGTTTTATAAACACAAATTTGACAAATTCGTTGTAACAAAAGCTTGATAGTTTTGACAAACTCCTACTTAATACTTTACTATTATATTTTGACAAAATATTTATTTATTATTATTGCTTAATCACACATATATATATATATACATATATATATATATATTAATATCAAATTCAAATTTAAATAAAATTAAATTCATTTTATATCTAGAAAATTCAAATTATATATCAAAAAAATAGTTGTAAATTGGTAAAAAGTCTGTATCGTCACAAAAAATCTCCTCATCTTTGGGAAACTCCTGAGAAAGAACATATTTCGAAAATATGCGGGAAGACGGTCAATCATCTACCTCTCCAAAACGATCATCATGGTCACCATTAAATTAAAATTTTGATACATATAAGTTACTGTATGATTCAATAAATAAGGAATATCATAGTTATGGGTGTATTTATTTTTAAAATGAAATATATAAGTTCTAAAAATTATTAAAATAGAAACTATTATTTCCACCACTAAAACAATAACAAACTTCAAAACAGATGTCTGAATTCATAAGGGAGACGTCAGAAAATTAACTCGATTAAAATAAAAACAGGAAAAAACAAAAGCCAGATGTCTGAAAAATTGACCAGACGTCCTAATATACTCTTAGGTTTAAATGTCTTCTAAAAAAGATGTCTGAAACTTTCACCAGACGTTTGAAAAGGGATTCAGGAATTCACTCAGTATCTAAAGAGGACGTCTGAAATATCAACCACACGTCTGAAAATTCTCTCGGGTTCAATCTGTTCCAAAATCAGACATTTGAAATACGAAACGATAGTTTTTATATATACATAACCGCTATTTTTTCTTCTCCATTCCTTCATTTTATTGATCGTAGCCAAAATTCCCTAACTCTAAAAATTCAATTTCATCCAAATCATGGTGATAAAACCAAAATCTTCTTCTAAACGTAAGAGAGAGGAAGAAAAATCCTTAAATCCTCCTCCAATTGTTGATGAAACACCTAGAGTAGTTTTGCAATCAAAAATCAGCAAGTGGATGAACAAAGCTCCATCGGCAATATAAAGATATGGATTAATTCAGAACAAGATTCTTCATACGATCCTTTCTATAATCTCCTCGATTTTCCTATATTTCAATTACATAACTTATGTCAAGATGTTGGTCTTGTGTCACTAGTATTTTTTCTTTTAATAACTTACACATGGACCAAATATCCATATTTTTATTTTGTACGAATTTGGATAGCACTGGTTTTTGGAATCCACAAGTAGAAAATGATTTGATTTGGTCATGTGTTTGTGGAATTACAGTTAGATTCACAGGTAAGGATATAGGAGATATATTGCAATGTTCTAATACCGGTGCCAACATCAATGATATCCCCGGTATGAGATATAAGCCTAGAGATAATATTACACACCAAATTTGGGAAGATCACATGCCTCGGTTTTCTACTAAGTACTAAAGGACAAAAGTAAGACTTCTTGCTCGAGTGCTTATTAATACAGTTTTTCCACATCTAGATAGTCATGAGAAAATCCTTGATTTTGAACATAGAGCACTATATGCTATATTCGCTGGTATTCAAGTTAATTGGGCGCAATTTATAATTGATGAGCTAAAAGATTTTTGGAATCGTTCTCGACAATCGATCATACATGCTCCTTTCATTATGCGATTGTTAAAAGCAAAAGAAGTTCCTACTTATCTATCAACATTCAAGGAAATACAAGTTAAGAAGGCGGCCAAAAAATTCTTTTCCTTGATGCAATTTCCACAATAACTACCTATGTTTTGCACTCTCAATGAATGGAGAGAAAAGCATCAAGGACAACAATTTCCACCACAAGAACATCATCAAGAAGGACATATTCAGGATATGCTGGAATCCTCATCACGCCAACATTAAACATTCAAAGGTGTGACTTTTCCTAAAACGCAAATACTCCAAAATGAATCATTGCCTGAAGTTGTTATTCATAATCAACAAATTCTATATCAAAATCAAATTGCCTTGGCAAATCAAATTGTGAATGTGTAATTTGGCCTAACATCTCGTTTAGCAATAGTGAGAAAACAATGAGTATGTTTGTGCTTTCTTTAAAAGAAATCTTATGACGCACTCGACCTCCAACATTATCTCCACCATCGCCATTCTCCTCACTGGAAATTTTTTATAAGAAAGAGCACTCTAAAGAATCTGGTGATAAAGAAGAGAAAGTGAAATATAAGGAGGTAGAAAGCAAGCCTAAAGAAGCGGAACTTAATCCTAAAGATGCAAACACTTGATTAACATGTCATAATAAATATGTGAACTTTTATTTTTGGTTATGGTATTGTTGTATAATATGCTTGTGACTTGATGTGTGGTATGCTCGTAAAATACTTAGTGATATTATTTTGGTTTGTAATGTAAATATGATGCTTTAATCATGTTTATATTTTTTGTGTCTTCTCTATATGTACGATTTTTTTTTTTTGGTGTGTACATGCTATTTAAAGCATATAAATAACTTATTGTCTTTGAAAAATAGTGTGTACATGCTATCTAAAATAATGTTATATTTCTTTTCGACAATGACAAAAGGGGAGAATACTTTTAGGGGGAGATCACATATTAAGGGTGAGTTAGAATAATTTATATCCTTAAGTACATTGTGATTTTTCATCATCGAAAAGGGGAAGAATGTTAGAAAATCCATTCTTTGATTTCGATAACGACTACTGCATAATGGAAACCATATATATTTATCATTAGTTTATCCTGGAAAATGTCCAAGAACGACTCAACATATAGCATAAAACCAAGGAGAAGATATGAAAATAAAGAAGAGTATGCACTAAAAAAATGATCAAGACATGCACAATTGACACACATGTGTCAGACATCTAGATGTATTACCACACGTCTGACTTCAGGATCAGAAAACCATATATTTCAAGATCATACGTCTGATATTTAATTCTAGATGTATGAATTTTCTTCTGGCTTAAAAAATATATGTTTGAAGAAGCATTTAGACGCCTGCAATAAAAACAAGACGTCTGACCTGGAGTTCAGTCGAAAAAATTCATATGCAACCATCACATTGTGAAAAGCCACCTTTACCCCTCTTCATCATAACTCTTCAATATCAATCAATACAACTCTCGGATGAAGACTAATGGATACTACTCCTCAATTACCACTCCTCACCACTATTTAAAGCATCAACACTCAAGGAAAAGATCACCTTTTACACAGTCTTTGTATTATATTACTTTTATGTTATATCAACTCTCAAGCAAATAAAATCTCTCACAACCATATACTATTCTTCCATATATATCTGCACTTCAAAGCAATTATCACTCAAGAATATCTTGGAAGATCGTGTACTAATTAGCCAACATTTGTGTTATACAAGAACACACATTTAATAAGAAAATATGTTGTAATTAAGCATATTCCTCCGGAAAAAGCAAGGATTTGTGATAGCAGAATACCGAAGGGGAGCTTCGGTACTAAATGTAGGATGGGAGTTCCCAGCCAGTATAAAAACTCCAGTGTGTATTTTTCTCACTAGCATTTATTCTCTTATATTACTCTAGCATACACATTTATACCTGCCTATACACGATCCACTCATATAGATTATAAAATGTGCTAAGAGTGGTTAGATATGTTGAATTGATTTGATTCATAGATTGTAACGATTTGAGATTTTTAACTAGTTAAATAATTTGTTTATTGAATTTATAGATTAAATACATTGAATTTGAATAAGTTGTTTAGAATTATAAAATATAGTTGAGAAGTATTTTGTTACAATATATAATTTTATATACACCTTTGGTAGCATTTGGTTAAGTGTTGCATATAGTTTTCGATAGCAATTAAGGGAGAAATGCTACATAAAGTATCTTCCTCCTTATTTTTACAAGTGTTAGGACACTTGTCTTAATGCATGCACCTTTCCATGCATGGCTTACACATGTCCCATTATGTGTCACTCTCTCCTTAAGCTTTTCCCTTATGTTAACAAGTGTTAGGACACTTGTCTTAATGCATGCACATTTCCATGCATGGCTTATACATATGCCATTATGTGTCTGTAACGACTCAAATTTCGCCCGGACCAAATCGATCGCTAAATCGACCAAGACCGTTCAAAAACCGAATACGCTAACTCTGGGAATACAACACATCAGAACAAATAACATCAGACTTTTATAAACATCATAATAATGTTACATCAGAGTACATAATATCAGAGTACATTGAATATAATACAGCGGAAGATAAATTTACAGTAAATTAAATACAGTGTAGCGGAATCAATAATCTGGTATAGCGGAAGTCTATCAATGCTTTGGACACAGCTTTAAGCTTCGATCCAGAATCCTGCTCAATATATCTGCAATATAAGCTACTCGACTGCCCGTGTGGAAAAGAGGGCACCTGAGTTTGCAAAGTGAAACAAACTACGGGTCAGTTATGGAACTGGTATGAGAAATATTTACTTAACTTTACTAGTAATAAAGCTAATCACAGGACCACGTCGCTAGCGCGGAACGGGTTTACTCCATTAGATTGCCAGTGCATAATTTAAATAAAGTAAATCATTAAACGACGCAATGCTTTTTAGAAAAATGAAACCATTATAAGACTCAAGTCCCATCACACAATGCAACGCAAACCGGAGGATGGAGTTTTACCTTATAATGATCAAAAATGCTTGATACGATAAAAATGGATTTGGTATTATTATTAGTGTATATATGTTTCAAAAACATTTTCAATCATAATGTATCAATCATAGACGGCATAGTACCCCATCCTACTATGTCGCCGTACTAGTTCTACAATCAAAACAGCATGATGTCGTATTGGAAGTTGGATTTCCATCATGAGTCAAGGCTAGGAATGATCTCCTTACCGATTCGAGACACTAGCAATGTCTCAGGATTCGGACGCTGGCGAACCCTTGGATCCTGCAGGGTCGGTCCATAAATACTTTAGTGGATTGACAATTCCTGAACACAGCTTCTCGGTCTATTGAACCTATAAAATGGTCACTATCGACCAAATAACCGAGGCCTCGAATCCATCATCCACATAAGTAAAATGTCAGGGCTTGCAAAACCCTGATACTACTTCTAGCTAGAAAGAAACGTGTGCACTCCCTGCGTTCCCTTGTCCCGTTTTTGACTCATATCGGGTTGTGAGGCTCACGAGGTAACACTATACAAAAAGTTATGTCGAAATAGGCTATGCTTTGATCATCAACCACAAGGCTCTGCTTTTCAACAAAAGCCTTGATCATTTGCATCTTGGCATGCCACATTGACAATTCACGCTATGCGATCGATAACTACCAATATATAATCTCTGAGCTCATGCATCTCAGAGAAGGGTGTTAAGCAAGAGAATAAATTCTCCGCCACCACAGATATATATTAAATAGAAATCAATTTCATTTACATGGAATGAAACCCAATGTCAGACACACATCCATTTACAAGTCCGTTTTGGGTCTAAACGAAACCGGGGACACATTATTCCTCGTCCCGTATGTCCAATACGAAAGAAAGGTGCTCGCATATCCGGACAATCAACAAGTACGTCCGGACAGCTACCACTTTAACCCTTTAGTGGAAGCTACCCAATGTCGGGCATCAATAGTCATCCATTCGATGTGAAGATCGCCGGTCTTCAATCACCATCTTCAATGCCTTTGACTTTAATCGTCGTAGTAATTATTCAGAATGGGTTAAACCCGGTCTTTCCGAATAACTCTCGTATTTTATAATCAAAATCAAGTGCTATAAAGACCTCATATGCCTTATTCCAATTCAGAATATTCTTTTAATAAAATTTCATATTGATAGGGAAAGGTTCCCATTAATTTTATCAAAGATAAATTATTTTAAATTTATTCTTTAATCTTCTTTTTAAAGATTTATTAAAACTCTAATTTGATTTTTATATCAAAAATCATTACTTTATGATTATTCAACTTTTAAGAATTAATCTTGTCTTTAACTGGGTTAAAGAATCAATGTCATTTACAACATAGTTCACGATAAACCCAAAATCATCTTCCATTAAATATGGAATTTTCACAGAAATCAAATCATTATATAATCGATATAAATTTCCGTATTAGACTGCTAATATAAATGGAATAACGGCAAAGCCTTTTAAATTCCATATATAGTAACAGTCTTCTTTGACAGAAGCCTATCTCGATTATTATCAAATCGAATTTCCAGTAAATCCCAATCTAATATATTAAATTGGAAAACTTGACTTTGGAAATTTTCTTTTCAAATCTTAGTGAGAGGTTTATAAACTCCAAATTATATTTTCACTGTTAATTGGGTTAAAGAACAAATGTCATTTAAAACATAGTTCATGATAAACCCAATTCACATATCATTTTATTCCAATTACTAAATACAATTGGAAACTCTAATAATCTTAATTCAAAGATTTGTTCTTTTCATATAGGGTTTAAGAACGGTGTTATTTAAGACACCATCCACGACAACCCAAAATCTAATTCTTTTATTTAATTCCAATTGAATATTAATTAATTAGAAGACTTCATTAAATCTTAACTTAAAAGTAGTTAATAATTAGTTTATTTCAATAAAAATATATTTTTATCTTTTGTCCATCCAAAAAAGGAAATAAAAATCATCATTTTATTCTTCATTGAATATTATTTTAAAATATTCGTTATTTAAAAATATTCTTTATAAAAAGATTCTTTATGTAGAAACATTCTTTATATTACAATGCTCTTTATTTTAAAATATTCTTTATTTAAAAGATATTCTAAATCGGAATGCGACTCAATCATTTACCATATAATTTTGGTTACATGGATTTCATACATCGTATGTATACGGCAATAA
This sequence comes from Allium sativum, assembly GCA_030737875.1. NCBI lineage: Eukaryota > Viridiplantae > Streptophyta > Magnoliopsida > Asparagales > Amaryllidaceae > Allium > Allium sativum. The sequence goes on from JASFAX010002167.1 coordinate 45,869, forward strand.
TGATAAATAATCATTTAACAATCCATTCACATCCAGAGTGAAGTTTAAAACTATGTGAGCATTAAAATTGAATAAATAATGCTCATTGCAGCCTGTCAATCCATCGATTGACATACAACTAAATAGTGGGACTAGTGTATGTCAAATATCATTCCAATACCCGTGTGAGGTTTTCAGACAATAATAGTTCATTTAAATAAATAATTGGTTAATGAATTTAACCAATTTTAATTTTGCTAACATGTTGACGATAATGGACAAACATGTTATTATATTCCTAATGCCGAATAATGATGTATTTTACTCGCATAACTTTCCTATATATTTCTGATGTCTAATATAATGTAATTTATTTACATTTCATTATTGCAGATGACACATGAAAAGATAATTTTCATTTTCCTTTATTTGTATGCAAATTTCTATTTTTAAACTTTAACAAATAAAAAGAAATGTTTTATTTGTATGTATAGTTTCAAGTCATAACATATGAAATGCCTCTTTATTCTGTACACAAGTTCTAATGTAAAATTTGACAATACAAATGTCACTTGGATTTGCATACAAATTCTATTGTATAATTTAACAATGAAATGCCACTTTAATTTATATACAATTCTAATGTATGTTTTGACCAATAATATGATTCTTATATTTACATATAAATTCTAATGTATGTTATGCAAATAAAAATGATTCTTATATTTGCATACAAATTCTAATGTATGTTATGCAAATAAAAATGATTCTTATATTTGCATATAATTTCTAATGTATGTTATGCAAATAAAAATGATTCTTATATTTGCATATAAATTCTATTTCAACGAAATGTATAAAAGTGATACATCCATTTTGTTGACAATTCTATTTTAACAAATGAATGTTTTTGTTGTAACACAAACCTATTTAACAAAAATGTTATTTGTGTTTAACACTTTTATTTAACCAAAAATGTAATTTTTGTTTTCAACCATCTTATTTTGGCAAAATGTAAATTTTTATTTCAACTAATATATTTTGACGAAAATGTTCTTTTCATCTCAGCTATTTGGTTTCAACAAATATGATGTATTTTTTTCGACCAATCTTTTTGGCTAAATTTGTATATTTTGACAAAAATGTATATTTTGATAAAAAGGTATATTTCTAATTCAATTATTCTAATTTGTCAAAAATGTTCATTTTTGTGTCAACAATTATATTTTGAGAAAAAGACAAATTTTGTTTCAACTATTACATTTAACAAAAGTGACAAATTTGGTTTCAACTATT
>JASFAX010002168.1:0-47137 GCA_030737875.1 Allium sativum
CGTGCAACCATATCAGGGCGGGTCGTACTCCCTCTATTGGGTCGGATCGAGCTTCCTCCATCCGATCCGGTTCTGCACAGTTTCCTGCACCTGGTCCAGCAAGCTGTTTAGGCCATACGACGACGTTTTCGACTAATCTAACACTTCTAGACAATCACAAATCATACCATATAGTCATAGCAACATGTACAACTAACCACAAATGTAACACCCCGTGTATTCTATAACTGTGAAATTCATAAATTAAAGTATAATTAATTTCAAATCAAAGAACTAAGGGAAACGGGATACGCCATTGCGTTCGTCTCGGAAAAATACGCGAAATAGAGTCCGAGTTTTCGAAAAACGGATATCGTATGAAGAAGTTATGGACGAACGAAGTTGGGCGAAAAACCGGAGAAGGGTCAGAATGCACTGGCGCACTTGGGAAGTGCGCCAGAACAAAAATGAACTGGCGCACCTGTGAAGTGCGCCAGTACATTTTTGACCTGGCGCACCTGCCAAGTGCGCCCAGGTCAAAAATGACCTGCTGGCCAGGTCTGGTCTAGCCCTGGCTGGCCAGGTCTGTGTTTGGCCGATTTTCAGAAGCTTGCTTTGTCATTAGGGCTAGGTGGCAGGCTCTAATTGGTCTCTCTTTCGAATGAATGGCTACGATCAATCCAAGCAACATCGATGGCTCTAATCAGTTCATAAACTCTATAAAAATGACCCTAGACTAACCCTAATCTATTCATTCAAAAATAAGAACAAAGCCGCCATGTTGCTGAGGAACGTCTAGGAGTAGCCACCAAATTGGAGAGAAGATTAGGACGAAAATTCTAAAGCCTAAAGCAATTCAAGCAAACCAAATCAACGCCTACGTCAAAAGGAATCGCATCTCTAAATTCCTAAATTAGAGAATTCGCCGCAACGATTGTAAGTAGAGTATTATTTTGGTATGAACAAATAATTGTGTTGGTTTGTATACTTGATTTGTGGCGATAAAGTAATTCATATTTGTGCGTTACTATCAATTTGGAATATTGTATACGTTTGGATATTCTTGAATTATGTTATTCATTATGAAAAACTACATGCGATAGTTTTATGCAAGTATACGTCGGAATATTCGCAAATTATGTAATCCATGTTGAAGCTACATGTATGTAGTTGATTAATTGAAATTCATGCAAGTTTGGGGTTTTGCTATTATACCATCATAATGTGTATTTTTATACAAACATCATTTTTGTGAAGTAATTGGAATAAGTTTGGGTTATCATAATTCATATGGAAACTATGTTGAAATTTTGGCACCATGATCTATGTATTAAGCCTTGTTTTGTACTAGAAACCTATTTGCAAACTTATGAATATGACTAGGCAATGATTGATATTTTACATAATTGAAAACCACGTTAGTTCTATATTGTTAGCAAGAATTATATGATGACATATGTGAGACATGGCTAGGTTAGACTCAAAAACCCCTTTTTGCAAGTTTGCTTGAATAAAGTAAACACCATGTTTAGGAATATTTATGCATAAGTATATTTGTACCATCGTTATGTGATTAGACTTAAATTATGATTTAAGTTGAACTATGCCTTTGTATTAGTAACAAAAGTAATCCTCTTTGTAAACATGTAGAAACCTTATGAACATGATTTGCTTATGTTTGACATTATGCCTAAATAAGAACATAGGTCTATGCTGTAGTTAAGACTATGTGACACCTAATTTAGATTCTTATCTTAACTACAAGTTTACATGGTTTGATTCATGTCACCTATGCTTTATGACCAAAGTATATGTTACTACTATGCAAGTACACCAGTTTCTATTTTGTAGTTCCAACGTCACATTGCAAGTTCATGCGCTCACAATCCCCTTTTTGTGTATGTAATCACGCTTTAAGCCTCCCCTCTTTCGCATGGCTAAGTTGGGCTTAAAAAGGGTTAAGCCCAACATATGAACGAACGTATTAAACGGGGGAAAAACGCTGGGCTAAATTAATTAACTAATAAATGAAAAGATAAAGTATAGGGGCCCAAATTCAAGAATGGGTTGGGCCCATGATTGGTGTAACCTTTACACCATTAACTTAATAATGGGCCGCAAATATTTACATATAAATAAAGAAGAAAGACAAAATATGTAAATGTAGAAAATACGATGTGTTTAACCCGAGGTTGGATTGAGTTGTGATGTAAACCTGCCCGGAACCGCCCGGCTGTCCAGTAGTCACAACAATACCTATCCAATGTGAGAGGTTAAACATGGAGCCCAATAAGGACCCGAGGTTAGACTGAGTTGTGGCGTAAGACTGCCCGGAACCAACCGGCAACAGGCAGCCACAACAATACCTGTCTAATGTGAGAGGTCAAGGCTTTAATAAGACAATTAAGGCTGAGTCAGGACTGTTAGGATTAAGTGGACTAAAGACTTAATCAAAATGGAACATGCTAAACTAAACGGACTGGTGGGGTTAGGTTAGAAAACACTTAACCAACTTAGCATGTGGCTAGAGATAGAAAACCTAGTAACGGGGGACCCTTTTCAGCAGTAACCCTATAAGGTGTATCATGATACCCTGAAACTAGGCAGGGTAGGGCACGATTACTGGGCTGATTGTAAGAGGTCAAATCGACGGCGGTGGTGCAGCACTGTAGGTTCTAACGGGGTGCGGGCGTGCACACACTCCGGCGCAGAAAAATAAGGCACTGGGCACCAGTAGCATACCTGTGCATTCTAGGACTGTGTCGGGCCGCCGCCATGGGACTTGATACACCCCATGGTGGGACCAGCATAGGTAACTACGACATCGGGGGCCGTAAGACACATGTAACTATGCGAGTAGGAGCCGATCATCATTGAATGGATCACATCACCCTGATTATGGGGTGCCAGTTGGAAACTAGTTTATATGGGTTCAGAGATTAACAGGGGGTACGATAGTATATTCGACCCTAGACAACTTAACCAAGTTTATAGTGCTTTCCCACTTCTTGTTTATACTTATCATACCCAGTTCTTTATTCATAGACAGAATAGTACTAGACTTACTCAGGCTTTATGTCTGACTCTACTTTTCTTTCGTCTTCTTTTCTTCCGTTTCCCCCCAGGTCCACAGGGAGGGAACACTGCAGCTTGACCAGCCTTCATATCCAGCTTGAAGAGGAAAAATGTATTGCTTGGAACTTCTCGTTTTTGAGCTATGGCTTTGGACAACCACTATGGGGCTTTTGCAGTTTATCTATGTTTTATTTATGCTTCTTTAAATAATGTAATCAAGACAGATTATGAAAAGTGTTGTGTTATGTTTTTGGAAAAGATGTAAGACAATCATGGTGATGTTGCTGTAACACGTATTTGCTTTTTATGAAATAAAAGTTGTTTGTTTTTCCGCTGTTTACAAACATGTGTTCTTATATCTGTCTTGTATATCTGTGACTTATACTTATAAACCTCCACCAAAATTAGGGCATTCCCTTTGAGAGTGACCCTAACGGAGGTGGGATGTTTCACTTGGTATCAGAGCATAGGTTTACCAGATAAGATAAAAAGTTCTAAAAATCTATTTTCAAAAAGGAAATTTAAAGAAGCATTTTGAAAAGAAAAATATTATTTAAAAAAAAAAAAAGGCAAAGTCCACTCCCCAAAGCCATAGGTACTATCTCTTATCCTTCGTTTTGAATCTACCCTTTTTGTTTCAGCATGTCCGAAGATCTTAACTTACCGGAAGGGGTACCAATACCTGGTTGGTTTAGACGATTCTTAGAAGCAAGGGCCACTCAGCCAGGTCCTACCGTTCCTCCTCCCCAGCTGCTGACGCTTTCACTCCTCCTCCTCCATGTGAACCAGCAAGCGGAAGAGTCCCAGAGTAGGAAGACGAATAATAGTCAAACAAGAAAGGACCGTAACAGTAATAATAAGAAACGAGAAAAAAGGAAATGTAATTTTTGTGGTACGGAGGGGCACATAGCCAAGGATTGTAGAAAGAGGAAAAGAAAGCAAGGAGAATGTTTTCATTGTGGGGAGACTGGACACATCAGCAAAGACTGCCCTAAGAAGACAGACTTTAAGAAAGGCGGGAAAGGCAACAAGGAGAAGAGGAAGTGTAGTTTCTGTGGCAAAGTGGGGCACTTAGTAAAGGACTGCCGGAAAAAGAAGGCCAAGGAGAATGGTGGGTGCTTTTCTTGCGGTGAGACGGGCCACAGGGCTAAGGACTGCCCAAAGAAACAAGGACAGGGGCAGAGGGCTGGATCCACCTCAGGGGCACAGGTTCATGTGCTAGAAGCGCCACCTTTGCAACAGCGAGGTACAAACACTTCTGTAGAAAGTGTAGTTCATCTTTATGATAACCCCGTTCGCACTTTATTTGATTCTGGCGCATCACACTCCTTTATCTCGTCCGCTTTAGTAGAATCTCTGCACCTAAAAACTAGTATGGTAGAGGACCCCTTAATTGTTTCAAACCCAATTGGGGGCCCAGCTCATTTGTCTATGATCTGTTTGGGATTGAAAATTTCTATTCTAAGCGTAGAATTTCAATGTAGTGCCTTTGTTTTGGGCTTTTCGGGATATGGTTTGATTTTGGGCATGGATTGGCTATCCAGTAATGGGGCCATCCTTGATTGTGAGAAAAGGGTTGTTAGGCTCCTAACCCAGCTCGGTAATACTTTGGAAATTTCTTGTAATCCCTCGTATGCGGTCATGCTTAGTTATCTTGAATCGCTAGATGCCTCTGTTGAAAATTTGCAATCAGTTAGAGTAGTCCGGGAATATCCGGATGTCTTCGAAGAGGTGAAGGGCTTGCCTCCGAAGCGGGAGATAGACTTCCGCATATATCTTGTAGATAATGCAAAGCCCGTTGCGTTGCCCGTTAGACACATGGCTCCACGAGAAAGGAAAGAGCTCAGTAAACAGATTAAAGAGCTTCTAGAAAAGGGGTTCATTAGGAGGAGCATTTCAGAATGGGGCGCTCCAGTGGTGTTCGCTACAAAGGCGGATGGTTCACTCCGTCTATGTGTTGACTATAGGGAGCTCAACAAGCTAACGAAGAAGAATAGGCACCCTCTCCCTAGAATTGACGATTTATTTGATCAGCTTGTAGGAGCGTCTGTTTTCTCCCAACTCGATTTAGCAACCGGTTTTCATCAGCTAAGGGTGGCTGAAGATAGCATCGATAAAACGGCGTTCAGAACCCCAGACGGCTTCTTTGAATGGCTTGTCATGCCTTTCGGCTTGACAAATGCACCTGCTTACTTCGTGGACCTGATGAGTAGGGTATTTAGAGATTTCCTCAACAAATTCGTAGTGGTCTTCGTAGATGATATCTTTATCTTCTCAAAGAGTGAAGAGGAACATGCTCAACACTTAAGGGCAACCATGGAAACTTGGCGAGTCCATCAACTAAAAGCCAAATTCTCCAAATGCCACTTTTGGAGAGAAGAAGTGAGGTTCCTTGGGCACATAGTATCCAAACAAGGGTTGACAGTGGACCCTGCTAAAGTAGTGGCGGTACAGGATTGGAAGACACCAAGGAATGCAACTGAGGTCCGAAGCTTTCTAGGACTAGCAGGTTTCTATCGAAAATTCATAAGGGATTTTGCGAAGACCCTCAGCTTGTGGAAATAATTGATAGACTAATTAGGGGTGAGACTTCAAGTCACCTCAACAGATACTCCATCGACGATAAGGGTTTGCTAAGGCGAGACGGAAGACTATGCGTCCCACAAACAAAAGATTTAGTAAAGAAGGTTCTCGAGGAAGCACATCACTCCAAGATGACGATACACCCAGGCGGAGATAAAATGTACAAAGACATAAAAAGGACTTTCTTCTGGAACGGCATGAAAAAGGACGTGGCAGAATTCGTTTCTAAGTGTATGGTGTGCCAACAGGTTAAGGCGGAACAGAAAAAGCCTGGCGGACTGCTACATCCTCTGGAGGTCCCGCAGTGGAAGTGGGATAGCATCTCAATGGACTTCATCGATGGGCTGCCTAGGTCTAGGAGAGGCAACACTAGCATTTGGGTAATAGTGGATAGGCTTACTAAAAGCGCCCACTTTTTACCTGTCAAAAGTAAAAGAACTGCCTCATCCCTAGCATTACTTTACCTCAAGGAAATCGTTCGACTCCATGGAATACCATCTAGCATTGTTAGTGACCGAGACCCCATCTTCACCAGCGAGTTTTGGCGGAGTCTGCAAGAAGCAGTAGGAACGAAGTTATGCTTGAGCACAGCCTACCATCCCCAAACCGACGGCCAAACAGAGAAAGTGAACAGAGTTTTGGAAGACCTTTTAAGACTATGCGTCCTTGACTTCGGAGGGACATGGGAAGACCACCTTCCTTTGGTGGAATTTGCCTACAACAACAGCTATCAAGCAACCATCGGAATGGCGCCCTTCGAAGCTTTATATGGAAGACCGTGGCGATCGCCCACTTGTTGGTGGGAGTCTACTGATAAGCTCATACTTGGACCAGATATGATCCGAGAGACTTCAGAGAAAGTAGACTTAATACGAAGAAGGATGAAGACGGCCCAAGACAGACAAAAGTCCTATGCCGACAAGAGAAGGACCGACCTTGAATTTGAGGTGGGAGACAGAGTTTTTCTCAAGGTATCACCGCTAAGAAACGTTGTTCGTTTTGGAACCACAGGAAAGCTAGCGCCAAGGTTCGTAGGGCCATTCCCTATTATCGAGAAAATTGGGAAAATGGCCTATAGATTAGAGCTACCCGAGAAGTTGGCCGGAGTTCACAACGTTTTTCACGTTTCACATCTCCGAAAATGTCTACATGAGTCTGCGGAAGTGGTAGAGCCAAATATCCTCGAAGAGGCCGAAGTGGAACGCGAAGCAACCATAAGAAAAGTTCCAACCCGCATATTAGGAACGGAAGTGAAGAAGCTACGCAACCGCGAAGTCAAGCTCGTCAAAGTTCAGTGGAGCTACGCCGAGGGAGACGCGACTTGGGAAACTGAAGCTAGAATACGCACTGCCTACCCTTTTCTTTTCGAGGGTACATCCTTGATCTTTCTTTTTCCTTGAGTTGCGCTTTTATCTATCTTTTTAGATATATTTCCTCGACCTTATCTTTTAGGTAGAAACCCTTTGGATGGAAACATGTAGTTGAAACATGTTATGGATGATGGTTGCAAGTGGTTGCAAGTGATTGCTAGTGGTTGCTCGTGGTTGCATATACACACACAACCTAGGTTTTAGATCGGCTCAGTCACTTCATATTGCATATGCATATATGTTTGCATTCGTATATGGTTGAACTTTAATGTGTTGTCATGTGGATGTTGCATTTGTATTGAATGATTGTGCACTCATGTAGAATCATGAATAGGAAAATTTGCATACATAATGGATTCATGGCACTTACATAATTCGCATTAAGGAGGTCAACTGAATCAGTAGACCGCCTGATTTTGCATTAGATAAGTACATGTACACACACACCTCGCATATGATCATGAAGCATTAGAAGTCTTTTAAGGACAATGGATGCTCGTGTTTGATGGATGAGTAGATGGATGATTGGATGTTAGGATATACATTCCTCCTAACTTGAAGATTTCGGGGACGAAATCCTTTTAAGTGGGGGAGAATGTAACACCCCGTGTATTCTATAACTGTGAAATTCATAAATTAAAGTATAATTAATTTCAAATCAAAGAACTAAGGGAAACGGGATACGCCATTGCGTTCGTCTCGGAAAAATACGCGAAATAGAGTCCGAGTTTTCGAAAAACGGATATCGTATGAAGAAGTTATGGACGAACGAAGTTGGGCGAAAAACCGGAGAAGGGTCAGAATGCACTGGCGCACTTGGGAAGTGCGCCAGAACAAAAATGAACTAGCGCACCTGTGAAGTGCGCCAGTACATTTTTGACCTGGCGCACCTGCCAAGTGCGCCCAGGTCAAAAATGACCTGCTGGCCAGGTCTGGTCTAGCCCTGGCTGGCCAGGTCTGTGTTTGGCCGATTTTCAGAAGCTTGCTTTGTCATTAGGGCTAGGTGGCAGGCTCTATTTGGTCTCTCTTTCGAATGAATGGCTACGATCAATCCAAGCAACATCGATGGCTCTAATCAGTTCATAAACTCTATAAAAATGACCCTAGACTAACCCTAATCTATTCATTCAAAAATAAGAACAAAGCCGCCATGTTGCTGAGGAACGTCTAGGAGTAGCCACCAAATTGGAGAGAAGATTAGGACGAAAATTCTAAAGCCTAAAGCAATTCAAGCAAACCAAATCAACGCCTACGTCAAAAGGAATCGCATCTCTAAATTCCTAAATTAGAGAATTCGCCGCAACGATTGTAAGTAGAGTATTATTTTGGTATGAACAAATAATTGTGTTGGTTTGTATACTTGATTTGTGGCGATAAAGTAATTCATATTTGTGCGTTGCTATCAATTTGGAATATTGTATACGTTTGGATATTCTTGAATTATGTTATTCCATATGAAAAACTACATGCGGTAGTTTTATGCAAGTATACGTCGGAATATTCGCAAATTATGTAATCCATGTTGAAGCTACATGTATGTAGTTGATTAATTGAAATTCATGCAAGTTTGGGGTTTTGCTATTATACCATCATAATGTGTATTTTTATACAAACATCATTTTTGTGAAGTAATTGGAATAAGTTTGGGTTATCATAATTCATATGGAAACTATGTTGAAATTTTGGCACCATGATCTATGTATTAAGCCATGTTTTGTACCAGAAACCTATTTGCAAACTTATGAATATGACTAGGCTATGATTGATATTTTACATAATTGAAAACCACGTTAGTTCTATATTGTTAGCAAGAATTATATGATGACATATGTGAGACATGGCTAGGTTAGACTCAAAAACCCCTTTTTGCAAGTTTGCTTGAATAAAGTAAACACCATGTTTAGGAATATTTATGCATAAGTATATTTGTACCATCGTTATGTGATTAGACTTAAATTATGATTTAAGTTGAACTATGCCTTTGTATTAGTAACAAAAGTAATCCTCTTTGTAAACATGTAGAAACCTTATGAACATGATTTGCTTATGTTTGACATTATGCCTAAATAAGAACAAAGGTCTATGCTGTAGTTAAGACTATGTGACACCTAATTTAGATTCTTATCTTAACTACATTCATGTCACCTATGCTTTATGACCAAAGTATATGTTACTACTATGCAAGTACACCAGTTTCTATTTTGTAGTTCCAATGTCACATTGCAAGTTCATGAGCTCACAATCCCCTTTTTGTGTATGTAATCACGCTTTAAGCCTCCCCTCTTTCGCATGGCTAAGTTGGGCTTAAAAAGGGTTAAACCCAACATATGAACGAATGTATTAAACGGGGGAAAAACGCTGGGCTAAATTAATTAACTAATAAATGAAAAGATAAAGTATAGGGGCCCAAATTCAAGAATGGGTTGGGCCCATGATTGGTGTAACCTTTACACCATTAACTTAATAATGGGCCGCAAATATTTACATATAAATAAAGAAGAAAGACAAAATATGTAAATGTAGAAAATACGATGTGTTTAACCCGAGGTTGGATTGAGTTGTGATGTAAACCTGCCCGGAACCGCCCGGCTGTCCAGTAGTCACAACAATACCTATCCAATGTGAGAGGTTAAACATGGAGCCCAATAAGGACCCGAGGTTAGACTGAGTTGTGGCGTAAGACTTCCCGGAACCAACCGGCAACATGCAGCCACAACAATACCTGTCTAATGTGAGAGGTCAAGGCTTTAATAAGACAATTAAGGCTGAGTCAGGACTGTTAGGATTAAGTGGACTAAAGACTTAATCAAAATGGAACATGCTAAACTAAACGGACTGGTGGGGTTAGGTTAGAAAACACTTAACCAACTTAGCATGTGGCTAGAGATAGAAAACCTAGTAACGGGAGACCCTTTTCAGCAGTAACCCTATAAGGTGTATCATGATACCCTGAAACTAGGCAGGGTGGGGCACGATTACTGGGCTGATTGTAAGAGGTCAAATCGACGGCGGTGGTGCAGCAGTGTAAGTTCTAACGGGGTGCGGGCGTGCACACACTCCGGCGCAGAAAAATAAGGCACTGGGCACTAGTAGCATACCTGTGCATTCTAGGACTGTGTCGGGCCGCCGCCATGGGACTTGATACACCCCATGGTGGGACCAGCATAGGTAACTACGACATCGGGGGCCGTAAGACACATGTAACTATGCGAGTAGGAGCCGATCATCATTGAATGGATCACATCACCCTGATTATGGGGTGCCAGTTGGAAACTAGTTTATATGGGTTCAGAGATTAACAGGGGGTACGATAGTATATTCGACCCTAGACAACTTAACCAAGTTTATAGTGCTTTCCCACTTCTTGTTTATACTTATCATACCCAGTTCTTTATTCATAGACAGAATAGTACTAGACTTACTCAGGCTTTATGTATGACTCTACTTTTCTTTCGTCTTCTTTTCTTCCGTTTCCCCCCCCCCCCCCCAGGTCCACAGGGAGGGAACACTGCAGCTTGACCAGCCTTCATATCCAGCTTGAAGAGGAAAAATGTATTGCTTGGAACTTCTCGTTTTTGAACTATGGCTTTGGACAACCACTATGGGGCTTTTGCAGTTTATCTATGATTTATTTATGCTTCTTTAAATAATGTAATCAAGACAGATTATGAAAAGTGTTGTGTTATGTTTTTGGAAAAGATGTAAGACAATCATGGTGATGTTGCTGTAACACGTATTTGCTTTTTATGAAATAAAAGTTGTTTGTTTTTCCGCTGTTTACAAACATGTGTTCTTATATCTGTCTTGTATATCTGTGACTTATACTTATAAACCTCCACCAAAATTAGGGCATTCCCTTTGAGAGTGACCCTAACGAAGGTGGGGTGTTTCAACAAACACCAAAACAACAATCATAGCATGTAAAATCGATCAAACATAGCCAAAAACCCATATTTTCCATTAAGCATGTTTAGGCGAATCTAATGATTGGATTAGTAAAACTTAACCAAATCAAACCAAATTTCTAACAGAGGTCTAAAACATTATTTTTGAATTTATAAATATTTTTCCAAAATTTTATCATGTCTAATTTCGTTAATCTTCACTAATTACACATAATTAACTGTAATTAGTGCAAAACCATGCAAATCACTCACCTTGGCCACAAATAAAATACAAAATCTGAAATGAATCTCTATTTGGCGCTGTTACCAATGCAACACAGCAGCTCTAACCTTGCTTTGGTGCTATTCCTCCTTAATTGGATGTTGATTGGGCTAATCTTCAATTAGAAAGTGGTTTGTGGATGTTTTAAAAGTTGGAGGCCATTGTTAGGGTTGAACAAATGTCTATGGCAGTTGGAAAATGTCGGAAAACCGAAATCCCTAACCCTAACAGCCCTTAAATACTCCAGATCCCGAAATCCCCCTTTGGGCCTAGCTGTTTATCACCCAGTTAAGCCCAATTAAGCTGTTTTTCACCATCTGAAACTTGTTTCAACCATATCTCCCAAACGGTAAGTCCGTTTAGCTAATGAGACCACTTTACAAAAAGGTAAACCATCATTCGGAGCCAATGGAAGTCCTTTCCAGTCAAAAGTTATAGTCAAAACAAGATCATCTAGGGGCAAAACGGTCATTTAAAAATTGGAAAAAATCGTGAACATGGGAAATGACCCCAATAGTCGTCTCCCAAAGTTACATGACCATACGACTTCGTATGTGAAAGAAATAAATATTCGACGATCCTTCGATGCGTAGAATGCGGGTCGTTACACTCCCCCCTTAAGAAATTTCGTCCCCGAAATTCCTTAACTCAAAACATACAAAGGATCCCGCATGCCTACAAACCATACACAACAATCAAACATGCAAAACAAATAAAACAAACCTATCCTAGCATGTGGAAAAATCGAAACTGAAATCTTACCAAGCAAAGAGTTCTGGGTACGTCTTTCGAATGCTCTCCTCTGTCTCCCTAGTACATTCATTCTCATTCTCGCCCCACAGAACTTTGACTAATTCACAGCCTTCCTTCGAAGCTGCTTTGTATCATTCCCAACAATAAGCACATGCCTGCGGTTCCCAACCGCCTCGGGTTCAATTTCGATATCATCCAACTGATCAGGTTAAATAGTCACATCTGGGTCGTGTACGAACTTCCTTAACTGGGAAACATGAAATACATTGTGAACTCCTGCTATCTTCTCTGGTAATTCAACTCTATATGCCAAATTCCCAATTTGCTCGAGAACTGGTAATTGTCCAACAAATCTTGGTGTCAACATGCCTCTCCTGCCAAATCGTATCATGCTCTTCAACGGAGAATTCTTGACAACACCAAGTCGCCAATGGAGAACTTTAATTCTCTTCTCCTCTTATCGGCATAACTCTTCTGCCTATCTTGGGCAGCCTTCATTTACTGTTGAATAATCTTAATCTTAGCTGATGTTTCTCTTATCACATCTGGTCCAAGCACAAACTTCTCACCAGTTTCTAACCAGCATGACGGCGAGTTGCACGGTCTTCCGTACAAAGCTTCAAATGGAGCCATACCAATACTGGATTGATAACTATTATTATATGCAAACTCTACTAGATGCGGATGGTCATCCCATGGTCCACCAAAATCCAATATGCAAGCTCTCAAGAGATCTTCTAACACTCGATTCACCCTCTCTGTCTGTCCATCGGTTTGAGGATAATACGCGGTACTGTGATGTAGTTATGATCCTAACGCCTTTCGTAAGCTCTTCCAAAATCCACTAGTGAACAACGAATCTCGGTCACTCACAATGCCTTTGGGTATTCCATGAAATCTCACTACCCACTTTATATATAGTTCCGCTAACTTAGTTGCCTTCCTGTTTGACATGACGGGTATAAAACTTGCACTCTTAGTCAATCGGTCCACAATCACCCAAATGCTATCATGGCTCGATCTAGTCCTTGGTAACCATCAATGAAATCCATTGACACTTGTTCCCATTTCCATTCTGGAATTTCTAATGGTTGTAACAAACCACTAGGCTTCTTTTGCTCAGCTTTAACTAGCTGGCAATTCATGCATTTGGCTATAAACATCCCAACGTCTCTTTTCATCCCATCCCAGTAGTAGGTATGCTTCATGTCTCGATACATCTTGTTACCACTAGGATGTATGGTCAGTTTTGAGTGATGACATTCTATAAGCACTTCATCTCTCAATCCATTGACATTGGGTACAATTAGTCTTCCATTCTTTCTAAGCCATCCATCTCGATCAAGCCCATGGTTGTTCATCTCCTCGTCGATACCCATCTCTAACTTGGAGATGATTTCCAATAGGTTAGTATCGTTCCTCTAACTAGAACCAATCCGCGCAATCAAAGTGGGCCTGATCGTCAAACTTGCTAACATTTCTGGATCCAATTCGCACTTTGGTCTGAAATCATACTCAGCGATGTACTCCGGTTGCTTCAATTCTAGAAACAAAGCCCCAAAACTGGCATGTCTTCTACTCAATGCATCAGCTACCGCATTGCCCTTTCCTGGTGTGTATGCGATATCGAAATCATACGAAGCCAAGAATTCTAACCATCTTTACTGTCAGAGATTTAGATCCTTTTGGGAGAAGAGATATTTTAATGATTTATGATCGGTAAACAGCTCAAATCTTTCTCCCAAGAGATAATGTCTCCACATCTTCAATGCGAATACGATCGCTGCTAGTTCCAAGTCATGGGTAGGGTATCTTTTCTCGTGCGGTTTCAGTTGCCGACTTGCATAAGCTACAACCCTACCTCCATGCATCAATACAACACCTAGTCCTCTACCACATGCATCCGTATATACTGTCATCTCTTCATTCCCCTTAGGAATGACTAACACTGGTGCACATGTCAACTTTTCTTTTAGGCTCTTGAATGCATTTTCACACTTTTCGTCCCAGACAAAAGCTTGATTATTCTTGGTCAACTGAGTCAACGGTGCTGCTATCTTGGAAAAGTCTTGGATAAACTTACGATAATATCCAGCAAATCCCCAGAAACTTCGTATGTCCGTTGCATTCTTCGGCATAGACCAATCTTGTACCGTAGCCACCTTCGCAGGATCCACGGCAATACCATTCTCTGAAACAACATGACCCAAGAATCCCACTTCCCTTCTCCAGAAGTGACACTTAGAAAACTTTGCTTTCAATTGGTGTTTTCTCAACACCTCCATCACTATTCTTAAATGTTCCTTGTGTTCTTCCTCTGTCCTCGAGTAAACTAAAATATCATTCATGAACACAAGGACAAACTTATTCAATTGATCCCTGAATACTCTATTCATAATATCCGCAAAATATGCTGGGGCATTGGTCAACCCGAATGGCATGACCAACCACTCATAAAATCAAGACAACGTCCGAAATGCCGTTTTAGCTATACTCTCAGCTTCCACTCTAAGATGATGAAAACCTGTCGCGAGATCCAACTGAGATAATACACTCGCGCCACTAAACTGATCGAACAAATCATCTATCCACGTAGAGGATACTTGTTCTTCCTCGTCACCTTATTCAACTTGCGGTACTCTACACAAAATCGAAGGGAACCATCGGCCTAGGTAGCAAACATAACTGGCGCTCCCCATTCAGAAACACTCCTTCCGGTAAATCCCTTCTTCAAAAGATCGCTTACTTGCACCCTGAGCTCTCGCTGCTCCCTTGGTGCCATACGACGAAGTGGCATCACTATAGGTCGGCATCTTTCACTAAATCAATACGGAACTCAATCTCTTGGTGTGGTGGAAGCCCGATCACTTCTTCGAAAACGTCCAGATACTGGCCAACCACGGGCAAACTTGACAACTCACTATGCGGGATGTCGAGGGAATTTAGAAAACTAGTCATTACCTCATCACTAGTTAGACCACCAAACACTACCCTCCGCCCATAATCCGCTCTAGATGTCACCAAAAAGCCCTCACAGTCTACCACCACCCTGTATCTTTGGAGCCAATCGACTCACAAAATAATGCCAAACCCAGTAAAGCCCAAAACAAAGCAATCACAAACAAACATGCATCCATGACTCGATAAGACCACATTACGACAAATCATGCTAAGGTTAGTCGAACCACCAATCCGGTTTGTCACTACTAAAGGTCTATCGACAATCTCGGGCTCTAATCCTAACCTATCAACTAGGTCACTAGATATGAAAGAACTGGAAGCTCTGGTATCAAACAAAACTCTAACAGGAACATCATAAACAAAAAGCATACCTTGAGTAACGACATTCTTTCCCTTCTCTGCCGTAGTTGGGGCATTCGATGAAGAAGGAATAGCATTAAGGGCATATGCTTTCACCATCTGCTTTTCTTTAGGGGGTTGCGGACACTTGTCCTTGTGATGTCCCACTTGGCCACAGTTGAAGCACTTCTTATCTGCTGGCTTGGCTCGACAATTACTAGCATAATGGCCCTTCTTACCACAGTTGAAGCACTCAACATCTTTCTTATTATTTTTCTAGCAATCCTTATTCTGGTTCTGCTTCCTCTTATTATGAGAACCACTCTTGCCTCCACCGCTTGCTTGAAGTTTTGGCTCCTCTGAAGATGCGGCTTCAGTCTTCGACTTAGGGTAAAGACTCTCCGATCTTAAAGCTTTCCCCATAATCGATTAAAACATCTCATCGATGTGGTTAATAAGCCTTTCCCCCAAGTATCCATCCAAACCAGTTATGAACTTCTCGTTCTTCTTCTCGGTAGTATCTATTAGGGATAACCCATATTTCGACAAAGTGTCGAATTCGAAAATATACTCCGAGACTGCTCTGCTATTCTGCTTGAGTTCCAAGAATTTCTTAAACAGCACTGACTTCTAAGCAGCTGGAATGAACTTATCGCTAAAGAGAGCCTTAAACTGATCCCAATTAATCTGATCCTAGGGAGTAGCTGCCTTTATAGCATTCCACCAATTCATTGTCCGTCCTTGCAGCTGACGGGATGCTAGCCTTCTCTTCATCGCATCCTCGATACCCAAGTCTTCGAAGATACACTCGCAGCTATCCAACCAATCCTGAACATCTGTAGCCGAATCCGTTCCGTGGAGCGGCTTCCCACCAAGACTAGTATAGTCCTTGTTCAGCTTGGCGAAATCGGCCCTAGGCGCCTGCACTATTGGACCATCTCCATTACCAGCATTGGGAGCTGCCCTCTGCACATCCCTAAGCATCTCTCTCATGAGGTCAGTAAACATAGTCCCCATCTCGGCAGCATTCCCATTATTGGCTCCTCTACCAGTACCCATTGCGTATCGGCTCATCGTTTAATCTGCATAGAGAAAACGATTAACCATCCTCTCTAGTGGCGTCAGTGCAGTGCGACTTCATCGTTTGCTATACTAATAATATATATATAGCTTTTGAAAACCAAAATAATCACAAATACGCGCTCTCATATACGTATTATCTCTCCTTGATGTCTTTCCCTAGGTTAACTACGCAACCTAGAGCTCTGATACCAAGTGTGACGACCCGCCCCGCACTAGCTGGCATTTCCTCCGAAATTGCGCTGTACACATGCCCGACTAGCACGGAACAGTCGCCAAGGAAAGGAAAGAAGAGAATGAACTAATCAGGAACCTGTAAAATGCCTCACAGCGCATGGGATAAAATATAATAACTATATACTTGACATAAAACAGGCGAGACAGTGCATAAGCTGATAATTAAAACCAACATTAACATCATCGTCAGAATAGTGGAAATCCAAATACAGCTTATTAAAACTTTCCAAATTACTGTCTCTAAACAAAAGAAAGAAAGGTACGCCACTAATGCCTAAAGTAGTAACCGCAGCAACACAGGGAGAATATCTATATATCATATGTGGAAGCCTCATGCTCGTCTCTAGTACAGCTACTGGTGCATTACCAGCTAACCTGTCTCTAGTCTGCTCGTGAGAGCACCCAGAGTAATAAGAAGAGACATAAAACTCTAGGTCAGACAAAAAGTCTGGTACAAGCGATAAGCAGCAAAACAGAACAATAACAGGTATACTGAACCATACCTGAACCTGGACCTGCAACCAAAGAGTTAGCACTACATATCGTACAATACTCTAAGGTGCCACTGAACAGATGGTGTAAAGATAATGGGGGGTGGGGGTGTGCATGTCATAATGATGGCAAACTAATCAAACATGGCAACCATCCTCACTTCTCTTACTCAGTGCGTAAAGCATATGATGTCCACCACTATTAATCACTAGACCCATCGAAGTAGTGACGGAGTTTGACTTGTACAACTACTGCTACTACCAAGCTTGCCCCCACTTCATTGGTCTATAGCTCTTTTGTCTTACCTTGGCCACTGTGGCCCTGAATCCGTTCATGTACCCCCTACACATAGTGATCCAAATTCATAGACATCGACAACCCCTTAGCACATGTTCCGCAGCAAAGCCCAACTCATGAAGTTAACTCATTGGTTCCCAACTGGATCCTGAGTACAAACTTCCACTTGGACTACCTTTGCATCTCGGGTTTTGGTCTTCTGCTCCGGATCAGTCTTCAATCAATTCATAGTTTATGCCTCGCGTTCAAGCTTCCTGGTTCAGTTCATGGTATCTCCTCTGGTTCGGATCGGGTCGGGTCGTTCTCCTCTAGCTCGTGACTCATCGTCAGGTCCTGCTCTTGATGCAACACCATTGGTTCGGAGTCCACTAAGAGGCTCGGATCGCGCCCCCTAGAGTGGTTCGGATCGTGCTCTAGACTTCACAGCTGCACCATCAGTTCGGGGATGAGCATCCGGGTTAGGTTGTGGTCTTCAAATGAATGCGGATCGGTTCGGGCAGCTCTCCACGATCGGGTCGGAGATAGGTTCCTAGATCACCAGCTACTCGAGGCACTTTGGATCGGATCGTGCAACCATATCAGGGTGGGTCGTACTCCCTCTATTGGGTCGGATCGAGCTTCCTCCATCCGATCCGGTTCTGCACAGTTTCCTGCACCTTGTCCAGCAAGCTGTTTAGGCCATACGACGACGTTTTCGACTAATCTAACACTTCTAGACAATCACAAATCATACCATATAGTCATAGCAATATGTACAACTAACCACAAACACCAAAACAACAATCATAGTATGTAAAATCGATCAAACATAGCCAAAAACCCATATTTTCCCTTAAGCATGTTTAGGCGAATCTAATGATAGGATTAGTAAAACATAACCAAATAAAACCAAATTTCTAACAGAGGTCTAAAACATTATTTTCGAATTTATAAATATTTTTCCAAAATTTCATCATGTTCAATTTCGTTAATCTTCACTAATTACCCTTAATTAACTGTAATTAGTGCAAAACCATGCAAATCACCTACCTTGGCCACAAATAAAATACCAAATCTAAAATGAATTTCTGTTTGGCACTGTTCCCAATGCAACACAGCAGCTCTAACCTTGCTTTGGTGCTATTCCTCCTTAATTTGATGTTGATTAGGCTAA
Source organism: Allium sativum (assembly GCA_030737875.1). Classification (NCBI taxonomy): domain Eukaryota; kingdom Viridiplantae; phylum Streptophyta; class Magnoliopsida; order Asparagales; family Amaryllidaceae; genus Allium; species Allium sativum. Next base: position 18,487 of record JASFAX010002168.1, read on the forward strand.
TCTTCAATTAGGAAGTGGTTTTGGGATGTTTTAGATGTTGGAGGTCGTTGTTAGGGTTGAACAAATGAAACACCCCACCTCCATTAGGGTTACTCTCAAAGGGAATGCCCTAATTTTGGTGGAGGTTTATAAGTATAAGTCACAGATACACAAGACAGATATAAATACACATATTTTTGAACAAGCGGAAAACAACAGCAATTTTTATTTCAACAAAATACGTGTTACACAAACCATGTCATAATACTTCCAAAACATTACATTTTCATAACTGTCTTGATTTCATTATTTAAAAAAGCATAAAAACATAAGTAAACTGCATATGTCCCATAATTGCTATCCAAAGCCATAGTCCAAAACGAAAGAGATCCAAGCAATACATTCTTTCTCTTCAAGCTGGATGTAAAAACTGGTCAAGCTGCGGTATTCCCTCCCTGTGGACCTTGGGGGGGGGGGGAGGGAAATGAAAGAAAAGAAGATGAAAGAAAAGTAGAGTCAGACATAAAGCCTGAGTAAGTCTAGGACTATTCAGTCTATGAATAAAGAATTGGGCATGATAAGTATAAACTGGAAATAAGAAAGCACCATAAACTATGTTAAGTTGTCTAAAGTCGAATATACTATCGTACCCCATATTAATCTTTGCACCCCTATAAACTAGTTCCCAACAGACACCCCATAGTCAGGGTGAAGTGATCCATTTTTAATGATCGGCTCCTACTCGCATAGTTACACGTGTCTTACGGCCCCCGATGTTGTAGTTACCTATGCTGGTCCCACCATGGGGTGTATCAAGTCCCATGGTGGCGGCCCGACACAATTCTAGAATGCACAGGTATACTACTGGTGCCCAGTGCCTTATTTTTCTGTGCCGGAGTGTGTGCACGCCCGCACCCCGTTAGAACCTACACTGCTGCACCACCGTCTATTTGACCTCTTACAGTCAGCCCAGTAATCGTGCCCCACCCTGCCTAGTTCAGGGTATCCTGATACACCTTGTAGGGTTACTGCTGGAAAGGGTCCCCCGCTACTAGGTTTTCTATTCCTAGCCAACATGCTAAGTTGGTTAAGTGTTTTGTAAACCTAACCCCCAATCAGTCTGTAGAGTTTAGCATGTTCCATTTTGATTAAGTATTAATTCAATTTACTTAATCCTATCCAACCTGACTCAGCCTTAATTGTCTTATTAAAGCCTCGACCTCTCACATTAGACAGGTATCGTTGTGACTGCCTGTTGTCGGTTGGTTCCGGCAGTCTTACGTCACAACTCAGTCTAACCTCAGGTCTTTATTGGGCTCAATGTTTAACCACCCACATTGGATAGGTATTGTTGTGACTACTGGACAGCCGGGCGTTTCCGGGCAGGTTTACATCACAACCCAATCCAACCTCGGGTTAAACACATCGTATTTTCTAAATTTACATATTTTGTCTCTTTTCTTTTTGTATGTAAATATTTGCGACCCATTATTCATCTTTATTGGGTAAAATTAATTTATACCACTTAATTGTTTTCATGGTCGTTGGCATGCGTCAAACATGCCAACACATATGTTTATATTTTAACCCAAACGTCATTACCCCCGTTTTATACGTTCGCTACAATATAACATATGTTGGGTTTAACATTTAAACCCAACTTAGCCACATGAAAAAGGGGAGGCTTAGAATATGGTGTTTATATATTCTAAGTAACATCAAAAGGGGAGTGTGAACGCATGAACTTGCAACATAACGATCTAATTAACATGAATTAAGCACTTGTGAACTTGCATTGTAATAGCATATAATCATGGCATAAACATACCTAAACATGAATCATGGTTTTTAATCTATTCATATAATCATGGCATAAACATACCTAAACATGAATCATGGTTTTTAATCTATTCATATAATCATGGCACAAACATACCTAAACATGAATCATGGTTTTTAATCTATTCATGTAAACTTGCAATTGGAATGTAAATCTAACTTAATTATGTGTCACATATATTATCGTATGATTTTGATAACAACGTAGGCCTAAAACATGTTTTCAATTAGGCATAACACCAAACATAGTTTAGTCATGTTCATAGAGTCAACACAAGTTCACAAAGATGCTTACTTTTGTCTGTAATACAAAAGTATGGTTTTACACTTGAATCATGATGCCAATTCCAACATAAATTCATATGAGTCATAATACCCAAATGGATCCAACTACACTAAAAGTGATTATAAAAAAATATACATCATGTTGGCATAATAGTGAACCATATACTTGCATGAATCTCAAATAAACTACCACAAACATATAGTCGTTAGCTTTCAACATGAATCATATACTTGCAATTATCCAATCGTTATACCACAACATCCCTAAATCGATTAGAATCATAGCAACATACAATTATGAATTATCATCACCACAAACTAAGTACAATTCCATTTCTCATTTACACAAATCAAAACACAATTATTCATTCATATCGGAATAGCACTCTACTTACAACGTATGACGAATCTTCAATTCAGGAATCTGAATTCTGAATTTGGAGATGCTATCCTTTGTTGTAGGCGTTGTTTTGATTTAGTTGTTGTAACACCCCATGTCCATTATTGTCACTCACAAAGGGAATGCATTAACTTCTATGGAGCGTTTTAAGTGAATATAGAACAGAAAATCACAACAAGACAGATATGAAATAGTACTTGAAAATTTAAAACTTTATTTATTGCAACGGAAGGTAAATATGTTTGGTTACATCACCAAAACCCAAAGACTAAAGTCAAGTACATAATATCCATCTTGAAAAATCAGAGTACATAATATAAAAAGCATAATCCCATAAATATCCATAAAAGAGATATGTTGAGCTTTACTTCAGCAATCCAAATCCAAGTGCTCCCAAATAGATCTAAATCAAGCTTCCCACCCTAAGAATCTGGGGGGGGAAGGAAGAATAGAAGTGGAAACAAAGGGGGTCAGACATAAAGTCTGGCAAGTCTGATAACTCCAACAATATAATTATCAAAGTAACTGGGATAAGACATAAGCTTGGTAAATAAGGAAATGACCGTGAATTAATGGCAAGACCAAGCAACCAAAAATAATAGGATGAGCAAAGACAACGTTAAAGGCGCTTCCTAATCAATATAGGGTAATTGCTATACTCTATCGTACTGTACCGTACTGTACTGTACTAACACTAACTGCACCCATACTAGTCACTCTCGAAACTTGATCCCTCTTGACTAAATAGAATGATGATAGCTTCGTGTACTACTAGATGTACCTACTATCCCCACTAGATGTACCCCTTCAATGGTAATTCCATGTACTCCTAGATGACGTCATAGGTGCCGTCTGCTCCTATCTCCACTAGGTGTACCCCTTTAATGATTAATTAATAATGGTAGCTTCGTGTACCCCTAGCTGACTACATAGGTGCCGTCTACTCCTATCTCCACTAGATGTACCCACTACCCTGCCCCATTTGATCGGCTCCCTAACTCGTAGATACCCGTGCTGGTCCCACACTGGGGTGTATCACTCCCCTAAAGTGGCAACCCAATACAACTTAAGGATGCACGGCTTATACCTACACGATGCAACAACGTCTTACCTACCAGCCCGGGCCCACGCACGCACATGACCCCGTTGGACTTGCGTTGCCACCGCTAACCCATTTTGGCCTCTATCAATCAGGCCCAGTAGGCGTGTCCCGTCCTCGACTTGGGTCGAGCTCACAAAGATACTTAATGGGCTACTATACTGAAAAGGGCCACCACCAAGCTTCCCACCTAGGCTTGGTCCCCTCTAATACATCCGACTTAACCCCATATTCACTTACATGTATAAATTTGGTTAAGTGTTTTCTAATTTAACCTAGTCTCACCATTTTGTTTAATTAACAGGTTGTATTGCTTAAGTCTGTGGGCCTATATACACAAATATTACCCACCTACCCAAGATTTACTTAACCCTCTCACTGGTTCAGACATATTAAATTACGGTTAAGTTTGTGGGCCTATATGTACTAATATTACCCACCTACCCAAGATTTACTTAACCCACTCATTCTGTATAACCCAGTTTACTTAACCCCCAACTTAAACTTAAGTTCTTACAATCCCTAGGGATCAGATTTGGTTAAGTAGTCCATTTCATTTACCATGTCCATTTTTAATTAATTAATCAATTAATTAAAACCTTTCCCTTCATAGGTGTCAATACCAATTTTATCCAATAATTTGAATTACATGTCATAATTGTTTATATTCAAATTACTCCATTTTTCTAATCGTATTTCTCATGACATCCTCATGTCACCCACATGTCACCCACTAGATTCCTCATGCCACCCAAGGCACCCACTTAACCCCCTCATGTCCCACTACATATTTACTTTGGTTAAGTGTTTCTTAATTTATTACATTCGTAACCCCTATAGGACCTCTCACATTAGACTGACATTTGTGGCTGCTGGATTTGCCGGGCGGGTCCGGGCAGTCTTACACCACAAACGAGCCTAACCTCGTGTCCATACAATTGTTACACATTTAGTTTGGGCCTTTGACCTCTCACATTGGGCTACCATTTGTGGCTGTTGGATTTGCCGGGCGGGTCCGGGCAGTCTTACACCACAAATGAGTCCAACCTCGTGTCTTAGGCAATTAATTATACATAATTAATTTCCCTCAATATTTGAATTACTTTCCCTATTCAAATTACAAATCATTTCCATATTTATTTATGTATAAATATGTCACCTTAATTATGTCCACTATTTATGGTACATAAATTGTACCAATTTACATCTCAAATTAATTTCATGCCTTTTTAGGCATTTGTGTCAATTCCCAATATTTAATATCCATATTCAAATTTAAATTAATCTATGTCCACAATTAAACTATGTCCATTACTACACATTAATTTTCCAATTAATGCCTTCATTATATTTTTCGCCTTTTAAGGCAATTCACCTAAATTAATATCTCAAATTCGTTATATGCCTCATTTACATGCCAATTCACATTTATTAACATAATCAATATTTTCATCCCATATTTGGATTAATTATTCCTAATCAAATATGTTAATAAAATTCCAATTATCTTTATGACCATAATTCACATTAATTATGTCTATATATCACTTTGTCAATTAATATCTCAATTTACATATATGCCTCTTTTAAGGCTATTACATGCCAATTCACATTTATTAACATAATCAATATATTTCCCATAACCCCCGCGGCGTCCGTTCGCATAGAATATATGATAGACTAAGAAATAGTCTAACACATGAAAAAGGGAAAGACACCACATATTCACATAACATACAAAATAGGCCTAACTTGCATATGAGAATTTACCACATAACTTGCATAAAGTCATAGATCTAAACATAGGCCTAATAGGTATGAACCTGCATGTTATGAATAAGATTTTCATCACAAAATTTACATAGGCAATAACCACAAACTTGCATAACATGATTCATATTCCAAACTCATATTTTTATATAAACTTGCATATGTGATTTATGCAACATAACAATGGTGTAAATTTACCTCTAAACATATAAACTAGCATGTAAAGATTTAGCATATAACTCATACATATCATAGCCTAACTTTTGATCTAAAATAGATGTCATAACCTTTACTAACTTGCATGTGATTTATGTCTAAATAAACATCTAAACTTGCATACATACATATGATATATCATACGAATCAACATAACAAACTAGCATTTAAACAACATGATGTTTGATTATACATAAGCCAATCATAGAATTACAACATAGATCATAACTTTACAACATGTATGATAACATCACAATTTAACAACATAATCATATCATACGGTCAATAATTCACATCATATCCATATAGTCCACAATTATATCTAATCTTACTTAATTTAATAATTATCTTGATTAGAGAAATTGAACTTGCCTTTCGTGGTTAAAGAATTATGAACAATTGATCAAACTTGATGCAAAATTTTTGTAGCGACGTTAGTTGATTCGTTGTTGAAGCTCTAAGCTTGAATTAGGTTGAATTGATTAGTTATCTTCCTCTTTAGTTGGCGACGGCTACACTGAGTTCCATGGCGACGGCATAACGGCTTTAGTTTCAATTTTAATTAGGTTTAGGGTTAGCATTAGGATGTATTTATAGGTGTAGGAAGTTATTTAGGACCATTAGATTAACCCTGAACCATGAGAACCAACCAAATGCAAAATCTGAATTTAAGCGAATCGGCCCACGGGTTGACAGCCAAACACCCTGGATTAACCCCTAGTCGACCCAGCATGGCTCGGGTCGACCTCAAAAATGGGCCGGTTCGGTCATCCCCCCTCCCAATTCGCTGTTTTGAACTTTTTCGCATATTTATTTATTTAATTTTTAATTTATATATATATCAATATATATATTTCTCTGCGCAACCCATTTCACTTAATTCTTTTCTAAAAATTAAGTATACTTTAATTTGCGAATTTTAATGTTATAAAATTACGGGGTGTTACATTCTCACCTCCTTAAAGGATTTCGTCCCCGAAAACTCCAAGTCAAGAAGAATGTATATCCTACCATCTAATCGTCCATCTACTCAACCATCAAACACCAGCATCCATTGTCCTTAAAAGACTTCTAATGCTTTAATGTTTATATGCACAGTGTGTGTATGTCTCCATATCTAATACAAAATTAGGTGGTCTACTGACTCAGTCGACCTCCTTAGTGCAATTCATGATAGTGCCATGCGTCCAATATGTATGCAAAAGATTCCTAATGACACATATTAATTCTATATGCATACACAACCATCCACCCGAATGCAGCAAACATATGATAATACAACCATTATACATCTATTTTACTAAATACATCCATATATATGCAATATGCAATATGAAGTGACAGAGCCGATCTGGTGCCTAATAGTGTGTGTATATGCATCCACGAGCAACCACTAGCGAACACTTGCATCCACTTTGCATCCATCATACATAACATGTCTCAAACACATGTTTCAACCATAGGATTTCCCTAACTGAAGGTCAAAGATACTAGCGAGAGGACATACTAAAGATAAGATAAGCACAAGCTAAGCGATAAAGGAGAAATTAAAAGACATACCCTCGAAAAGAAAAGGGTACAATGAACGCGTCTTCTCTTCCGTCTCCCAAGTAGCGTTACTCTCATTGTCTCCCCATTGTACTTTGACTAGTATGACCTCTCGATTTTTCAACTTCTTGATCTCCGACCCAAGAATGCATGTAGGAGCTCGTCGAATCGTCGCATCACGCTCTATTTCCACCTCTCTAAGCAAGCTCGGCTCCACTACCTCCGCGGTCTCGTGTAAGCACTTCCTCAAATGTGATACATGGAATACGTCGTGTACACCACTAAGTCTCTCAGGAAACTCCTCTTATCCGCATAAGATTTCTGCCTATCTTGCGCTGCCTTCATCCTTCTTCGAATCAAATCAATCTTCTCCGAAATCCCTCTAATCATATTGGGCCCAAGTAAGATCTTATCCGTAGATTCCCACCAATGTGTAGGTGAGTGACAAGGTCGTCCATAAAGAGCTTCGAAAGGTGCCATGCCAATGCTAGACTGAAAGCTATTATTATATGCGAACTCCACCAATGGAAGATGCTCTTCCCATGTACCCCCAAAGTCTAGGATACATAGCCTCAAAAGGTCCTCTAGAATACGATTCACCCTCTCGGTTTGGTCGTCCGTCTGAGGATGATATGCGGTGCTCAAACATAACTGAGTCCCTACCGCTTCTTGTAAGCTCCTACAAAATTCGCTAGTGAAGATAGGATCGCGGTCGCTTACTATGCTAGAAGGAACACCATGCAAACGAACTATCTCTCGGACGTATACAGAAGCTAACCATGGAGCAGTCCTCTTACTCTTCACGGGAATAAAATGGGCGCTCTTAGTAAGTCTATCTACTATAACCCAAATCCCCGTATTACCCTTCCTCAATCTTGGTAATCCATCAACAAAATCTATCGAGATACTATCCATGTGAACTCATCGCAACTATCCATCTCCCACGCAAGCCGTCCTATTCGAACTCGATATCCCCCAAGCACAAGCCCCAAAGGCCTAAACCAATATCAGACAAGCACCCAAGGAATACCTCCTCCGATTTTAGACAGTCTACGTGAGATGATACTAGCAAAACAAATAATTGGGCACTTAACCGACTCTGGCTGTCCTCGCCAGCCTTGCTTCAAAACCATCACTAATCACCTAACTGACTTTGCATTATCCCCTAGGCACACACGAATACCTCGTGCCTCTAGGTAAACCCCGCACTTCGTCGAAGACGTCACTATACTCACGGACCACACGAAAAGATTCCAAATCACCGTTGCATACATCAAGAGATTCGAGACAGCTAAACGTCACTGATCCCCTAGGGTCACAAGAAATATGAGGGTCTTTCCATAATGAATCAATAGTATAACTACCCTCCTTTCACTATCTAGGATGGCACCCCGCCTGGGTAGCCAATTCTAACACCCCACGTCTGTTAGTGTGACTCACAAAGGGAATGCACTAAGTTCTGTGGAGCAATTTAAGGTAAAAGATGCAGATAAATTACAAGACAGACAGAAATTAAACAGCGGAAAATAAAACATTACTTTATTGATAAAATAGTTTGTATAATGATTTCTTTACAATATCAGAGTATCATCTGTCTTACAAAATAAAGAAGCATAAAAACAACATTTATATTCCCTGATTTTAGCAAGAGCCAGCCATAGCATCTGAATAGAGAATCCAAGCAAACTTCGACAAATCTTCAAGCTGGGAAAGAGTGGCAGTCCAACTTAACCTGAGCTAAACTATTCCCTCCTTTACTACCTAGGGGGGGGGGAGAAACGGAAGAAAAGAAGACGAAAGAAAAACAGAGTCAGACATAAAGCCTGAGTAAGTTCAGTAACTTCTAGCATGTGAACATGGAAAAACAAAACGACATGAATTAACTGAATACAAGATTACACCATGACGATAGGATCAACAAGATTAGACAAGGTAACCACAAGATATGCTAAGATAAGATAAACTGGATACGCCCTAATACTTTCGCCGCTTCGCTATTTCCTTGTTATACTGATTTCTATATCTCTGCACCACCTAACTAATGTCCCAACTAGTAACGATAACGTGATCCCAATCCCGTTATTTTCCATCGCCTTCAGGCATACATTTATTATTTGTTACCTAGATTTAATCTAGGGTTTTCTACCAAGTGCCTTCTAGATTCAACTAGAGTCTACAATATCTGCTGAACGCTTTTCGGATTCAGGGTTTATGCCACCTAGTTCAACTAGGGATTATGCTACCTGACGAACGATGCCCCCAAGTCTAGGACACACTACCTAGAGTGGTATATGTTCCTATACTTCCCCACGCATGTATCGCGAATCGTTATCGCTTGTCTAGATGCACATGTCCTGTAATGTGCGGCCCGAGTCCTGTGGCAGGGCAAATCAAGAAATACAGAACTCGGTAGGGAGCTTTAAGATATCTGCCGATGCAGATGCTAAGGTCTGTTTTTGTTCAAGTGGCTATGGTCCCACTTGACCCCTCCCACAACTAATGAAAGGCACACCTTGGAAAATGAGAACTATACGTAGGCCCCCGGTGCCCTACTGTCTTATGGCCATCCTCACCCATAACTAGATAGCAAGTGTATGGTCTTTTGGAGTTCTCCGCCTTTCCGCTTCACGTATCTCGATTAACTGAAGATGGATGGTAGATGACGAGTTGCTATCACAGGGCTACCGTTTTCTCGCCGAATCACACCGGTCCATCCTAGTCTTTAGGTTGCCATATATTGCAACCAAGGCATACCCCTGGTTCTTCTACGTAGACCTTAACCTCTGTGAGCCCAGGAGGATCATCTGCAGCCTCACAGAGGGATACCAAGAGTACCCTCACATCCCCTCGAAGCCTCGGGCTTCGTAACCCAATTCGTTGGAGCCTTCTTTTTACTCAGACGGACATTCGCTCCTTCCCGTGTTATACTAAGAATTACTACTTAGTTCTACTAACTAAGATTTACCACTTAGTTTCCAGAATCGTTGTTTTCTTAACTAAGGTTTACTACTTAGTTCCCTTTTCTGCCAATTTGGATTGGTTAAGTGTCATTAGTCAATTCAAGCCAACTTAACCCTCTTCATTTATCCTGTCAAACTGGTTAAGTGTTATCAGTAATTCATGTTGACTTAACCCCACCACAAACCAAATTATATTGGTTAAGTATTTCTTATTACTTAACCCTACCCATTCACCCTGTATTGGTTCAGTGTTCCTTTTTAACTTAACCTTGCCCGTATGTTTTAACTAACATTTTATTAATGGTTAAGTATTATCCCTTCATGTTTTAAACTTAACCCTATACCTTTATCATAATCTGATGGTTAAGTGTTCAAGTTTACTTAACCCTACGGTCTAGCCCAGCTAACATATCAAATTGGATAAGTGTATTCGATTTTACTTAACCCCAACCTCTAGTCTAGTTAACATGTTAATTTGGCTAAGTGTTTAATTTTACTTAACCCCACCTTCTAGTCTAGTTAACATGTTAATTTGGCTACGTGTTTTCTTAGTTACTTAACCCCTACAAATCTGGTCTTGTTACCATAAGTTTGGTTAAGTGTCCCTATAGACTTAGCCCTCCCATTCTAGCTTAACTGTGTTAAGTTGGTTAAGTGTTCCTATGGACTTAACCCTCCCATTCTAGCTTAACTGTGTTAAGTGTCAGTCTGAACCTAACCCCACCCATTAGTTTAGTTATCATGTTGAACTGGTTAAGTGTCTTAGTTAACTTAACCCTACCATTCTTGTTCTAGCTTTAATTAAGTGGATTAAAGCCGCGACCACTCACATTAGATAGTTATTGTTGCGAATACTAGATGTTCCGGTTGGTTCCGGGCAGGTTTACATCGCAACTCAGTCTAACCTCAGGTTAGGCATATTCGTGTTTTCTAAGTTCAAAGGGTTTTGATTAATTTTCAAATCCGGTTTTGAAAGTAACCATCCCGTTCGTCAGATCAGTTAGGGATAGCCAGGGAGAGCAGGAAACTTGTATTTTCCAAACCCAAGCCTAGACACTATCCTCTCTGTCACCCTAGAACTTTCTGGTGTGTTATTAAAAGAGATGTCGTAAATAAACCTTTAATTTGTCTAAAGTTACATTTCTCATTTAGGACCAGTTCTATAAGTAAATTATTCCTAATTTACTTATTTCCTAATCACTCTTTTTAATGTAAATTCAACATTTATTCTTATGGCCCATTTTCCCCTCTATATCATGTTTATGCTTTTTGGTATGTAAACCATACCAAATGAAGTGTCACTAACCATGATTTTGCTAATCCTGACAATTACTCCCAATTTATGGCCAAATTCAAGTTTATGCCAATATACTTATCGAGCCAAATTAGCTAATCCAATTCTGATTTAACATTCTAATTCATGTCAAACTAGACTTATTACTCTAGTTCACAATTCATGTAAATGCTAGATTTACATGTAAATACTAGATTCAAATTACACATCCTATAATTCATGTCAAATTTATCCAATTTGCATGCCGTAATGCATGTTCCCAATTTATGCCAATTTCCAAGTTAAAAACTACGTTTTTAGTAAATTTCATATTTTGCCCAAATCGTATTTCCACCGTTCGTATAATCATGATTCAATCTAGATTATAGATAAATCTAGATTCGTAGAAAATAGGGAATGAACCAAAGACGCTATGCCAAAGACAGACAGAGTAACTAGCATAAAAAGGGTTGAATAACGACGTAGGTTCAAGAACATGGGTAGATCTAACTTAATAGGTAAATTCCCAAGGTCTAAAACCAAAGAAAACCAAGAATAGACAGAATAGAGACGTAGGTTAAAGAACATGGGTAGACCTAACTAATAGCTAAATTCGCAAGGTCTAAAACCAAAGAAAACCAAGAATAGACAGAATAGAAAATCAGGTTTAGACCCAATTTCACAATCAAAAACTTAAGCAACACTTTCCTAGTCATGAATCATAGGTGTTTAGTCACAGTTGTCCTTGTTATGTCATAGGCAATAGTTCATGTTTTCTAATCAAAGGTGTAGGCTTAGACAGGGAAATAATTCTCATAGTCACAGTCATAGTCATAGGCAATGTTCATAGTCATAGGCAATGTTCATAGTCATAGAGGCATATGGTTCTAAGGTCCATAGTTTCATAGTCACGGTCTTATTTGTCCTCGAATCATGATAGTTCTTAATTAGGTCCAAAGAAATAGGCACTGATTCGAATAGAGAGAGAGATTTGGCATATTCTTTTATTCCTTTAATTCATGTCACGAACAGAGAGAAACGTTCAAATCTAAAAATAACTGACTTACAGAGATTAGATTAGAATAGAAAGACGGCGATGCTATGATTCGTGCGACGTTGCTCGAAATCGTTTGAGTTAGCCTTTGATTCTCATTCTGAAGCCTTAATCTTGATTCGAACCTCCTCTTGACAACTTGAGCAGCACTTCCTCGTCTTGATTTATTTTATATACTACTTATTTATATATTTTATCAGAGGCAACATAAGGATAGAAAAGAATTGTGAATAGAGAAGACTAGGGCTGTTTATATAGTGTAGAAGTCAACGAATCTGGTCAAAATGGCGTCCGGATACAGAGAAACGAATCAAGTTCAAAAGCTGGAAAAGCGGGGGGGGGGGGGGGGGGTGGGTCGACTACCCAGTCCACTCCCCAGTCGACCTGGGGGGGGTCGACTATCCAGTCGACTCCCCAGTCGACTTGGGGGGGTCGACACCCCTGTCGACCTGGGTCCTGGGCGGGAAATTTCCCGCCCAGCCCGCTTCTGAGTCTGTTTTGAAATTTGAACTTTGCTGAAACTTCCGGAGGCCATATCTTCCTCATACGGACTCCAATTTACGCAAACTCGGACTCGTTTTCATGCAGAATTCCGAGGCGAACGCAATGGCGCAGCCTTTTTCCCTTGATTTTTATTTTAACTTTTAATTCTGCCTTGATTTGTGAATCTTAGCGTTACAGAATTATGGGGTGTTACATTCTCCCCCACTTAAAAGGATTTCGTCCCCGAAATCTTTAAGTTAGGAAGAATGTGTCCTACCATCCAATCACCCATCTACTCAACCATTCAATCACAGGCATTTAATGTCCTTAAAAGATTTCTAATGCTTTCATGTTCATATGCATTGTGTGTGTATATGTCTTTATCTAATGCAAAATCAGGCGGTCTACTGATTCAGTTGACCTCCTTAATGCGAATCATGTCAGTGCCATGTGTCCAATCATGTATGCAAGCATCCCTAGCTATGTAAATACTACATGCGTGCATAGCCATTCATCCATATGCAACATCCATATGATAACATATCAAGCTCAACTTACCAACAAATACATATCTGTAAATGCCATATGAAAGCGTCCGAGCTGATCTAGTGCCTGATAGGTATGCATATGCATTCACGAGCAACCACTTGAAACCACCAACCATAACATGTTTCAAACACATGTTTACATCCATTGGCTTCTACGTAAGGATCGAGGATACGAGCTAGAGGATATACTTTGGAAAGAGAGAAATAATTATGCGTAAAGCTCCTACCAAAGAAATCAAGGATGCACCCATAAGGAAAAGGGTATGATGTTCGTATCTAGCCTTCTTGAGATTTACTCCACTGTATCCTAACTAACTTAACTTCACGATTGTGAAGTTCCTGACCTCCATTTCCAAAATAAACAGATGTCAATCACGGTACCAAGTATATGTACTAAGATGATTAGAGGTCTCCCTCTTATCCGCCGTGCCATAACTATAAGGGTCGAAAGGTTACTACGTGCTTTTTAGAGTGTCTCTCACAACTATTCATCTCTTACGCAAACCATCCTAGTCGAACTCGACATTCCTCAAGTACAAGGCCTAAACCAATATCAGACAAGAACCCAAGGAACATCCCCTCCGAATTTAGACGATCTACGTGAGATGATATAAGCAAACTCGATAGCTATTCTCAAATCCCTACTAACCAAAAATAAACTGGTCGGACCACCAATTGGATTTGAGACTCTAGTGGGATCTTTCTACTATCCAAGTACTATGGTGCAGAGACTCAACTATGGAAGTGGATATGAACAAATGCGAAGCGCTAAAACCAAAGGAAAGAGCACGAATAGCAAGACTAGACTCTTCCAACAGAACTTTACTACCCTTCTCCCAGGTACGCTTGGTGGTGAAAGTATGTACTTGCCCTTCTGAAAATCTTGTTTCTCGTTCTTGCCCTTGTCCTTAATTATATGCCCTATCATACCCTAGTAAAGATAATTCCTCTTGTCTTAGGTTTCATAATTTTTTCCTCCTTCGTGAGTTAAATCTACATCCATGAATTCCTCATCCTAGGGTTGTGCTCCCTATCCAAACTCCTCATCTCCTTCCGTGTGTAGTCATGTTGACAAATCTCTCGAAAGCTGCCTCCATCGTATAGAAAACCCTATAAGCTTGAAAGAAAACTGGTCGTAGGTAAAACTACTACGGTTATAGAAGGAAGTCGGGCACTACTTCGCCCAACGATGAGGTTACCTCCCAGAAAGCCAGGAGCCCCAGAGACTTAAGAAAGAAGGAGACAAGAATTCAAACAGAGGAAGAGAAGATAGTGCGTATGGCTTTGGGGAATATGCCTTTAAAATAAATCTTTTCTCTTTAAAATGCTTCTTTTAAAACCATTTTGAAAATAATTTTTCAAATCCTTTATCTGATCTGGTAACCTTCAGCTCCGATACCGCGTCTAACACCCCACGTTTGTTAGTGTCACTCACAAAGGGAATGCACTAAGTTCTGTGGAGCATTTTAAGGTAAAAGATGCAGATAAATTACAAGATAGACAGAAATTAAACAGCGGAAAATAAAACTTTACTTTATTGATAAAATAGTTTGTACAATGATTTCTTTACAATATCAGAGTATCATCTGTCTTACAAAATAAAGAAGCATAAAAACAACATTTATATTCCCCGATTTTAGCGAGAGCCATTCATAGCATCTGAAAAGAGAATCCAAGCAAACTTTGACAAATCTTCAAGCTGGGAAAGAGTGGCAGTCCAACTTAACCTGAGCTAAACTATTCCCTCCTTTACTACCTAGGGGGGAGAAACGGAATAAAAGAAGACGAAAGAAAAACAGAGTCAGACATAAATCCTGAGTAAGTTCAGTAACTTCTAGCATGTGAACATGGAAAAACAAAACGACATGAATTAACTGAATACAAGATTACACCATGACGATAGGGTCAACAAGATTAGACAAGGTAACCACAAGAAATGCTAAGATAAGATAAACTGGATATGCTCTAATACTTTCGCTGCTTTGCTATTTCCTTGTTATACTGATTTCTATATCTATGCACCACCTAACTAATGTCCCAACTAGTAACGATAACATAATCCCAATCCCTGTATTTTCCATCGCCTTCAGGCATACATTTATTATTTGTTACCTAGACTTTATCTAGGGTTTTCTACCAAGTGCCTTCTAGATTTAACTAGGGTCTACAATATCTGTTGAACGCTTTTCGGATTCAGGGTTTATGCCACCTAGTTCAACTAGGGATTATGCCACCTGACGAACGATGCCCCTAAGTCTAGGACACACTACCTAGAGTGGTATATGTTCCTATACTTCCCCACGCATGTATCGCGAATTGTTATCGCTTGTCTAGACGCACATGTCCTGTAATGTGCGGCCCGAGTCCTGTGGCAGGGCAAATCAAGGAATACAGAACTCGGTCGGGAGCTTTCAGATATCTGCCGATGCAGATGCTAAGGTCTGTTTTTGTTCCAGTAGCTATTGTCCCACTTGACCCCTCCCTCAACTAATGAAAGGCACACCTTGGAAAATGAGAACTATAGCAGGCCCCCGGTGCCCTACTATCCCATGGCCATCCTCACCCATAACTAGATAGCAAGTGTATGGTCTTTTGGAGTTCTCCGCCTTTCCGCTTCATGTATCTCGATTAACTGAAGATGGATGGTAGATGACGAGTTGCTATCACAGGGCTACCGTTTTCTCGCTGAATCACACCGGTCCATCCTAGTCTTTAGGTTGCCATATATTGCAACCAAGGCATACCCCTGGTTCTTCTACGTAGACCTTAACCTCTGTGAGCCCAGGAGGATCATCTGCAGCCTCACAGAGGGATACCAAGAGTAGCCTCACGTCCCCTCGAAGCCTCGGGCTTTGTAATCCAATTCGTTGGAGCCTTCTTTTTACTCAGACGGACATTCGCTCCTTCCCGTGTTATACTAAAAATTACTACTTAGTTCTACTAACTAAGATTTACCGCTTAGTTTCCAGAATTGTTGTTTTCTGAACTAAGGTTTACTACTTAGTTCCCTTTTCCGTCAATTTGAATTGGTTAAGTGTCATTAGTCAATTCAAGCCAACTTAACCCTCTTCATTTATCCTGTCAAACTGGTTAAGTGTTATCAGTAATTCATGTTGACTTAACCCCACTACAAACCAAGTTATATTGGTTAAGTATTTCTTATTACTTAACCCTACCCATTCACCCTGTATTGGTTCAGTGTTCCTTTTTAATTTAACCTTTCCCGTCTGTTTTAACTAACATGTTATTAATGGTTAAGTATTATCCCTTCATGTTTTAAACTTAACCCTATTCCTTTATCACAATCTGATGGTTAAGTGTTCAAGTTTACTTAACCCTACGGTCTAGCCCAGCTAACATACCAAATTGGCTAAGTGTATTCGATTTTACTTAACCCCAACCTCTAGTCTAGGTAACATGTTAATTTGGCTAAGTGTATTAATTTTACTTAACCCCACCTACTAGTCTAGTTAACATGTTAATTTGGCTAAGTGTTTTCTTAGTTACTTAACCCCTACAAATCTGGTCTTGTTACCATAAGTTTGGTTAAGTGTCCCTATAGACTTAGCCCTCCCATTCTAGCTTAACTGTGTTAAGTTGGTTAAGTGTTCCTATGGACTTAACCCTCCCATTCTAGCTTAACTGTGTTAAGTGTCGGTCTGAACCTAACCCCACCCATCAGTTTAGTTATCTTGTTGAACTGGTTAAGTGTTTTAGTTAACTTAACCCTACCATTCTTGTTTTAGCTTTAATTAAGTGGATTAAATCCGCGACCACTCACGTTAGACAGTTATTGTTGTGAATACTGGATGTGCCAGTTGGTTCCGGGCAGGTTTACATAGCAACTCAGTCTAACCTCGGGTTAGGCATATTCGTGTTTTCTAAGTTCAAAGGGTTTTGATTAATTTTCAAATCAGGTTTTGAAAGTAACCATCCCGTTCGTTGGATCAGTAAGGGATAGCCAGGGAGAGCAGGAAACTTGTATTTTCCAAACCTAAGCCTAGACACTATCCTCTCTGTCACCCTAGAACTTTCTGGTGTGTTATTAAAAGAGATGTCGTTAATAAACCTTTAATTTGTCTAAAGTTACATTTCTCATTTAGGACCAATTCTATAAGTAAATTATTCCTAATTTACTTATTTCCTAATCACTCTTTATAATGTAAATTGTCAATATTTATTCATATGGCCCATTTTCCTCTCTATATCATGTTTATGCTTTTTTGGTATGTAAACCATACCAAATGAAGTGTCACTAACCATGATTTTGCTAATCCTTACAACTACTCCCAATTTATGGCCAATTTCAAGTTTATGCCAATATACTTATCGAGCCAAATTAGCTAATCCAATTCTGATTTAACATTCTAATTCATGTCAAACTAGACTTATTACTCTAGTTCACAATTCATGTAAATGCTAGATTTACATGTCAATACTAGATTCAAATTACACATCCTATAATTCATGTCAAATTTATCCAATTTGCATGCCGTAATGCATGTTCCCAATTTATGCCAATTTCCGAGTTAAAAACTACGTTTTTAGTGAATTTCATATTTTGCCCAAATCGTATTTCCACCGTTCGTATAATCGTGATTCAATCTAGATTATAGATAAATCTAGATTCGTAGAAAATAGGGAATGAACCAAAGATGCTATGCCAAAGACAGACATAGTAACTGGCATAAAAAGGGTTGAATAACGACATAGTTTCAAGAACATGGGTAGACCTAACTTAATAGGTAAATTCCCAAGGTCTAAAATCAATGAAAACCAAGAATAGACGGAATAGAGACGTAGGTTCAAGAACATGGGTAGACCTAACTTAATAGGTAAATTCCCAAGGTCTAAAACCAAAGAAAACCAAGAATAGACAGAATAGAAAATCAGGTTTAGACCCAATTTCACAATCAAAAACTTAAGCAACACTTTCCTAGTCATGAATCATAGGTGTTTAGTCAGAGTTGACCTTGTTATGTCATAGGCAATAGTTCATGTTTTCTAATCAAAGGCATAGGCTTAGTCAGGGAAATAATTCTCATAGTCACTCTCATAGTCATAGGCAATGTTCATAGTCATAGGCAATGTTCATAGTCATGGAGGCATATGGTTCTAAGGTCCATAGTTTCATAGTCACGGTCTTATTTGTCCTCGAATCATGACAGTTCTTAATTAGGTCCAAAGAAATAGGCACTGATTCGAATAGAGAGAGAGATTTGGCATATTCTTTTATTCCTTTAATTCATGTCACGAACAGAGAGAAACGTTCAAATCTAAAAATAACTGACTTACAGAGAATAGAATAGAATAGAAAGATGGCGATGCTATGATTCTTGCGACGTTGCTCGAAATCGTTTGAGTTAGCCTTTGATTCTCATTCTAAAGCCTTAATCTTGATTCGAACCTCCTCTTGACAACTTGAGCAGCACTTCCTCGTCTTGATTTATTTTATAGATTACTTATTTATATATTTTATCAGAGGCAGCATAAGGATAGAAAAGAATTGTGAATAGAGAAGTAGACTAGGTTTGTTTATATAATGTAGAAGTCAACGAATCTGGTCAGAATGGCGTCCGGATACAGAGAAACGAATCAGGTTCAAAAAGCTGGAAAAAGCGGGGGGGTCGACTACCCAGTCGACTCCCCAGTCGACCTGGGGGGGTCGACTACCCAGTTGACTCCCCAGTCGATCTGGGTGGGGTCGACACCCCAGTCGACCTGGGTCCTGGGCGGGAAATTTCCCGCCCAGTCCGCTTCTGAGTCTGTTTTGAAATTTGAACTTTGCTGAAACTTCCGGAGACCATATCTTCCTCATACGGACTCCGATTTACGCAACCTCGTACTCGTTTTCATGCAGAATTCCGAGACGAACGCAATGGCGCAGCCCGTTTCCCTTGATTTTGATTTTAACTTTTAATTCTGCCTTGATATGTGAATCTTAGCGTTACAGAATTACGGGATGTTACACCAATCCACCCCTAGAATCAAACTATAGCCCGTGAAACGAAGGACGAAGGCGTTGCATTCAAATCCCACATCCAAGATAGACACTCTCAAATTCCGACAAACCATTGAAGGATGAGCCGAACCACCAAAAAGATTTAAGACTAGGATGGGATCCTTAAGTAGACTAGTATTTAGGTGCAGTGTTTTCTACTAATGAAGCAGATACTAACAATTATGAAGCGCCAGAATCAAACAAAGTTCGAACAGGATGATAAAGGAAACCAAATTTCTACCTGGACGGTCCTACCCCTATCAGGTATACCAGCCGTGAGGGAATATAAATACCCTCCAGAAGATCCTGTACTTTGCCCTTGCCTCTTTGGACAATCCTAATAAGGTGTCCTATTTCTCCAAAAGGATAACTACTAGCCTTCTTGTTCACAACCCCCATTCATGACCTTTCACCAAGATGAGGTTTCGTCCTTCATTAACCAACAACTATTTGAACCTTCCTCCCATCGTCTACCTTAAAGGTATCAACAAGCCCTCCACTTCCTTGAAATAACTTATAGCCCGACAAACGTCTAAGTTCCTTGAAGTGGTTTTTCGTCCTTCGTATGGAAGTCCCTATTTATCTTAGAAAAAGCATCTATACGCGGAAGGGAAATCCAAAAAGAGAAAGAGGAAGAGATTCAAAACGGAGAATCGAAGGAAGGATATATGGCTCTTGGGGATTATGTTCTTAAAATAAACCTTTCTTTCAAAAATACTCTTCTACAAACATATTTTTGAAAGTATTATTTATAAAAATTCTTTTGAAAAATAATTTTTCAAAATATCTTATCTATTCTGGTAACCTTCAGCTCTGATACCACGTGTAACACCCCATGTCCATTAATGTCACTCACAAAGGGAATGCATTAACTTCTATGGAGCATTTTAAGTGAATATAGAACAGAAAATCACAACAAGACAGATATGAAATAGTACTTGAAAATTTAAAACTTTATTTATTGCAACGGAAGGTAAATATGTTTGGTTACATCACCAAAACCCAAAGACTAAAGTCAAGTACATAATATCCATCTTGACAAAATCAGAGTACATAATATAAAAAGCATAATCCTATAAATAGCCATAAAAGAGATATGTTGAGCTTTACTTCAGCAATCCAAATCCAAGTGCTCCCAAAGAGATCCAAATCAAGCTACCCACCCTAAGAACCTGGGGGGCAGGGGAAGGAAGAAAAGAGGTGGAAACAAAGGGGGTCAGACATAAAGTCTGGCAAGTCCGATAACTCCAACAATATAATTATCAAAGTAACTAGGATAAGACATAAGCTTGGTAAATAAGGAAATGACTGTGAATTAATGGCAAGACCAAGCAACCAAAAATAATAGGATGAGCAAAGACAACGTTAAAGGCGCTTCCTAATCAATACAGGGTAATTACTATACTCTAACGTACTGTACTGTACTAACACTAACTGCACCCATACTAGTCACTCTAGAAACTTGATCTCTCTTGACTAAATAGAATGATGATAGCTTCGTGTACTACTAGATGTACCCACTATCCCCACTAGATGTACCCCTTCAATGGTAATTCCATGTACTCCTAGCTGACGTCATAGGTGCTGTCTGCTCCTATCTCCACTAGGTGTACCCCTTTAATGATTAATTAATAATGGTAGCTTTGTGTACCCCTAGCTGACTACATAGGTGTCGTCTGCTCCTATCTCCACTAGATGTACCCACTACCCTACCCCATTCGATTGGCTCCCTAACTCGTAGATACCCGTGGTGGTCCCACAGTGGGGTGTATCACTCTCCTAAAGTGACAACCCAATACAACTTAAGGATGCAGGGCTTATACCTACACGAAGCAACAACGTCTTACCTACCAGCCCGGGCCTACGCACGCACACGACCCCGTTGGACTTGCGTTGCCACCGCTACCCCATTTTGGCCTCTAACAATCAGGCCCAGTAGGCGTGTCCCGTCCTCGACTTGGGTCGAGCTCACAAAGATACTTAATGGGCTACTGGACTGAAAAGGGCCCCCACCAAGCTTCCCACCTAAGCTTGGTCCCCTCTAATACATCCCACTTAACCCCATGTCCACTTACATGTATAAATTTGGTTAAGTGTTTTCTAATTTAACCTAGTCTCACCCTTTTGTTTAATTAACAGGTTGTACTGGTTAAGTCTGTGGGCCTATATACACAAATATTACCCAACTACCCAAGATTTACTTAACCCTCTCACTAGTTCAGACATATTAATTTACGGTTAAGTATGTGGGCCTATATGTACTAATATTACCCACCTACCCAAGATTTACTTAACCCACTCATTCCGTATAACCCAGTTTACTTAATCCCCAACTTAAACTTAAGTTCTTACAATCCCTAGGGATCAGATTTGGTTAAGTAGTCCATTTCATTTACCATGTCCATTTTTAATTAATTAATCAATTAATTAAAACCTTTCCCTTCATAGGTTTCAATACCTATTTTATCCAATAATTTGAATTACATGTCATAATTGTTTATATTCAAATTACTCCAGTTTTCTAATCGTATTTCTCATGACATCCTCATGTCACCCACATGTCACCTACTAGATTCCTCATGTCACCCAAGGCACCCACTTAACCCCCTCATGTCCCACTACATATTTACTTGTTAAGTGTTTCTTAATTTATTACTATCGTAACCCCTGTAGGACCTCTCACATTAGACTGACATTTGTGGCTGCTGGATTTGCCGGGCGGGTCCGGGCAGTCTTACACCACAACCGAGCCTAACCTCATGTCCATACAATTGTTACGCATTTAGTTTGTGCCTTTGACCTCTCACATTGGGCTACCATTTGTGGCTGCTGGATTTGCCGGGCGGGTCCGGGCAGTCTTACACCACAAATGAGTCTAACCTCGTGTCTTAGGCAATTAATTATACATAATTAATTTCCCACAATATTTGAATTACTTTCCCAATTCAAATTACAAATCATTTCCATATTTATTTATGTATAAATATGTCACCTTAATTATGTCCACTATTTATGGTACATAAATTGTACCAATTTACATCTCAAATTAATTTCATGCCTTTTTAGGCATTTGTGCCAATTCCCAATATTTAATATCCCTATTCAAATTTAAATTAATCTATGTCCACAATTAAACTATGTCCATTACTACACATTAATTTTCCAATTAATGCCTTCATTAAATTTTTTGCCTTTTAAGGCAATTCACCTTAATTAATATCTCAGATTCGTTATATGCCTCATTTACATGCCAATTCACATTTAGTAACATAATCAATATTTTCATCCCATATTTGGATTAATTATTCCTAATCAAATATGTTAATAAAATTCCAATTATCTTTATGACCATAATTCACATTAATTATGTCCATATATCACTTTGCCAATTAATATCTCAATTTACATATATGCCTCTTTTAAGGCTATTACATGCCAATTCACATTTATTAACATAATCAATATTTTTCCCATAACCCTCGCGACGTCCGTTCGCATAGAATATATGATAGACTAAGAAATAGTCTAACACATGAAAAAGGGAAAAACACCACATATTCACATAACATACAAAATAAGCCTAAATTGCATATGGGAATTTACCACATAACTTGCATAAAATCATAGATCTAAACATAGGCCTAAAAGGTATGAACCTGCATGTTATGAATAAGATTTTCATCACAAAATTTACATAGGCAATAACCACAAACTTGCATAACATGATTCATATTCCAAACTCATATTTTTATATAAACTTGCATATGTGATTTATGCAAAATAACAATGGTGTAAATTTACCTCTAAACATATAAACTAACATGTAAAGATTTAGCATATAACTCATACATGTCATAGCCTAACTTTTGATCTTAAATAGATGTCATGACCTTTACTAACTTGCATGTGATTTATGTCTAAATTAACATCTAAACTTGCATACATACATATGATCTATCATATGAATCAACATAACCAAACTAGCATTTAAACAACATGATGATTTGATTATACATAAGCCAATCATAGAATTACAACATAGATCATAACTTTACAACATGTATGATAACATCACAATTGAACAACATAATCATATCATACGGTCAATAATTCACATCATATCCATATAATCCACAATTATATATAATCTTACTTAATTTAATAATTATCTTGATTAGAGAAATCGAACTTGCCTTTCGTGGTTAAAGAATTATGAACAATTGATCAAACTTGATGCAGAATTGTTGCAGCGACGTTAGTTGATTCGTTGTTGAAGATCTAAGCTTGAATTAGGTTAAATTGATTAGCTATCTTCCTCTTTAGTTGGCGGCGGCTACATTGAGTTCCATGGCGACGGAATAACGGCTTTAGTTTCAATTTTAATTAGGTTTAGGATTAGCATTAGGATGTATTTATAGGTGCAGGAAGTTATTTAGGACCATTAGATTAACCCTGAACCATGAGAACCAACCAAATGCAAAATCTGCATTTGAGCGAATCAGCCCACGGGTTGACAGCCAAACACCCTGGATTAACTCCTAGTCGACCCAGCGAGGCTCGGGTCGACCTCAAAAATGGGCTGGTTCGGTCATTCCCCCCTCCTAATTCGCTGTTTTGAACTTTTTCACATATTTATTTATTTAATTTTTAATTTTTATATATATATCAATATATATATATATATTTCTCTGCGCAACCCATTTCACTTAATTCTTTTCTAAAAATAAAGTATACTTTAATTTGTGAATTTTAATGTTATAAAATTATGGGGTGTTACAGTTGTCGTTTCTTTAAGCTTTCGAATTGCCTCCTAATCGTCTCTCAATTTTGATGGCTACTTCTAGTCTTTCCTCAGCAACATGATGGTCTCATTCTAATTTTTATTTGTATGAATTAGGTGGAGTATTAGGTCCTTTTTATAGAGTTTGTGAATTGATTAGAACCGTCGATGGAGCTTGGATTGATAATAGTCATTCATTTGAAGGAGAGACCAATCAGGAGCTGACACCTAGCCCTAGTGACAAGGCAAGGCTCAGAAATTCGGCCAAGCACAGACCAGGCCAACCAGGGGGTGGCTGGGTTCGACCTGGCTCAGGGGCCAGTCGACCCCCGTGTCGACTTGGTAGTCGACCTGGGTGCCCCAGGTCGACTACCCAGTCGACCTGGGTAGCCCAGGTCGACTACCCAGTCGACCAGGGTGCCTTGGGCGAGAAAATTCCCGCCCTGGCCGATTTTTGAAATTTGAATTGGTTTTCTGAGTTGTTTCTGTCTGTTTGAATTTTAAACTGAATTCTGAAACTTCCGGAGGCCATATCTTCTTCATACGGAGTCCGTTTTACGCAAACTCGGACTCTATCCCAAGTAGAATTCCGAGACGAACGCAATGGCGTATCCTGTTTCCCTTAATTCTTTGATTTGAAATTAATTATACTTTGATTTGTGAATTTCACTGTTATAAAATACACGGGGTATTACATTCTCCCCCACTTAAAAGGATTTCGTCCCCGAAATCTTCAAGTTCAGGAAGAATGTATATCCTAACATCCAAACGTCCATCTACTCATCCATCAAACACGAGCATCCATTGTCCTTAAAAGACTTCTAATGCTTCATGATCATATGTGAACTGTGTGTGTAAATGTACTTATCTAATGCAAAATCAGTCGGTCTACTGATTCAGTTGACCTCCTTAATGCAAATTATGTAAGTGTCATGAATCCATTATGTATGCAAATTTGCCTATTCATGATTCTACATGAGTGCACAATCATTCATATATAAATGCAACATCCATATGACAACACATTAAACTTCAACCATATACGAATATAAATACATATATTCCTACGCAATATGAAGTGACTGAGCCGATCTAAAACCTAAATTGTGTGTGTATATGCAACCACGAGCAACCACTAGCAATCACTTGCAACCACTTGCAACCATAATCCATAACATGTTTCAATTACATGTTTTCATCCAAAGGATTTCTACCTAAAAGATAAGGTCGAGGAGATATACCTAAAAAGATAGATAAAAGCGCAACTTAAGGAAAAAGAAAGATCAAAGATGTACCCTCGAAAAGAAAAGGGTAGGCTGCGCGTATTCTAGCCTCAGTTTCCCAAGTCACGTCTTCCTCGGCGTCGCTCCACTGAACTTTAACGAGCTTGACTTCGCGGTTGCGTAGCTTTTTCACTTCAGTTCCTAAGATGTGTGTTGGAACTTTCCTCACTGTTGCTTCGCGTTCCACTTCAGCTTCTTCTAGGATGTTTGGCTCTACCACTTCAGCAGATTCATGTAGACATTTTCGGAGGTGCGAAACATGGATAACGTTGTGAACTCCGGCCAGTTTTTTGGGTAGCTCTAATCTGTAGGCCATTTACCCAATTTTCTCGATGATAGGAAACGGCCCTACGAATCTTGGTGCTAGCTTCCCTGTGGTTCCAAAACGAACAACGTTCCTTAGTGGAGATACCTTAAGAAAAACTCTGCCCCCAACCTCAAATTCAAGGCCGGTCCTCCTCTTATCGGCGTAGGATTTCTGTCTGTCTTGGGCTGTCTTCATCCTTCTTCGTATCAAGTCTACTTTCTCTGAAGTCTCTCGGATCATATCTGGTCCAAGTATGAGCTTATCAGTAGACTCCCACCAACAAGTGGGCGATCGGCACGGTCTTCCATATAAAGCTTCGAAGGGTGCCATTCCGATGGTGGCTTGGTAGCTGTTTTTGTATGCAAATTCCACTAAAGGAAGATGGTCTTCCCACGTCCCTCCGAAGTCAAGGACACACAGTCTTAAAAGGTCCTCCAAAACTCTGTTCACTCTTTTTGTCTGGCCGTCGGTTTGGGGGTGATAGGCTGTGCTCAAGCATAACTGTGTGCCTACCACTTCTTGCAGACTCCGCCAAAACTCACTTGTGAAGATAGTGTCTCGGTCACTAACAATGCTGGAGGGTTTTCCATGGATTCAAAGAATTTCCTTGAGATACAGAGATGCTAGGGATGAGGCAGTCCTTTTACTCTTGACAGGTAAAAAGTGGGCGCTTTTAGTAAGCCTATCCACTATTACCCAAATGCTAGTGTTGCCTCTTCTAGACCTAGTCATCCCATCAATGAAGTCCATCGAGATGCTATCCCACTTCCAATGTGGGACCTCTAGAGGATGGAGCAGACCGCCAGGTTTCTTCTGTTCCGCCTTAACCTGTTGGCAAACCATACACTTTGAAACGAATTCTACCACGTCTTTCTTCATGCCGCTCCAAAAGAAACTTCTCTTTATGTCCTTGTACATTTTATCTCCGCCTGGATGTATCATCATCTTGGAGTGATCTGATTCCTCGAGAACCTTCTTTACTAAATCCCCTATCTGTGGGATGCATAGTCTTCCGTCTCGCCTTAGCCAACCCTTATCATCGATGGAGTATCTGTTGAGGTGACTTGAAGTCTCACCCCTAATTAGCCTATCAATCGTTTCCACAAGCTGAGGGTCTTCGCGTTGTGCTATCCCTATTGAGTCCACTAATGTCGGACGTACTTCGAGAGATGCTAGCAAGCCCGGTACAAAATTGGAGGAGGGCCTAAAGTCAAAGCTGGCTGTAAACTCTAGGCTTTGCCTTTCAACAAACAGCGGGATTAGGGTCAGTTTCTTTCGGCTTAACGCGTCTGCCACTACGTTGCTTTTTCCCGCAGTGTAGGAGATCTCGAAATCGTACAAGGCAAGAAACTCCATCCATCTTTGTTGCCTTAATTTAAGATCTTTCTGCGAGAAAAGATATTTCAACGATTTATGGTGGGTGTAAAGTTCGAACTTCACACCTAGGAGATAGTGCCGCCAAGACTTGAGTGCAAAACGATGGCAGCTAACTCAAGATCGTGGGTCGGGTAGTTCTTTTCATGCACTTTCAACTTCCTTCCACCATAAGCTACTACCCTTCCTTCTTGCATTAAGACAGCGCCTAGCCCTGTCCCATATGCATCTGTATAAACTGTGAATATCTTGCTTCCATCTGGCAACGTCAAAACTGGGGCTGTTGTAAGAGCCCTTTTTAGTCGTTGGAAAGCAAACTCGCAATCCAAGTTCCAATTGAACACTAGATTCTTCTTTGTCAGCCTTGTGAGTGGAGCTGATATTTTTGCAAAGTCTCTGATGAATTTCTGATAGAAGCCTGCTAGCCCGAGGAAGCTTCGGACTTCTGTTGCATTCCTTGGTGTCTTCCAATCTTGTACCGCTACTACCTTAGCAGGGTCCACAGCTAACCCTTCTTTGTATACTGTGTGCCCAAGGAACCTTACTTCCTCTCTCCAAAAGTGGCATTTGGAGAATTTGGCTTTTAGCTGATGGACTCGGAGAGTTTCCATGATTTCCCTTAAGTGCTGAGCATGTTCCTCTTCACTCTTTGAGAAGATCAAGATATCATCTACGAAGACCACTACGAACTTGTTGAGGAATTCTCTGAACACCCTACTCATCAGGTCCACGAAGTAAGCGGGTCCGTTTGTCAAGCCAAAAGGCATGACAAGCCATTCAAAGAAGCCATCTGGGGTTCTGAATGTTGTCTTATTGATGCTATCTTCAGCCACCCTTAGCTGATGAAATCCGGTCGCTAAATCGAGTTGGGAGAAAAGAGACGCTCCTACAAGCTGATCAAACAGAACGTCAATTCTGAGGAGAGGGTGCCTATTCTTTTTCGTTAGTTTGTTGAGCTCCCTATAGTCAACACATAGACGGAGTGAACCATCCGCCTTTGTGGCGAACACCACTGGAGCGCCCCATTCTGAAATGCTCCTTCTAATGAACCCCTTCTCTAGAAGCTCTTTAATCTGTTTACTGAGCTCTTTCCTTTCCCGTGGAGCCATGTGTCTAATGGGCAACGCAACGGGCTTTGCATTATCTACAAGATATATGCGGAAGTCTATCTCCTACATCGGAGGTAAGCCCTTCACCTCTTCGAAGATATCCGGATATTTCCGGACCATCCTAACCGATTGCAAATTCTCAACAGAAGCATCTAGCGATTTGAGATAACTAAGCATAACCGCATACGAGGGATTACAAGTAATTTCCAGAGTGTTACCGAGTTGGGTCAAAAGCCTAACCACCCTTTTCTTACAATCAAGGATGGCACCATTACTGGATAGCCAGTCCATGCCCAAAATCAAACCATATCCCAAGAAGACCAAAACAAAGGCACTACATCTA